>LPNX010803592.1:874447-991398 GCA_001517045.1 Pseudotsuga menziesii
AAAGCTAAAGGAATCAAATCTACTTTATTCCTGGCCTCCTAGGTGCCCTTCTGCTTTTTCTGCTTTATTGCCTGCTTTTTCAGTGTTTTAAGGCAAAAGGAAAAGCTAGACNTGAAATCCCAAGGAATCAAATCTGCTTTATTCCTGGCCTCCTAGGTGCCCTTCTGATTTTTCTGCTTTATTCCCTGCTTTTTTCATTGTTTTAAGGCAAAAGGAAAAGCTAGACTAGGTGAGGTTGACTAGTTGTTTGTCCTACACATCCTCCTCTCTTTTCTCCATGCAAAAGCATGTATGAGCTGTCATTCCACCACTCTTTAGCTTGCCTAAGCATATTTTCCAATTCGTGAGCTCCATGACAGATTTGGGATCAGCTTTTTACACCTATGGGGGATTTGCTTATNGTACTACACATCCTCCTCTCTTTTATCCTTGGAAAAGCATGTATGAGTTGTCATTCCATCACTCTTTAGCTTGCCTAAGCAATTTTTCTAATTCGTGAGCTCCATGACAGATTTGGGATCATCTTTTTACACCTATGGGGGATTTGCTTAATTTTAGTAAGCCTGCTTTATGCTAGATTCGAATTGATCCTCATGCATTCGAATCCTTGATGTATTTTATTTATTCAGCAACCTATTATGTTATAGGGTTGGCTATTGTACACTGAGTTAAAACAGTTTAGTGTTCAGCTCCAATTTCAGTCTCTTTTGTGAGTGATTTTGCATGATCAATTGTTAATTGTTGTGAGTAAAAATAATCTATCACTTGGTTCAATTTACACAGACTTTATAGAAAAGATACATTAATGCTAATTACTATTTATCTATGTATAATATTTATTACCAGATGAAACTATATACAAAACTGTGATACTATTTCTTAAATAGAAATATACATAATTATGACACTGTTTCTAAATAAGAAGTATACAATAGCCTACTGATTATACTATGAAATTTTGTGTAAACAATAGCATTCATGAACTGATAAATTTATAGGAATTAAAAAAATTTCCTACTTATTACATAAACAGATAATAGTTTTGAAAAATATTTAACATTCACAAAATCCTACAGATATAAATATAAAATAAATTTAAAGATAATAACCAGAACAACTTAGAACCCGTTAAATGTTGAAGTATACAAACACCCAAAGAAGACCGTTTCTCCCAACCGTCTCCTGAAAGCACTCAAGATCACTTGCTTTAGGATCCCCAAGCTTGTTCACTGAACCACCAAGACGAAGATACTGGGTAGAAGCTGATTCAATACTCTCTGTAACTTAGTAGTCACACTTGCAGTCAAACTATAACAACTCACTTTATCTTTCCCCTCATCGAATTTCTCTTGTGTGCCTAACTTTTCAGTTTCCAGCAAAACCACAAGGTCCTAATATCTTAGAATGTAGTGAGCCTCCTGCTCATTCAATGCTATATATAAGATTTCCTAGGCCTTTGGGTCAGTTTTGAAATTAAATGAGCCACTTGCTCAGTTCCTCTTTTCTTGGGAACATGACTACAATTATAGGGATGTTGCCTCCTGCAACAGTTAGGAAGTGAATGTTGTTATTGTCATTTGTCATTTTGACCTTCTACAACAGATTATTCCTCCTAGTGGGTCAGTGAACACTCTTCAACAATCTTCTCTGGACATGTGTCTCTTCTTTTAATTATTTTAAAACAATAGAATATTCAATTACAGACATCTTTGACCATCCTGGGTCAACAACATAAAAATTTACAATATTATTAAAGTAATGTATTTTCACAAAACTAAAATGTTTTTAGTTCTAGGTGGGTTACAAACACCCCCTCTTAAGTTCAACTTCGTCCTCAATGTTGCTTAAGTATCATTTGAGTCTTCTTGGAACAAAATTGGATATGCCTCTCGCATATGACTCTCCAATGCCCAGGTTGCTTCATCTGGACTAAGGTGCTTCCATTGCACCTTTACTTTTCCAATGGCATGATTCCAGAGAAAAACTTCTCTCTTGTCGATGATACAATCTGACTCCACCTGAAAACATCCTTTTGGTTCTACCTGAATAACATTCCAATTGATTACATGAGTAGCATCATGCACATACTTTTTCAATATAGAAATATGAAATATGTTATGTATTTTGAGATTAGGTCGCAAAGCTAACTAATAAGCCACTGGTCAAACTCTTGACAATATCTCAAATGGTCCACAATACTTGGGTGCTAATTTAGCACAACTCCCCAACTTAAAGGAGCTTTTTCTGGGTTTTACCTTGACAAAAACATGCTCACCTACTTGGAATTATTTCTTAAATCTTTTAAGGTCTGCATGACTCTTTTGTTTGTCCTGTGCAATTTTCAGATTGCTTTGTACCTATTTCATTGTTAGTTCCATTTATTTTAACAAGTCGGGTCCTAACATCAATCTGTCAACCGGATTACTCCATGAAATGGGAGTATTACATTTCCTACTATACAATATTTCAAAAGCACCGAGTTTAGCTAAAGCTTGATAATGATTGTTATAAGCAAACTCGACTAAGCGTAGATATTCTTTCCATTTATTTGGATAATCCTTAACATATCTTCTAAGACTTGAATCACTCTTTCTATTTTTCCATCCATTTGCAGATGATAAGCGGTACTAAAATTTAACTTAATTTCCAATCCTTTAAACAATGACTTCCATAAATTACCAGTAAACTTAGGATCCCTATCGGAAATTATCACCTTAGGAATTCCATGCAAATGAAAGATTTCCCTCATAAAAAATATCAACACTATTAGTAGCCTTATAAGTAGTTTTAACAGGTACAAAATGAGCTAACTTGCTAAGTTTGTCTACCACTACCATTACATAATCATTTTTCTTTTGAATTTTAGGCAGCCCTGTTATGAAATCAAGGCTGATAATTTCCCATTTCCAATCTAGGATTGGTAATGGTTGCAATAAACCTGTCGGGTGTTGATGCTCAACTTTAACCTCCCGGCATTCTATGCACCTAGCTATATATTCAACCACTTCATTCTTCATATTGGGCCAGAAATAATCTTTTCTTAACATTGTTATCATCTTTTGGTAACCAAGATTTCCAGAGTAAGGACTCTTATGTACTTCATTTAAGATCAACAATTTAATTTCTGGTACATTAGGTATATATAACATGTTTTTTTATACAACATTAACCCTTTTTTCATTCAAACTGAAATATGTTTTATACCTTCAGATTCATTTTTTGTAACTTTTTCTCTTAAATTTTGATAATCTTTGTCCATTTTCACTCCAGCTTCAAACTTATCATCCAATTTTGTTTTATAGCTGCTAACAACGGCTATACAATTCAAATTGGGATTTCTGCTTAAGGCATCAACCACTTTATTCTCCTTTCCTTTTATATGTTTGATCTCGAAATTGTATTTGCCAAGGAAAGCTAACCATCTTGCTTGCCTTGCGTTCAGATTTTGTTGATCAAACAAGTATTTCAAACTTATGTTATCAGACATTAATAAAAATCTTCTATCGATTAGATGATGGCGCCACATTTTTAAAGCATGTATTATAGCATCCAACTCTAAATCGTAGGTCGCATAATTATTTTCATGTATTTTTAACTTTCTTGACTCATATGCTATTGCATGACCTTCTTGCGTTAACACTCCACCTAGGCCCTCATTGCATGCATCGGTGCATACAACAAAGTCCTTATTTGAATATGCTATTGTTAAGATAGGTGTAGTTGTTAATAATTATTTTGACTTATTAAAGCTTTCTTCACATTTTAAATCCCATACAAATATTTTTCCCTTTTTATGTAAGGATGTTATGCGATTCATGATCTTCGAGAATCCTTCTATGAATTTTCGATAATAACCTGTAATTCCCATAAATGATCGTACATCTGATACGTCCTTAGGAACAAGCCATTCCATTATTGCTCTTATCTTATCAGGATCCACTGGTATCCATTCCTTGGATATCACATGGCCTAGACATTGTATTTTATCCTTAAAGAATTCACATTTACTGAATTTAGCATATAATTTATGTTCACTTAGAACTCATAATATTATCTATAGATGTTCATCGTGTTCTTATTTTGTTTTTTATTAAATTAGTATGTCATCAATAAAGACAACTACTAATTTATCTAGATTCTTACTTAAGACACTGTTCATTAAACACATAAAGGATGTTGTAGTGTTCGTTATCCCAAATGGCATAACTACAAACTCATAATGTCCCTAACATGTTTTGAATGCAGTTTTAAATATATCTTCATCTTTAATTCTGACTTGATGATATCCATATCTCAAGTCTATTTTTGAGAATATCGTTGCTCCATGTATCTGATTGAACAGATAATCTATGCAGGGCAATGGATATATGTTTTTAATTTTCATCTTGTTTAACTGACAATAATCTATACATAAACGTAAGGTACCATATTTATTTTTAACAAATAAGAAAGGTGCTCCCCAAGGGGATACACTTGGTATTATGTAATTCTTATCTATTGATTCCTGTAGTTGCAGTTTTAATTCATAAGTTCTAGGATATTCATTCGGTAAGGATCCTTTGAATTGGGTACAACTCCAGGTACTAATTCAATAGTAAAATCCAATTCTCTTTTCAGATGGAATCCTGGAATCTCTTCCGGGAATACATCTGAAAATTCTTTTAAAATTGGTGTATCATCAAATTTTACGTTATCTTCTTTATTCATGTGTTCATCGTTCATTTCATGTACAACAAAAACCTTGCAACCTTTACGTACTGACTTTTTCATTTTCAAAGCTGAAATGTGTCTAACAAAAACTTTTCTAGGTATTCCTTTCACTATAACTGTTTCCCCTTTTTCATCTAAGCATGTAAATGTTTTCTTAAAGAAATTTAAAACTACTTTGTGTTTTTCTAGCCAGTCCATACCTATTAAAACATAATATGATCCTAAAGGTAGTATGTTTAATTTCACTTGATTTTTGAATTGACTCATCATCATTTCACAATATTCAACATAATTAACTACCTTTCTCTTCGTTCATGTAGCTAACTGAACCAACCAATATTTTCAAACTCTTTCAAATGCAATTTACAACTTTCTGCTATACTAGGTGACACATATCTTAAACTAGCAAATGGGTATATCAAAATATAAATGAATTTGTTATATATCATACCTTCTATTTCCACCATAGAAGTTTGGTGATCAACCTATCTGTTCTCCAATGCCACATTAATCCTGGTCATCTCGTTTGCTATGTCATCAACAATTGTTTCTTCCTGTATTGTATGCACATTACTGAAATTCCTCTTTCTGTTTGGATAGTCCTTTGCATAATGAGGTCCTTGACATTCCCATCATTTTACAGGTTCTCTTTGTTCATTATTTTTAACTTGATTTTTAGGTATGTCTCTATTCTTAGTTGCTTTAAAATTCTGCCGTGTATTACTTTTAAAGTCTGTTCCTTGGTAAGTATTCTTAGAATAGTTTCGAGAATTATTTCCGAAATTTCTATTGGACTTAAAACCTTTTCTTCTTTGTTCAAAGTTATTAGTTCTTTTACCCTTCTAGTTAGGTACACCTTCTCTTTTATTTTTTCTTTGTTAATAACATAAATTAGCTTTCCTCATTGCTTCCTCAAGGGTTTTTAGATTGTCGTATTCAATTCCGTCCTTGAAGCTCAGAGGTAAACAACTCAGAAAACTCTGTATCTTAGGCTTTTCATAAATGATATAAGGTACATATCGTAATAAACTTAAAAATTTACTACTTAGTTCCTTCATAGACATTGAACACAACTTAAGATCATAAAATTCCGTATCCCTTTCTTCGGAATATTGTTCAGACAAAAAATTTCTTTTAAAGTATTTCTTAAAAGTCCTCCAAGGCACATACTTTTCTTTAATGTTTTTCACTCTTTTTATATCCTACCACCATATATCATCTTTTCTAGTTAATTTATAGATAGTCATTCTAGCTTTCAGATTGTCGAAGTAATTATAGATTTGAAAATATTTTTTCATACCTGACAGCCATGCCTCAAAGGCTTCTTCTCCTTTTTCCACCTCACCATTAAACATAAGAGGTTTTATCTTCTTAAGTTCTCCGTAAATTTCTTCATAAGGTTTATATTTTCTCTTTTTAGGGTTGTTGTCACTATCACTACTTTCACTAGAATATTTATGTTTCTCTCAATGTGATCTAACCTTAATTCCTAAAGAGGAATTACTTTCCTCATCAGAAAATTTTAACATTTTACCTTTACGCTTGTATGATATAGTTCCAGATTTAGATTCATGTTCTTTTATTTTATCCTTTCCTTCATTATGTAATTTATCCAACAATATTTGATTTAATTCTTCGTGATCTCTTAGGATTCTTTCATTATCTTCCTTAACATTATGTAATTCAGCCCTTAATTCTTTTATATTTTGAATTAATTGAGATGGTTGATTATTTAGTTCCACATATATATTATCTAGATGATTATGACGTGATCCATCTTCAGCAGATGCCTCTACTCCTTCCATTTCTTATAAAATATTTTTATTTATTTATGTACATAAACAATTTTTGAATATAGTCAATATTTTTGTTTTCCTATTTTGTATGCGAGTTGAGCCAACTTTAGGATTAGTGTTTGGAAACTCGCTCTGTTACCACATGTAACATCTCCAAATTTTCACAAGTGATTTTTTTTTTATTACAGAGGGTTTTAGATTAATAAACGACCTAATCTAGTTCACATAAATTTTGAGAGTTATTATAAACCTTACAGTCCATTATCAGCCTTAAAATATATTACAAATTCTGTAAAACTAGAACTTAACAATTCGATAAGATCACTCTATAATAGAATCAGGTGATACTATACTAGTATACAAGTTTTATGCCTTGTGATAAAAATTCTTGTTCTAAAAAATGTTTATAAGATATGCCTTCCTTATCATAATTTATAGCTGTGTGCTTGTGTTGTTTTACCATAAAATGGATTCATCATGTTTTGTTGTTTTAAGATCTTTTTCCTGCAACCCTAAATCGATGCAAGGGTTACATGGCTAAAGGTCTTACTTAGCTTATTTGTAAACTAATGCATTTAAAACCTTGTGTTCTTGCAGGTTTCTCCAAAATCTCATAAAGAGGTTAAACCCCTTTCTACTAAGCATTCCCTAAGCAACTAAAGTGTCATAGGAGCAAGCACTAAGATGACATTTTAATTGACTAAGGAAAAATAATTAACAACTTCACCTCAAAAAATATAGAGAGTGGGAGAGAAAAATTTCGATCCAAGTGGTGGTAGCTAAAACATTTAAAAAATCCCATGTGATGAACTCAAAAGTGATTTCCAGTTGTAAAGGGGATAAAACCCTCATGTTCAACAAGGTTTAATCCTACCTTGTTTGTTTTCTGCATGGTGGAACTGGTGGGGAGAGCTCTCAGCTCTCGACCCTTCTAGCAATGGTTTTCACCTTGACTACGCACCATCTCAAAACATTGAGACGAATCTACTACCACACCATTGTCGTTGCTTCTTGGCTTATGTAGTGGATATTGATCATTAAGAGCTACGGTATTGATCTTTGTAGAGCCATTGCCACTGGTTCCTTCGTAGAGGTTTTCAAGTCTGCGAGTAAGTAATTTTTTTTATATTGTGTGAATTATGTTTGATGAAATTTAATGCAAATAAAATTTATAAGTCACGGTTTTAACCTCTGTTCTTTGTTTATCTGGGAAGATATTTCGACAGTGTTTGCTTGGCTTGGATGTGGGCTTGGGTTGAGGGTACCTGTGTCGAAAGGTTTCTAGTAATACCTCAAGCCTTGAACCCTACGGTCCTTGACGACATGGAAAAGCTAGCTCAGGGTTTTCTTTTTTGGTTTTGGTTCGTTTTGGAGTTTAAAGGGTTAATGTGCCTCCCCCGTTTGCTGGTAACCATTCTTGATAGATGACATGAATAAAATTGTGTTGTTTTAAAATTCCTAGGGCTAAGCTAGGGTTTATATTTTAAAATTTTACCTTCTAGTTACATACCGTGGAGTCTGGGATTGTAATACGGTTGTTTGATAATTTAAGGAAAGAAAAAATATCTTAGCAGAGTTTGAAGGAATTATTATGTCTGCGATTTTTCGTTTTGTCTTTTAAAAAAAAAACCTTCGAAGTACCACTCTGTAAACTTGTTATATTGTTTATATAATAGAAATGTTATAGCAATACATTCACTGCATTTTCTCATAATGGTTTATGACCATTATGGAATTTCTTGGATTAATAGATTACCGTGTAATTGCTTAGTTGGAAGAATCCTTCGAATTTGTCGTTATAATGTCATATCGTTTTAATAGCATTGCTCTATATAATTTGTTTATAATTAAGTGAATGGATTGTATATGATTATTGCGTATAAGTTGTTTTTAAAGGGTCGCCATACTGGTTTCTAGAAGTGTTACGATGTTTTCTTTATTGCTCGAACCTAGGGATTTTATTGTATGTTATTAAGTAAAGTATTTGAAATTTTAGCCTTACAGGCTTCGAACTCCTGCCATGTATTAAATTTCTTAGATGCTAAATTTATATGGAAATTATTTTATACTGTAAAACCCTATTATGATTTTATAGAGAGTTTTTATTTGGTATCATGATTATATCTGTGATTAGATTGAATCGACTTCTATGTCAGTTGTAAGCCTTTAACCCTAATTTGTTTTGAAATTAACATATAAGCCTTTCGGCTATAAGCAAAGTGTTACTGAGTAATTTATTTATACTAAGCCCTTCTGCTATGTGGAATAATTCTAGGTAATTATTAAACTACAAGCCCTTCGGCTGTGAGAGGTTTATACATGTAATAATTTTTCAGTTCATGAATGCTACTGTTTACACAAAATTTGATAGTAGAATCAGTAGGCTATCATATACTTATTATTTAGAAATAGTATCATAATTCTGTAAATTTCTATTTTAGAAACAATATTATAATTTTGTATATAGTTTCATATGATAATAAATAGTATACATAGCTAAATAGTAATTATCATTACAACATCTTTTCTATAAAGTAACACAGAAATAACAAGGATTTTAAATAGAGTTATCATAGTTTAACCTAAAAATGAATTCTTTTACATCTAGGGCTTATCATATCTAAACCCCATAAATTTATTAATCTTCCATAACAATAGATCTAGGTTCGAGACCCATAAAAAAAGAATGTATCTATATAATTATAGGAAATAAAAATATTTTCCTACTTATTACAGAAACATATAATAATTTTGGAAAAGATTTAACATTCATAAAATCCTACAGATATAAATATAAAATAAATTTAAAGATAATAACTAGAACAACTTAGAACCCGTTAACTGTCGAAGTGGACAAACACCCAAGGAAGACCGTTCCTCCCAACCACCTCTTGAAAGCAACCAACATCACTTGCTTTAGGACCCCCAAGCCTATTCACTAAACCACCAGGATGGAGATATTGTGTAGAGGCCTATTCAGTACTCTCTATAACTTAGCAGTCACACTTGCAGTCAAACTCTAACAACTCACTTTAGCTTTACCCTCATTGAATTTCGATTGTGTGCCTAACTTTTCAGTTTCCAGCAAAACCACAAGGTTCTAATATCTTATAATGTAGTGACCCTCCTACTCATTCAATGGTATATATAAGCTTACCTAGGTATTTGGGTCAATTGTGAAATTAAATGAGTCATCGTGTCAGTTCTTGTTTTCTTGGGAACATGACCACAATTATAGGGATGTTTCCTCCTGCAATAGCTAGAAAGTGAATGTTGTTGCTTCCATTTGTCACTTTGGCCTTCTACAACAAATCATTCCTCCTAGTGGGTCAGTGAAAACTCTTCAACATTATTCTTTGGATTGGTGTCTCTTCTTTTAATTATTTAAAAAATATATATATTCAATTACAGTCATCTTCGACCATCCTAGGTCAACAACATAAAAGTTTACAATAATTTTTAAAGTAATGTATTTTCACAAAACTAAGATGTTTTTAGTTTTAAGTGGGTTACATAACTGATCTACTTAAATAAACAACTCTCTTACCTTAGATCTGAAATCTTTGTCCTTGTTTCACCAATCTTGATGCGATTTACTATACCTGCATAAAACACTGAAACAAGACAAGAGATGAGAGTAACACGATAAATAAAATACCTATATTAGTGATCAATGAGACTAATAATAAATGATAAACATGAACATAAATCATATATGGGAAAGGGAAACACTTTTGTATTAATAAATGAAAGGAAGAAGCTACAACCAAAGCCATGATGTAAATAGCTTTTCCTTTACAAGATATTTGACACACTCAACACCTACTATCAACCATATAAACTCTTCCTCACAACACTCTCTCAAGTTTGACTCTATACTAGACTTAAATCCAACAAAATAAGGATGCTCTTCTTGGTCTCCCCTCACATGATCCATGAAGCTTTCTTTTATAGGCCAAAGGAATCCCAAATGAGTTGAGATATTTTGGGAAGAGGATAGGGAATGATCCCTATGGGCTAGGAGACCGAGTTCCAGATCTCCCACATAGATAGGATCATCCCCCATGAGAGCTTTCACTTGGAAGCTTCTTGAAAATTCTATTTTTGCATTTTGGGGATTGGTGATGCTCCTTGTAATAGGGCTAGGTGTGCTGACACACCTTGTAGTAGAGGGAAGGGTTCCACCGGTGCCTTATGCCAATGGGAAAGGTGTGTTAGGCCTTCCTGGTGCTCTGTCATAGAAGGAAAAGTGTACGAGCATAGCTAGGAATGAACAATAAAGTCCCAAAATAGTTTTTGGACAAGTATTTTGAGGGATTGAAGCATTGGAACAAGTTTTAGTTGTAACGGAATGCCCCCCAAAATATGAAGCTAGAGTGATGTGATAGTTAAAATACTTTGCTAGATGTCAATTTGGTATCAAAGGAAAAAGAGAGATGACCTTAAATTTGATGTAAGAACAGCTACCGACTATACTCAATCATGGCTGCAAACCAATACACTATAGATCCATGGATGATGACTAAATCACGACTACCAAGAATACACTTTAGATCCATGATCAATAATACTGAAAACAGAACATGGCTACGTAACATACAAAGCTGATCCATGTTATCCATACTCAATACTGAACATGAACACCAAACATACTATGTGGATCCATGTCATGACTTCAAATAATACTTCATCGAAACCTCAATATAGGCACATATTCAGGTGAGTACCTAACCACACAGGGTCTTCATTTCAATCCCAAACAATACAATTCTAACCATGTGAATAGATGTCCTGATGTCGAACATGGTAGAAACCACTTGATTACCAGTCATTGATGTATACCATTGAAAAGTGCACATTGATCACCATTGGAATAAATGATTCCCAAGGTATCCCAGTACATTCTCCCGAATGAAAATAAAGGATTTGAAGTCAAAAATTCGATAAAATCTTCCAATCAGATGCCATTGATGAAAACCTGCTATTGAAAGCGAAGAAACCTACTATTGAAGCATGCTGAATTCAAGGTACTCTACTTGGTTTCTAAGTCTAATTCCTGGATGATGTGTTGAATTCGACATGAATAGACTCGTCGAAGAAGGTCCATGATTTTTCCCCCATCATCGAAATGAAACATGGAACAAAATATGACGTCGAAGTGATGAAAACAATCATAGGAATAACTCAGATATGACTGAATGAAAGGAAGGTATGGTAACATAAGAGATAGTTTGCATAGGGGGTTTCTCTTGAACATTGGATGACACGACAAAATGACTTGGCAACATTAACTCAATGAGTCAAAGACCATACTTAGTGCAAGGACAGGGCAATACATTCTTTGAATTGACTCAAAGGATTTAGATGACTCACGGAAGTGGATCGACTCAGGGACAATATGAATACCCAACTATTTGAAAATGAAAATGTAGACATGTTCCATGTTCAAGGGTGGACTATGAGCTACCATTAATACAAATGAAAATATTTTTCCTATTCCCTTAATTTCCCCATCGCGAAGGATGAGTACCTCTTTTCATTTTAATGAGTTGTAAGAGGGTACTCAGGAGAACTCTTATAGTTGAAATAAACTAGAGTATAACGTTTTCATAAATGAGTCTAATCAATATAAAAAAGGGGTAAACTATCATCAGCTAGACGATCATCTAAATACTTTTACAAGCGTGAAAGCATCAAGTTTGCTTGGAAATCTTTTTGTATTTTAGGAGCCTGAAAAGCTTAAAGATAACTCCATAAGAGGTGTCTTTTTTCATAATCTAGTTTTAATGAGTCCGAAAAACAGTAAAAGTATACTCGATACCTCTTCACTAAGTTTTTAATGACCATGTCAAAGGTATAAAAGACGCTCAGTACTTTTTCATCTTAGCCCAGAGTGTGAAAAACACAAAAGAAACTCATTCATATCCAAATGTGTCGTAAAAATAACCTAAAACCTTCGAAAACAAATTTAGAACAAGTTCACTCTGAAAACTATAGAAAATACATGTAAAAAACCTAAACATTTAAATATTTGATCAATTTTTTTTTATAAAAAATTGAAAAATTCATATAAAAAGGGGAATAGTAACTATTTTTTTACCATTCCATAGTGCTAGAGTGAATTTGGTGCAAACGTGGTTATTTTCAAACAAGGATTCCAGGAGCTTTGGACCACCTATGTTCGAATTGTTCGGATCAAGTAAGAGCTATACCTTATCCCTTCAATTTCACCGTGTCTTTTATTTATTTATTTTAAGTCAAAATTTTGGGTTTTTTGAGCATTTCTCCAAGGAGGTAAATCGTGCCCAGGCCAATGCTTTTCTCCATTTTAGTAGGTGCGTCGGCACACCCCTTGAAAGAGGGAAAAGCACCAAAGGTGCTTTTTCAACATGGGGAAAGAGTGTTGACACCCTGTCTTCCTCCAGGAAGAGCGCCAACGGTTAGGGTGTTTCAAAAAATAAAAAATTAGGCACTCATTTGGAATTTTCTTTACTCCAAGCGTTTTATGATGCTTCTAATGGATGTTTAAATTGTTTTTGGTAGGAAAACCATTCACAAAATGGTGATTTGGAAGGAAAGACAAGATGAGTTGGATGACATTCAAGCGAAAAGTGACCGTGAGGGCCATCCGTGAGTGTGGGATTCTCAAATACTTTAGAGTTTCAGGGATGAGGGCATGCATCCATCTACTGGAGCACTTGATCTATATGTGGGACCCGTATCAACAACATTTAGATTTCAGGACCCATAATTTGACTATAGATGTAGAAGACATCTATTTTTTGACTGGATTGTCATGTAGGGGGAGATCAATATGTTGAGATTCTTAATAGTTGCTTAGATGATATCTTAAAACAATTATCCACTAGAATATCACTGAAAGAAAAAAATGCACAAAACATAAGAACATAAGAACACAAGAACACAAGAACACAAGAACACATAGATTTTACTCATGGAAACAATAAGGGAGAAAACCTCGTAAAACTTTCTTAGTATAGAACTCAACCAGTGCAGTGTAAAATCCAAACAACAACTACTTCCTTCTTCTTGGTGCGCTACTTCTTCTCTCTAATGCTAAATCCCACTTGAGTGAGTGAGTACAAATGAAGGGGAGTGCCTCCCTATTTATATTCTTCTATTGACTTGACCTCAAACTTGGTGGGGTCGACTTCACTAGCTGTTAGGGCCGACTTGTCCAACTGGACATTACAAATAACATTTATTATATTAACACTTGGGTACTAATGACCCGAATTACATTAGGAGGTTTACATTACATCCTTCAATGACTCTAACAAGACCAAACTCATCTCCAATAGGAGGAATACAATACAACTAGAATATCTTCTGAAGTTACATTATTTTAACACTCCTTCTTAACTAGGAAGGTATTCAATTGTAGTAGCAACTGCTACTATTAGAACTGTACAATTGACTGGTGAGACTCTATGTGTCATAGGAAGACATCACACATATTCATCATCGATATCAACTGGATCTTCTTCTGCAATCATCTTCAATCTTCTTCGTGTCATCTTTTGGAACATCTCTTGCAGCATCAACATGTGAATGTTGAATCATCTTCTAGATCATCATCCGTTGCTTCATCTTTTGAACCATCTTATATAGTATCATATATGTGAATACTGGATCATATTTTGAATTATCTACTGGTCACCATCAGTGTGTTAGCACTAAGCCATCATCCGAACTGTCATCATCTACATTTTCAGTATGTGAATACTGAATCATCATCACATGCATCTCCAGTATGTGAATATTGAACCATCATCATCTACATCTTTAGTATGTGAAAACTGAAACATCATCATCTACATCTCCAGTATGTGAATGTTGAACCATCACCATCTACATCTTCAGTATATGAATACTGATCCATCATCATATGTAACTTCAGTATGTGAATACTGAAACATCATCATCTGTATCTCTAGTATGTAAATACTGAGCCATCATCATCTGTAACTTCAGTATGTGAATACTGAAACATCATCATCTATATCTCTAGTATGTGAATACTAAGCCATCATCATCTATAACTTCAATGTGTGAATACTGAAACATCATCATCTGCATCAATAGTAAATATTGAAACAACCAACAACATCATTAGCATATTAGTGCTAAAGATCAAATCATCTGTAGTGCTAGATCATCATAAACATCAACATCAATATAGAGATACTGAAACTATCACAACAACATCTCAGCATCAATCAATCATCTGTCAAGCATCTCAACAATAAAAAACAATCAACTATCTCAACAATCATCTCAACAATCAACTATAACTATCTCAACAATCATCTTAGCCTCACCAGTGTGGCTACACTATACACATCTCATCAAGCATCTCATCAAATATCAGTATAGACAATACTGACACATTCATCTCAAAAATCATCATACGAATGTTGAACCAATCATCTCAACAAGCATCTGTATAACAACACTGAGATAACATCTCAACAATCATCAGTATAACAATACTGAACTAACATCTCAACAATCATCAATATAACAATACTGAACCAACATCTCATCTGTCATCAGTATAACAATACTGAACCATCAGTCATCAGTATAACCATACTGAAATAACATCTCAATTTTCATCAACACTGAACTAGCATCTCCATGATCATTAATATAACAATACTGAACTAGCATCTCGATGATCATTAATATAACAATACTGAACTATCAGTCATCAGTATAACCATACTGAACTAACATATCAACTGTCATCAGTATAACAATATTGGACTATCAGTAATCAATATAACCATACTGAACTAACATCTCATCAGTATAATAATACTGAAAGAAAAAATCTCATCAACCAACAGTATAGCAATACTACAACAACCATCTTTTCCTCTAACTATCTCGGAGTAGCATCACAGTGAGTTCTCTAGTAGATCCACCCAGGCATTTTGTCTAACTTAATAACTCTTTCGAGCCAACAATCCTAGTTAGATAGATGGATCTTCCTGGGGACCAACAAGCCTTTCCCTAACTTACAAACCCACTTGGGTTAAACTGATATAGTTAGACATACTAACCCCCCTAGGATCAACAAGCCTTGTCTGACTAACCCTTTCGGGACAAACTCTCCTAGTTAGACTTACCCTACTCTAGACTAAGCTACTCACCACTGCATCCTTCTTCCATCTAATGTCACTCCCTCTTTCGAGAGAGGTCCTTCCGGACTACACCAATCTTGTATCGAAAGTATTCAAACTTTACACGATCCAGATGTTGAGATTACAACATCGGGAGTCATTCTCTAGTCTTGTAAGTAATAGCAAGACAATAGACTTGTGTATTCCTACAAATATCCCCATCTGATTAAGGTGGTGATGTTGTAAAGTCTTATGAGTAATATAAATATAGTAGGCTTGTGTAGTCCTATGAATATCCTCATACGATTGAGGTGGATAGTAGGATTGTGTAGTCCTATGAATATCCTCATATGATTGAGGTGGTGATGTTGTAAAGTCTTGTGAGTAATATCAAGATAGTAGGCTTGTGTAGTCCTACGAATATACTCATATGATTGAGGTGGAAAGTAGGCTTATGTAGTCCTACGAATATCCTCATATGATTGAGGTGGTGATGTAGTAGGATTTTGTAGTCCTACGAATATCCTCATATGATTGAGGTGGATAGTAGGCTTGTGTAGCCTTATGAATATCCTCATATGATTGAGGTGGTGATGCAGTAAGCTTCAGTAGTCCTATGAATATCCTCATATGATTTAGGTGGACAGTAGGCTTGTGTAGTCCTACGAATATCCTCATATTATTGAGGTGGACAGTAGGATTGTGTAGCCCTACTAATATCCTCATATGATTGAGGTGGAAAGTAGGCTTGTGTAGTCCTACGAATATCCCCATGTTGTGAGGTGGTGTACTTTACTATGTAAAGTAGATATACTATGTGATGTATGGATAGTCATGGTCAATAGGTGCTATAATTCTCCTTTAGGGATTAGCTACCCCTAGAGTGATTTACTTCAGCATATGACTATATGACCTGGGGAAATACATATGATCATAGGTTCAGAAACAATCTTATGAGTATGATATGATTAATTAATGAAAACACACATTGACCATGCAGAGATATTTAATATAAGAACAGATAAAGAGAGAGAACTCGATTTGCATATGATTCCACCAAGTAAACTTGAATTGATTAGATATCAATAGAGTATTAGTTATGGTAAACAAAGTTCAGTTAATTAAGGAATCAAATCCTTAATTTATGCAAGTGATTATTGGAAATAAAGACTGATGGAGAAGCACTAGTTCTGTTTAGTTACATTTAGTTTTGGTGAGTTACATTCAGGTATGTTCAGTTACATTCAGTTCAACTCAGTTACATTCAGTTCAACTCAGTTAACTACTCAGTTAGAGTTAGTTAATTAATGGAAGGCACATATCTTCATGTGGAAGATAATTATGGAGTCCTAGCTTGACACCAGATCAGTATGGGGTGCATGATTAAAGACGAGTCAGTGTTCTAAGTGTTAACAAGTTGTTGCTACATGAAACCACTCTATTTTTGTTGTAAAACCCAATTTGACTTGTTATTAAAGTGTTATGCACTTGGCAAGTTAGATACGGTGTTCTATTCGATCTCCACTCTCTGGTGCTCTTGGTGAAAGCAATCTGATATTGTGTTATAATAATTATCTATTACTAATCTATCATATTCTAAGATCGTTTGTTGGGTTTTTTATCCTCTGAATTAGTAGAGGGTTTTCCCAGGTTATATCCTATGTTCTATGGTTTGATTTATGTCTTTGGATTATTGATGAGATTTATAAGCACTGTTGTTATTGATTAAAGTTTTAAAGTTCAAGTTTCTTCATATTTTTCTCAATCACTAACATGGTATTAGAGCAAGGGCATGCAAGAGCTTAGTTTGGGAAAGCAACTATAGCCTACACGATCTTGAGAAGTGTAGAGCAAAGAGCTTGAAGCCATGGCATCGATCCCCATCCAGCCGGAAGACCAGCTTGAATATACTTCCAAATTGAAGGCAAGAGTGTGAATCATTATTGAGAAGAATGATCTATATGTTTACTTTACCTCAGTGAGTGAGGACTCTTTATGCAAGGAGAATTAAAGAGCAAGTCAACATGCACCATTTCCGTCACTTTTTAGGAGACAAATTTCATGAAGATGTTTTGATCACTCCGTGAGGAATCAGACTAAACAGTTGGAAACCCACTTCCGAAATGGGATACTGTAATTTCCTTGACCCTCCGACTAGTGAAGAGGATGCTACCATGGCATTAGCCAACCGGGATTAAGAGCCCCATGAACATGTGCATTCATAAGGTGTTGAAACAAAATGCATTGAAGTAGAACATACACAAATACAATTATTTACCATACACAATAGAAGCAACATGCATTCATACAAGAATTCAACATGTACATCATATTCATTAATAGTAATGTGATTGTAGAAGTAAAATAGACAAGATTACTTATCTCATAAAGAACTCGTTCCGCAACCAGCTACGTCACTGCAACGTTCCACCCAACCATAGGCCAGCGTGCTCCTTAATCTCTCAACAACGCTACCACCCCCAAGCTGGGCATGATTCTCCAAGGAATAAGGAACAAGCAAGCTTACACATAGCCAAGGGTACACCAAAACACAGCCAAGCCTACACAGTTGGGTTTATCAGGACATCAACGAGACCGCCAAGCCAACATGGTCAGGTTTATCAGGCCATCAAGGATTTGGGAAAGGCTAAATGCTAAGCTGGTGAGCTCATTCCCGAGCTAGGAACACCTACACTAGAACTAGCCTGACTTCTAAGACACCCACACACACCCAACACAAGGAATCATTCCTTTCTCTGCTACATAGTCCCTCAGGCCCTGACTTCCCTTCTAGTGCTATTCAGGGGTTGTGGAGAAGAAAGCCATCCCTCTAGCTCTGTCTGTGTGGTTTCCAAACACACCGGGTTTCTCAAGAAACTCAAGCCCCCATCCCTGCTCCCGACACAGTCCGAAGACCAACCATTGCACACATGCAATCAATCAGCAGTTACAGCTTAAATAGGGAAAATAACTCGTGAGTCATTCTTGGCCCTATCGTGGCCAAAATGACTCCCAAGTGAATTACAATAGTCCCAAAACATATCAGTAAACACAATTCACAACATGGGGAAAACAACAGTCCATCCTGGGCAATGAAGCCACCGGGAAGACTTACACAGACCACGCTGGGGAAGAAAATACAGTCTTCCAACCTGTGCATGAGGGAAACTTGCACCAGAACCCAAAATACAGAGGGAAAAACATATGCACGTGCCACAAATCGGTAAGGAAAACTTACACACTATCCTTGAGCATAAAAATGGCTCTCCACAGGAAAATCATGGGTGATAGTGACTGAATGACCCCAGCTTGCTGCATGAGTAACAATGACACAAAACCTAGTGCATGAGGGAAGATTTACACCAAATCCCAAATACAGATCGAAACACACTAGATTCCTCTATGTGGGAAATGTGAATAACAGTGGAGATGGCTCCTCTCTCCTGGCTGCATGAGACAAAAACAGGAAGAAGCCTGTGCGTGAGAAAAAATGAACAGACAATGTCCCTGCATGAGGATGAACAGGCCAGGGAAAGAATGCGTAGTAGTGAGTGGAATGAGGGGCGTAGTCATTCTCCTTCCCATTGTGAGGTTCCATCCGCTGGTGGAGTGTGCGTGTGGGCAAGGACTGACAGTCCTCCCACACTCCACTCCCAGCCATAACTGCCCCAACTAACAACAGAGCTTTTAATGGTGGTGGTTGGAATAAAACAAGGAAATATGGGAAAAATCAAAATAGGGTGGTGACACATAGATTTTCTCTCATGGCTCAAGGTTTGACATCCCTCCCCCTTATCCTTGTGAAAATCATGCCCCTTCTCAATTTAGTTGCTGCGAACGTAGCTGGTTGGTGTTCATTTAATTAAAGATGCATATTTACATGATGTCAAAACTCAATAGGTATGCCGCATGCCCTGATATACCATTGGTGACAATTTCAATCTGAAACATAGCATAACCAATCGATGGTGGGGCCTTGGCCTTTAGCTTCGCACCATGATTATTTACAATATATACATCATATACATCTAATGCAATGGGGTCAAAAATGGGGTGTTACATTCCCCTCCCCCTTTAATAGCATTGTCCTCAGTGCTTTACAAAATTGAACAAAATGCTACATTGGTATCGCCTCAGTGTTCCGTAGAATTGAACAAAAATGGATGTGCCAACCGCATGGCATCCTCCAGCTCCCACGTAGCCTCTTCAGGTCCATAGTGCTCCCATTGCACCTTTACCTGACCTATGGCCCGGTTCCGGAGCATTGTGAACTTCTTGTTGAGGATGTGCATTGGCTCGGTTCGGAACTCTCCCTCGGGTTCCACCTGAATCACATCCCAATTTATCACATGGTTAGGATCATGTACATATCTCTTAAGAAAAGAAACATGAAAAACATTATGAGCTTTAGTACTAGCAGGCAATGCAAGTCTATATGAAACTGGCCCTATTCGTTCAAGCACTTCAAACGACCCACAATATCTTGGTGATAGCTTGGCACAACTCCCAAGCTTCAAGGAAATCTTCCTTGCCCTCACTCTGAGGTAAACATGATCCCCAACATTGAACTCCCTGTTCACCCTATGCTTATCTGCATAGCTTTTCTGTCTGTCATGTGCTACTTTCAGATTTTGCCTGATATTTACAACCTCTTGCTCCATTTCCTTGAGCAATTCTGGCCCAAGCACAATCTTGTTCACTAGGTTATCCCAAGTCACAGGTGTCCTACACCGTCTTCCATACAAAGCTTCATACGAACTCATCCCCAAGGATGCTTGCTGTCCATTGTTGTAAGAAAACTCTACCAAGCGCAAGTAATCTTCCCACTTGGTTGGTTTGTCCATCACGTACATGCGAAGCATATATTCAAGCACCTGATTAACTGTCTCTGTCTACCCATCTATCTGAGGATGGTATGTAGTGCTGAAGTTTAGCTTTGTACCCAAATTTGCAAACAACCCCTTCCAAAAGTTGGAAGTGAACTTGACATCTCTGTCAGAGACTATTGCCTTCGGCAATCCATGCAATTTGAATATCTCATTCATGAAGATCTTTGCAATGTCATCAGTCTTATGCATAGACTTAACTGGTATAAATTGCACTACCTTTGTCAACTTGTCCACCACAACCATGATGGAATCATGTTGTCTCCAAGTCATTGGCAATCCTGTAATGAAATCCATGGAAATAACTTCCCATTTCCATTTCAGAACTGGAAAGGGCTGCAACAAACCTGCTGGATGTTGATGCTCAAACTTCAACTGTTGACATTTCATGCACCTCAAAATGTACTCAGCCATATCCCTTTTCATTCCCATCCAAAAGTACTGCTTCCTGGCTGTAGCAATGGTCTTCTGATATCCGAGGTGACCAGAATATGGAGCTTGATGGATTTCATCCATGACAACTCTCCTCAAATCTGTTATGTTTGGAATATAAATTATACCTTTATAAGTGAGAAGTCCATCTTCTTCCAATTTATATCCGTCATACCTCTTCTCAAGACTTTGCTGTTGCAATTTGTCTTTTACCTGCTCATACAATTCATCTCCAGCAGCATGACTAACAATATGCTACCTCAAATCTGATTGGCAAATGCTAAGAGATGCCACATGCATTTCTTGCATCTTTTTGCTGAGTGCATCGGCTACCTTGTTCCCTTTCCCTTTTATGTGCTTGATTTCAAAATAAAATTGACATAAAAATTCTAGCCATCTCGCTTGTCTAGCATTCAGAGTAGTCTGATCAAACAAATACTTCAGACCACAATGGTCTGTTCTGAGCTCAAATCTCCTACCCATCAAGTA
This sequence comes from Pseudotsuga menziesii, assembly GCA_001517045.1. Lineage (NCBI taxonomy): Eukaryota > Viridiplantae > Streptophyta > Pinopsida > Pinales > Pinaceae > Pseudotsuga > Pseudotsuga menziesii. Next base: position 895,910 of record LPNX010803592.1, read on the forward strand.
ATGTCTCCACATCTTGAGAGCATGTACTATGGCTGCAAGTTCTAGATCATTGGTGGCATAGTTCTTCTCATGTTCCTTTAGCTTTCTTGACTCATAACATATCACGTGGTTTTCCTGCATAAGGACTCCTCCAAGCCCTTGTCCGCATGCATCGGTACACACCAAAAAATCTTTCTCTGGATCTGCAACCTTCAATACTGGTGCACTGGTGAGAAGATTCTTCAACTACTGGAATCTTTCTTCACACCTCGATGTCCATTCGAACTTCATTCCCTTCTTTTGCAAAGAAGTGATGGCATGTGCAACTTTGGAGAATCCCTCAATGAACCTCCGGTAGTATCCTACAAGTCCCATGAAAGATCTTACATCTGTCACATTTCTTAGAGTAGGCCAATTCATAATGGCTTCAATCTTTTCAGGGTCCATAGATATACCCTCCTTTGAGATAATGTGACCCAAATACTGAATTCTATCTCTATAGAAGTCACACTTGCTCAGTTTCGCATACTACTGATGCTCCCTGAGAAATCGCAATGTCAATCTCAAATGCTCTTCATCCTCCACCTCATTCTTAGAATAAACAAGAATGTCATCAAGGAAAATAAGGACGAACTTGTCCAAATACCTGCTGAAGACACTATTCATAGGGCACATAAATGCAGCTGGTGCATTTGTGAGACCAAATGGTACCACTACAAACTCATAACGTCCATACATTGTCCTAAAGGCTGTCTTATGAATGTCTTCATTCTTGATTCTCACCTGATGGTAACCAGACCTCAAGTCAATCTTGAAAAATAGCTTTGCTCCCCTCATTTGATCAAAGAGGTCATCAATCCTAGGCAAAAGATATTTATTCTTCACAATAACCTTGTTCAATTGTCTGTAATCAATACATAACATGAGTGTACCATCTTTCTTCTTTACAAACAGAACTGGTGCTCCCCAAGCAGACACACTCAGTCGGATATACTTCTTTTCCAGCAACTCTTACAGTTGCATCTTCAACTCTAGCATCTCCGTTGTACTCATCCTATAGGGTGCCTTGGACACTGGTGCTGCTCCTGGAACAAGTTCAATAGTGAATTCAATGTCCCGCTTTGGAGGAAGCCCTGGAATCTCATTAGGAAACACATCCCGAAATTCCTGTAACACCTGATAGTCATCCAACCTGGGAGTTTCATCTCTTGATGTCTCCAAAATGTGAGCTGCATACAACTGGCAACCCTTCCTACAAAACTTCTTTAATTGCATTGCTGAAACTTGCCTTACTAAAATCACCTTTGGAATACCTTTCACAACTACTAGGTTCCCTTCTTCATTCATGCATTCAAAAGTCTTATTGTAACAGTCAAGCTTCAACCTGTGAGCTTCTAACCAATCCATTCCAATGAGAACATCATAGGAACATAGCGGTAGAACATTCAGATCTACACAAGTGACCAATCCATCCATGACCAATGGACATTTCTCTACCACTTCACTGACTTTTCTCTTAGTTCCAGTGGCTAGCTAGACTAACCAAGATTTCCTATGCTTTACCTTCTTAAAAGCACAAATCTCCACTACTCTAGGAGTAATGTAACTATGAGTATAACCAGGGTCAATCAAAATAGAAACAGATTGCTCAACAATCTTACCTGCTACTTCAACCACAGTTGATTGGTGATCTGATTGGCAGTCCTCCAGTGCTACATAAATCCTAGGGACTACCCTTGCTACTTGACCCACTGTTTCTACTTCTTGAATGTTATAAGTTGGCCTTGCACTCTCATTCTCGAGTGGGCAATTTCTGCGCATGTGGGGTCCTTCACATTTCCAACATTGAAGTGGCCCTTTATTCTATTGTGGATCCTTAGTATTTTCTCCTGTCACTCCAACTGGCTTACTCGTAGCTTGGGATGGTTGCTTCTGCTGATTCCTGAAGTTATAAGGTTTGAAACCTTTCTTTCTTTGGTCAAACTTCTCATCCTTCTTGTCCTTCCATGCCTTATGGTAATTCAGATTACCTTTGCTTTGCTCATAGCAATACTTAGCCTTCCTTATTGCTTCTTCAAGAGTTCTAGGTTCATAAAACTCAATTCTATCTTTGTAAGACTGAGGCAACCCACTTAGAAAACGCTGGACCTTCACTTTTTCATCTCTGATGTACTGGACATACCTCAAACTTATTTTCATACTCTTCCATGGTTTGTTGTCCCAATCTCAACTCATGGAACTCCTTAATCTTGTCATCATAATACCTGTCAGAGAGGTATTTCTGCTTGAAATACTTCTTGAACTGTTTCCATTTAAGTCCCATTTCACTGATCCTCTTTACTTGCTTGAAGGGTTCCCACCAAATGGATGCCCTTCCATTCAAATTGAATATGGCAACTCTTGCCTTCATGTTTCCCAAATAGTCATGCACTTGAAAGTACTTCTTTATCTCAAGAAGCCAAGCTTCAGCCTCTTGTCCAGTCTTTACCTAACCATCAAATGTAGGAGGTTTAGCTTTCTTAAATTCATCCTGAGAGCGATCCCTATGGTGTCTCTTTATTTTCCTTTTATGAGAAGAAGAACTTGAATCCCTGCTGGATTCTTCAGAATTAGATGATCCACTAGAATTCCTTCTCCTTCTCCTAGTACCGCTCTTACTGCCTTCTGGTCTTGTTGTACCTCGTCCAGATTCTATCTTTCTCTGCAAGTCTGTTAAACTTTGCAACATTGCAGCATTCAACTGATGTTGCTCTTCCTTGGATTTAATCAAGCTTCTCATGGTGGCTGCAACCTCGGACGGTGTCCCCTAGAATCTCCTTCCATTAGACTCTATGTCATCATTTCTGTTACGGACATTCTCTCCCACGACATCTCGCACACAGTCATAAGAATCCTGAGCATCATATCCATCATGGGTTCTCATAACTGAACCACCACTTACTTACCAAACTACACTACCTGGAATACTACTCTTGAAGGTGACTATGATTCTGCAAACATGTTAGTAACACAACTATTAGAGGCATAACATTGATATAAATCAGATTTTTTTTTCATAAATCTTTGATTTTTGCGCAATATGGCACATAAGATCACTGCCACTTTCTCCTTTTTAGCCCTGAAAATCTACTGACAAACTGCTGAAAATCTTACTGAAAAACAATTGAAATCTGCTGAGAAATCCTACTTGAAAAACTCAAAATTTATTTGTACAAAATCGGGTCTCATCCCAAGTAACATTCCGATGTTTCAGCGGTTAGCACAACTAACTTCCTCCGTTGTTCATCGACGACCGAATCCACTAAGCACTACCGCGTCGGCGATCGAATATTCTAACCTTAAGAAGGATAGTCCATTAGACAGCCACAATGATGGACGTTCAATCACTAACTTCATCTGACGTAGCTCATTAGCAACTGAATTAACTAGGTGTCGAAAATGTGTTCAACTAACCATTGCTGACGGCCGACGATTCCAGGACTTAGAGAAATTTTTGAAACTTTCCCTTTAGTCTTCCTTCTCGCCGCTTGAACGGCTCAATTCTCTTCTTTTCATCAGTGAAATAGTTCCATCCGCAGCTGCAACAATGGCCCATCATCTTCAATCTTCTTCCGATCGGTGGCCCAATCTGCTGAGGCATAACCTGATCGGTATCAGCGGTCTCTTCTCGTTGGAAGGCTAGTGCTCTAGGCTTCTAAAATGGCAAGTGCACGAACCACTTTCTGCTTCCGATGGCCGATGTTTTCGTTACTTAGAAAAATTTTGAACTTTCTTTACTGCGTCGTTGGTTGGAGGCCTTACCCGTCGGACGTGTAGCTGTCTAGCCAGCCACAACGGCGGGCGCTCGATCAACTATGTTTCACTGATGGACGTCTAACTCTTAGAAAAATTTTCCCGCATTTTTCCTTCCAACTGTCCTCCATCGAGTGTGCTTCCGCCTAGCTCTCCACTACATCGGAAGTCTATCCCACTAAGTGTTTCGATGAACCAACAGTTCAAACACTTAGATAATTTTGTGGATTTTCTAGTCATTCACTGATTTCTCCTGGGCAGAAGGCAACATGCCTTTGCTAACTGGTCTTTCATGGCCCATAGAGGCCCATGCTGCAACCTACAGGCTCTGATACCACACTGTAACATCCCCGACCCTCCGACTGGCGAAGAGGATACTACCATGGCGTTAACCAACCGGGCTTAAGAGCCCCATGAACATGTACATTCATAAGGTGTTGAAACAAAATGCATTGAAGTAGAACATACACAGATACAATTATTTATCATACACAATAGAAGCAACATGCATTCATACAAGCATTCAACATGTACATCATATTCATTAACAGTAATGTGATTGCAGAAGTAAAATAGACAAGATTACTTATCTCATAAAGAACGCGTTCTGCAACCAACGACGTCACTGCAATGTTCCACCCAACCATAGGCCAGCGTGCTCCTTAATCTCTCAGCAACGCTGCCACCCCCGACTTGGGCATGATTCTCCAAGGAATAAGGAACAAGCAGGCTTACACATAGCCAAGGGTACACCAAAACACAGCCAATCCAACACAGTTGGGTTTATCAGGCCATCAACAAGACAGGAAAGCCAACATGGTCAAGTTTATCAGGCCATCAAGGAGTTGGGAAAGGCTAAATGCTAAGGTGGTGAGCTCATTACTGAGCTAGAAACACCTACACTAGAACTAGCCTGACTTCTAAGACACCCACACACACCCATTACAAGGAATTAGTCCTTTCTCTGCTACATAGTCCCTCAGGCCCTGACTTCCCTTCCAGTGCTATTCAGGGGTTGTGGAGAAGAAAGCCAGTCCTATAGCTCTGTCTGTGTGGTTTCCAAACACATCAGGTTTCTCAAGCAATTCAAGCCCCCATCCTTGTTCCTGACACAATCCGAAGACCAACCATTGCACACATGCAATCAATCAATAGTTACAGCTTAAACAGGGAAAATGGATCTTGAGTCGTTCTTGGCCCTATCGTGGCCAAAATGAATCCAAAGTGAATTACAACAGTCCCAAAACATACTAGTAAACACAATTCACAACATGGGGAAAACAACAGTCCGTCCTAGGCAACGAAGCCACGGGGAAGACTTACATAGACCACGTTGGGGAAGAAAATACAGTCTCCCAACCTGTGCATGAGGGAAACTTGCACCAGACCCCAAAATACAAAGGGAAAAACATATGCACGAGCCACAAATCGGTAAGGAAAACTTACACACTGTCCGTGAGTGTAAAAATGGCTCTCCACAGGAAAATCGTGGGTGATAGTGATCGAACAACCCTAGCTTGCTGCGTGAGTAACAATGACACAGAACCCAGTGCGTGAGGGAAGATTCACACCAAATCCCAAATACGTATCGAAACACACCAGATTCCTCTCTGTGGGAAATGTGAATAATAGTGGAGATGGCTCCTCTCTCCTGGTTGTGTGAGACCAAAATAGGAAGAAGCCTGTGTGTGAGAAAAAATGAACAGACAACATCCTTGCGTGAGGATGAATAGACCAGGGAAAGAATGCATAGTAGTGAGTGGAATGAGGGGCGTAGTCATTCTCCTTCCCATCATGAGGTTCCATCCGATGGTGGAGTGTGCATGTGGGCAAGGACTGACAGTCCTGCCACACTCCACTCCCAGCCATAACTGCCCCAACTAACAGCAGAGCTTTTAATGGTGGTGGTTGGAATAAAACAAGGAAAGATGGGAAAAATCAAAATAGGGGGGTGACACATGGATTTTCTCTCATGGCTCAAGGTTTGACATCCCCCCCCCTTATCCTTGTGAAAATCATGCCCCTTCTCAATTTAGTTGCCGCGAATGTAGCTGGTTGGCGTTCATTTAATTAAAGATGCATATTTACATGATGACAAAACTCAATAGGTATGTTGCATGCCCCGATATACCATCGGTGACAATTTCAATCCGAAACATAGCATAACCAATCGATGGTGGGGCCTTGGCCTTTAGCTCCGCACCATGATTATTTACAATATATACATCATATACATATAATGCAATGAGGTCAAAATTGGGGTGTTACAGATGATTTAGCTTACTCTCGAGAATATTTCAAAAATACACAAATTTGTGAGAGATACGATCATGTATTTGAATATTAAACTCTCAAAATTCGTGTTCTGACCGTTTTCCCAAAGTGGGCAAATTGATGGAACAACCCCAAGAGATGTAAGTTGGATATTATCATTATTCAACAGATCTTGTGTATAATGAGAGCCTCATAGAGTTGATATCTCATCCAAATAAGAGGATGATCATTGGAAGAAGTTTTTCTTTGAAAGAAGAACATTCGCTTCAAGGTGCATGGGATCCAGTTTTGCCATGTAGAGATTTGCTACCTCCTACATGCACTCAAATTTGCAAAGAGATCAAGACCAAGGGACTACAGTAATCTCTGCAAGGAAGCACAGATCAAGAGGGAGCATGCAAAACAATAAAAATACAAGTACCCATATTTTTTATTATATGCTATTTAGATCTATATTCTTTTGAACGGTTTCATTACAGTCATATAGAGCATGCATGATTATTTTATAAAATATGAATATAGAGCATGCATGATTATGAATATAAAGGATGCATGATTGTTTCATAAAGATATGAATATAGAATTGCATGATTGATTCATGAGATATGAAAGATGGACATGATTGATGTTGGGCTGCATGATTATTTAATTATCATATGCTTTTATATAATCAGATTTTGTTTTATTACAATCTCTATTCCTCGACTTGGAATTGTGTTTAGCATATACATTGTTGTTCTTGTCTTTATTTAAATGTTATCAATCTCATGAGTCCAAATTTTGCAAGATGATATAAATACTGATATAAGACTTATGTAGGACTTATATAAGGTTGAAAACATCATTCATAAGACATGAGATTTATGGCAGCATGATTGTTTCACAAACTGTGAACATAAGACTACATGATTGGCTAAATAGAGGGCTTCATGCTCACCTCATGAGATATGAACATGGGGCCATATATTTCTTTCGTAAAATGAGTTTTTGGACTGATATAGGACTGATATAGGGTTATATATTAGTACATAATATTATAATGGGTTACGATAAATCGGTTGGTCAATATCTGTAAATAACTAAGTAAATATTTATTAGTTTATTAAAAGTATTTCATGTGAATAAAATTCATGAGTATGAAATGGTTCTAACCATGAGAATAATTTGTCTTATAGGGAAAATTAATATGCCCTTACCTAGAAGTAAAGAAGGACATGAATGTGGAGTCATTTTGATGGCTGAGCCCAAAAAAGAACAATTCAGGAGGTTCCTATGTCTCTTGGAAAGAAGACAAAATATATGGATTAATTATAGATGTGAATACTCCTGAAGATATTCTATCTTATTTAAATTAATGTTTCAAATAAGAACTTCATATATATATGAGCATGAGTCTCTATGATGGAGGGCCCATATTATGATTCTCACATTTACATGGTGAGAGGGAGTTGCTAGTCTCACTAGCTCCTGAAGAACCAATGTAAACTAGTTGATGTATCTCTTGTAAAAAAAGGAGATATGCATGATGCTCATATTCAGAAGGAACATGAGAATTGTATTCAAGAATATTGTTATGATTCTTATGATTAATGGTGTGGAAGTCACCAGGAAAAAAAAATTCTTGGTTAAGGAAAAGGTGCAGTAAAAGAGCCTGAAGAGTTTTAGGATGATGAACTACTAATCCATAGCCACACATATCAAGGTAAATATGAAATTTTATTCTTATTTCATATTTGGAGGATCTCAAGTCAATTGAGATGTATTTGGTTAGTCACAGGTCCCAAGATATGTTATGTGCCTTGCAGTTTGTACATAGACATGTACAAAGCATGTGTTGTGGTACCTACTTGGTACAAGTGTATGTGGACTCATATATGTCTTGATCATTAAAAGAGAGTTTTAAATATATAAGAAATCTGACTAATATAGTGATCAAGGAAGATCACATGTGTTGCTCTAGATAGGGCATGTTGAAAAGCAATAAAGCTTTTGAGGGTTCTAGTCAGTTATATTCGAGACATGGTACATATCCATATATGAGCAGCATTGCCAACATTATTACTAAGCTTCTATCTAGGAAAAGCTTGGTATAGTACATAATAACTCCTCTAGTTGAAGAGGGAGTATTGTTGTGTCTTCATGGGTGACAACAGATAGAGTCCCTACCAGTTAGTCATCATACATGACTTAGGAATCCGAGGGCTGTGATAGCTTGTGGGGAGAATTCACATGAGAAGAGACATAGTCAAAAGTCTCAGAGACTATTTATAGTCTATATTGTTAGAGAAAAGTTACAACCTCTCAGAGAGGTAGTTGGGGTGCTGCAAATACAAAGAGAAGGATCACTGACAAAGTGATCATGAATTGAAAAACATCACAGAGAATGGCATGCTCACAAAGAAATTCTCCAGATAACAAAAGATTCAAGAAGTCAACAAATGTTGAAGAATGGAAGAAAATATAAGTATTTCTTTCTACATGTTATTACACATTTGTTGTATAATGTTGTATGTGATGGATTTAAAAAAATCCATGGTTTCTAGTTTAGAGAAACTTTATTTTGGATTGGATCTAGATGATGCTACTTTGTGTAAGTAGCTGGTTGGTCTTTGAGAATACATGTTATGTTTTATGCTTACTACTAAGCATATGTTTGAGTACCTTTGAGGTACATTAGAATAGGCTCTTTATTGTATTTGATACATGGAAGACCTATTATTTGATTGTGCTATCCAACTATTGTTTTAGCCTGAGATAAGCAATGTAATTTAAGGCTAGTACTACAGAAGCTAAGTGTATTGCGGCTAGTCCTATAGAAGAAAAATGTATGTATGAGAGTAATACAAAATAAAAATGTGTTTTTGTAGATAGTACTACATACTGAGGAGTAGTGTAGTGTGGGATGCTACCTACTAGGGTGAAAGACTTGAGCCTTGTTGGAAGCTAGCAACAACCTCTTCATTTCTTAATAAAATGAAGAGAGATCAGCTCTTCATGTGATTTATTAATTCAAAATTATGAAAGAGCACCTTCAGAATCATTGATTCTGAAGGTACACTCAATCAAATAAGAATGATATGATGTTTCGAGAGCTGGAAGAAACTTGCTCATAAACTTGGTCTTTAACAACTGTCAATTAGTCTCATAAATTTTTATGCATTCATTTAATCATTAAGATAAATTTATGAAACTTAAGGAATTTGAAATAATGTGCCAAGAGAAAAACATTAAAACACATTTTGTGTTGAGTAGGGTATTACTAGTCCGAAGCCATAAAACTAAGAATGACTTTCAAAGTTGATATCATATGTAATACCATACTATGACCTGTTGTAAATATCATAGTTAAATGATAAACAATGTTTGTCATGGAAAGTTTCACTTATGATAGTTTATCATTTAAGTATCCTATCTAATGTTAGATATGTATCGATAGGATGTTTGAAAAATTTAAACTTAGTCCTGTACATACATAGCACAGATATTAATCTAGCTATTTCATCAAAGCATTGTTAACATTAGAGTGCGATTTTATTACCCTGCATGCCATCACATAACATGATTAAAATGGAGATGACTGTTAAGATTAGCTGAGCGTACAATAAGCCATTTGTCAAGTTGATAAACGATTATCATTTGGATTAATGACCTGGTATGAGAACGTGGCTTACACCTCTTGACAAAGTCGACAACTGTGAGCATATGGAGGTATTGTATTGACAGTGTTAAATGCTGATAGTCATTTCAATTTACGTCGATGTGCCTGTTAATTATTAGCCACTGTCCATAATCAATGGATGAAATGATGATCTATCAATCACCATATCTCTGGTTTGCCAATTTAGTAGTTATTACTAACAGTCGTGGTTAAGCATAGATAAACTGGCATGAATCATGATATAATGTGAAGTTGCAACACTTATCACTGCTTAAAATCCAGCTAAAATGGCAGGTTCAGAGATTGTATCTCCATTAGATTTGAAGCATGTGAAAGCTATCCATCATGTCATATGTGTGGATACCTATTCCCTCTATGTTCACTTCTCCATTCATTTCAGGTCAAAGCCAGGAGAGTGCAGAAGAAACCATGTCTCCTCTGAATCGTTTTGAGATTTCGGGGTCTGAACTTATAGAAGCTAACCAGGAAGTTGCCAAGAAATTAGAGAAAATGGGATGGGTACATTTCTTTAGGAGCTTTGATGGTCACCATGTAGAGATTACTAAGATGTTCACCATGAATTTTGAAGATGACAGGGTGCAAATTGGGGGTTTCGAGTTTATTATCAACGAAGATAAGATTGCAGAAGCCACTAAGCTCCCACAGGTTGGAGAACGCTGGTTTAAGCGCACTATGGTCAATAAGAAGAAATGCTTGGATCTATTAATGCCATTACCAGATAATGTGAAGTTGAAGATAGGCGTCCCTGTGAAATTTTTGAAGCTCGAATGGAGAGTTTACTACAAAATCTTAGTAAGGTACGTGTCCTGTTGTGGACGATACTCCCATTTGCACTTATACCATTTACGATTGTTGTTAGCAGTAAAGGGTTACAAGCTTAATTTGCCTTTCTATCTTTGGCAAAGTCTTAAGAAAATGTCACAAGCTGTGAGAAATTTTAGTAACCCTGACAGTAGTCTTTGTCACCACGGGTTGATAAAAATGTTATTGCAATTTCAATTATCTACCAAAGGTGAGTCTTGGGATAAGTTTTTAGTCGACTGTCAATTGGGGCCGACGCAGTATTGGCCTAATCCATCCCCACGAACTCATAGGAAACGAAATATCATAAATCCTGGGGTTAATAGTTCAGAGGTCAAGGGATTCGAGGACGTAAGCATGCCCATAAACAATGGGATTAATGAGAATGACAACAGGGATTCAGTTCCTTGCAATTCTAGGGAAGTCTTGGATAAACCCTTATCTGGTAAGAATGATAGCAACCCTGTAAACATAAAAGAAGGATTAGCCAAAGGTGAAATTGATAATAATGTTAAATGTAAAAATTCGTATGAAGCAAATAAACCTGATGAATGCAACAAAGAATCTATGCATAGATTAGATCATTTGGCTCAGATTTGTTGTGACAAGGAAGGGCTTGGTTTTGAAAACCTATCGTTTTCACGAAGAGTCACAAGGAGCATGCATGGTATTCATTCGATTTCAGGTTATAAGGTTGATCAACAGGCTTCTAAGCCTACAGCTACTAAACCTGTAGTTGTAGATATTGAGGATGACATCCCATCTTCCATCCCTAATACAATGGATGTAGGTAATTCTGCTATCGCACAAGGAAGTGATGCACAATCAGACGAGGTCGAGGGAAATCAACTAGAAATTAGATTATGTGTCGATTTTAGAAATTTGAATAAAGCTTCTGAAAAGGATAATTACCCTGTTCCTCCCATGCAACAAATTCTTCAGAAGGTGTTTGGGTCTGAGATACTGTCTCTCCTTGATGGTTTCTCAGGGTAAAACCAAATATTGGTCTCCCCAGATGATTAATTGAAAACAACTTTTAGAACTCCATGGGGAACGTATGCCTACCGCAAGATGCCCTTTGGGTTAATCAATGCGGGAGCAACATTTCAACGAGCAATGGATATTGCTTTTAGAGGCTTAACCAGTCATTCAGTCGTTGTCTATTTGGATGATGTTACTGTGTACTCTAAACATCGGCCTGATCATCTTAATCATCTTAGAAAAGTATTTGAATGATGTAGAAAATTTGGAATATCTTTAAATCCTAAAAAGACAATATTTGCTGTTTCAGAAGGTATCTTATTGGGATGTGTAGTCTTGAAACACGGAATCATGATTGATCCCGAAAGAACACAAGCCATTTCAAAGATTACCTATCCTGCTAGCAAGAAAGGAATGCAGTCGTTCTTAGGAAAAATTAATTTTGTTAGGAGATTCATTCCTAGTTTTTCCGAAATCATTCGTCCTTTGCAGAAAATGATTAAAAAAGATGCTATGTTTAATTGGGGACAAATTGAAAGGGAATCATTTCAGAAAATTTTAGAAGCCATTTCAGAAGCTCCTAGTCTTCTAAGTCTATATTTTAATAAAGATTTCATATTGTACACCTTTGCTTCTGATATTTCATATGCAGCAGTTTTAACCCAATTAAATCAGCAAAATAATGAAGTCCCAATTTCCTTCATGAGTTCGAATTTCAAAGTTGCTGAACTCAATTATCATGAAGTTGATAAACAAGCCTTTGCCGTTTTTAAAGCTGTAAAACATTTTCATCCTTACTTGCTGAAATCTAAAACGAAAATAATTGTCCCTTATTCTTCAGTCAAAAATTTGTTGGTACAGAAAGATTTAGGAGAAAAGAGGGCACCTTGGATGACAGCTCTTCAAGATAATGACCTAGAGATCAAACCTTCAACGATAATTAAAGGTCAAGGGCTATGTAAATTAGCTGTTGAAGCTGCTCACTTGCCTAATGATAAAGCTGAAACTGTCATTGATGAAGCTTTACTTACCAGGGAAATTTATTTTTATCCACCACCTCAAGATTCCTGGTACACAGACATACGGTTACTGTTGGAAATAGGGAATGCCCCTGATTACTTAGAACCAAAAAAGAAAAGAGCACTTAGATTGAAGTCTGCTCCATACTTATTAATCGATAATATCCTCTTTAGGAGAAATTCAGACGGAGTATACCTTCGATGTTTAGATAAAGATGAAACAGAAATAATTCTGAAAGAATTGCATTCTGGACCAGCAGGAGGTCATTTTGGTGGGGATACCACTGCTCACAAAATTCTCAGGGCTGGTTATTATTGGCCTACCTTGTTTCATGATTCCTATACCTTCGTCAGAAAATGTCAAGAGTGTCAACTTGCTACAGGAAGGGTGAAAAAATCTGCTTTCCCTTTACAACCTGTTTCAGCTGAAAGACCTTTTCAACAATGGGGTATCGATATAGTAGGTCCAATAAACCCTCCCTCATTAATGAAACACAAATATATAATAACTGCAACTGATTATTTCACCCGTTGGGCTAAAGCGACACCATTAAAAGTTGTGAATACCAATCAGGTTATACTATTTTTGGAATTCTTTATCATAACAAGATTTGGTATTCCTGATTCTCTCGTTTTCGATAATGCATCATATTTCTCATCAATTGAGCTAACTCAGTTTGCTTTAGAGAACGGAATAAGAGTCAGATATTCAGCTAATTACCATCCTCATGGGAATGGCTTAGCTGAATCAACAAATAAAAATTTATTGAAAATTCTTAAAAGAACTGTTTCAGTTCACCATTGGAACTGGAATACAGAATTGGTCAATGCTCTGTGGGCAGACAGAGTAACTCCTAAAGCTGCGATAGGAAACTCACCATTTTTCTTAGTATATGGAACTGAAGCTATCCTTCCGCCAAATTTGTTCTTACCTTCATTACAGTTAGCTCAGTCTGTTCAGGAAGAAGAGTGCCTAGCAATGGAAAAAAGAATTAATGCGTTGTTAAAATTAGAAGAAGACAGGGAAAAGTCAAAACAACACTTTAACAAACATCAACAGATTGTAAAATCATGGTTTGACCAATATTTCAGTTCTGATCGAGAATTTCAGGTAGGAGACCTGTTTTTAAAATGGGATAAAGCCCACGAAGATAAGGGTGATCATACTAAATTTTAGAAACTGTGGTTAGGTCCCTTTGTTATTTTTGAAAAAATAGGTCCAAGTACCTTTCGATTGCAAACACTTGAAGGACAGTCCGAAACATTCCCTGTGAATGGATTGATTCTTAAAAAATATTTTTGTTGATAGTTTTCTGTCTAAAACTGTACATATCTACTTGCTGTTTGTAAATAAATTTGTATTTCTGTATATAAACTAGCAAACTGGTAAATTAATCAATTTTCTGCCAAAGTCAAATATTTTAGATTGTTAAAATTAGTGTATATAACCAGTCATTCAATCAGAAATATGTAATTAGCAGCTATAATTAATGTAAATAAATAAGATCAGTTTACTCATCAACCTGAAGAATTATGATATTAGACTGAAATCTTTTAAAAAATTTGTTCAGGATGATCAAAATTTCTTGAATCTGTAAAAGACCTTCATTGTTTCTATTTATAAGTGTTTCTCAGATTTTTCTTCATCTTGTTATTTTCTTAAATGGGGATAGCTTATTAAATGCCTTTTTCGAAGCTTGTACTTTTGAAAAACCTTTACAGATCTCTTTCATCAGTCTTAGAATTTTTTTTTGAGAACTGTCTAGCATCTGTTCCAGTTAATTAAAAGCTAAAGTGAGAGACGGAAGGTCTCAGTAATGAGCCGGTCTGATCAGAATCACAAATATCACTGGTATGACATTATTAGGAAACTAGTAATGGCTTTTGGTTTTGAAATCAAAAGATAAGGGGTCTCATCACGAGCCAGCTGATTCATTTTCTGGTAATATTAATGACTGACATTGCCGTTTGGTTGCCACGCTGGGCAATGATCTCTCATTTTATAAAAAATTAAAAAATGAAATTTGCAATAAAAACGTAACTTTTGTCTGAAGAATAGGAGGTCTCAGTAATGAGCCGGCCTAATCATGGTCATCAGTGTTGTCTGGAATAACTTCATTTCTGATCACCAGGGTGATGGATTTTGATTTTAAGAAAAAAATTAAAAGACATGAGGTCTCATCACGAGCCGGCTTGCTTATTTCAGACAACTCTCGTGAATGATACTATCACATTGGGATACCAAACCCAGATAGTAGTCTTCAGGCAGAATTATTGTTTTAAAAGAAAAGCAAAAGCAAGAAAAAAGAAAATGATTATGCTATGGAATAGATTCTAGAAAGTTTTCAGTGGAACAATACTCTATGCTGATGGTACAGGTCATCTTTACTAAGAAGTACTTGCTTCGGCTAAGATATTTGTAAGTTTATCCCTAATCAAATTTCTGTTTTAAAAGATGGAATATTTCTGAGTTATACTTATGAATATGAGTAAATAATGGTTTAATATGGATAAAGGATTTTTGATTATTTTTAACAGGTTTTAAGATTTTATTTTGATCATTTTTGGTTAAGCAGAGATAACTGGTTCACCCAGTTCATCGCCATTTGTTGGCAGCCAGCAACAACCTCTTCATTTCTTAATAAAATGAAGAGAGATCAGCTCTTCATGTGATTTATTAATTCAAAATTATGAAAGAGCACCTCCAGAATCATTGATTTTGAAGGTACTCTCAATCAAAGAAGAATGATATGATGTTTCGAGAGTTGGAAGAAACTTTCTCATAAACTTGGTCTTTAACAACTATCAATTAGTCTCATAAATTTTTATGCATTCATTTAATCATTAAGATAAATTTATGAAACTTAAGGAATTTGAAATAATGTGCCAAGAGAAAAACATTAAAACACATTTTGTGTTGAGTAGGGTATTACTAGTCTGAAGCCATAAAACTAAGAATGACTTTCAAAGTTGATATCATATGTAATACCATACTATGACCTGTTGTAAATATCATAGTTAAATGATAAACGATGTTTGTCATGGAAAGTTTCACTTATGATAGTTTATCATTTAAGTATCCTATCTAATGTTAGATATGTATCGATAGGATGTTTGAAAGTTTTAAACTTAGTCCTGTACATACATAGCATAGATATTAATCTAGCTATTTCATCAAAGCATTGTTAACATTAGAGTGCGATTTTATTACCCTGCATGCCATCACGTAACATGATTAAAATGGAGATGACTGTTAAGATTAGATGAGCGTACAATAAGCCATTTGTCAAGTTGATAAACGATTATCATTTGGATTAATGACCTGGTATGAGAACGTGGCTTACACCTCTTGACAAAGTCGACAGCTGTGAGCATATGGAGGTATTGTATTGACAGTGTTAAATGCTGATAGTCATTTCAATTTACGTCGATGTACCTGTTAATTATTAGCCACTGTCCATAATCAATGGATGAAATGATGATCTATCAATCACCATATCTCTGGTTCGCCAATTTAGTAGTTATTACTAACAGTCGTGGTTAAGCATAGATAAACTGGCATGAATCATGATAAAATGTGAAGTTGCAACACTTATCACTGCTTAAAATCCGGCTAAAATGGCAGGTTCAGAGATTATATCTCCGTTAGATTTGAAGCATGCAAAATCTATCCATCATGTCATATGTGTGGATACCTATTCCCTCTATGTTCACTTCTCCATTCATTTCAGGTCGAAGCCAGGAGAGTGCAGAAGAAACCATGTCTCCTCTGAATCGTTTTGAGATTTCGGGGTCTGAACTTATAGAAGCTAACCAGGAAGTTGCCAAGAAATTCGAGAAAATGGGATGGGTACATTTCTTTAGGATCTTTGATGGTCACCATGTAGAGATTACTAAGATGTTCGCCATGAATTTTGAAGATGACAGGGTGCAAATTGGGGGTTTCGAGTTTATTATCAACGGAGATAAGATTGCAGAAGCCACTAAGCTCCCACAGGTTGGAGAATGCTGGTTTAAGGGCACTATGGTCAATAAGAAGAAATGCTTGGCTTTGTTAATGCCATTACCGGATAATGCGAAGCTGAAGATAGGCATCCCTGTGAAATTTTTGAAGCCTGAATGGAGATTTTACTACGAAATCTTAGTAAGGTACGTGTCCTGTTGTGGATGATACTCCCATTTGCACTTATACCATTTACGATTGCTGTTAGCAATAAAGGGTTACAAGCTTAATTTGCCTTTCTATCTTTGGCAAAGTCTTAAGAAAATGTCACAAGCTGTGAGAAATTTTAGTAACCCTGACAGTAGTCTTTGTCACCACAGGTTGATAAAAATGTTATTGCAATTTCAATTATCTGCCAAAGGTGAGTCTTGGGATAAGTTTTTAGTCGACTGTCAATTGGGGCCGACGCAGTATTGGCCTAATCCATCCCCACGAACTCGTAGGAAACGAAAGATCATAAATCGTGGGGTTAATAGTTCAGAGGTCAAGGGATTCGAGGACGTAAGCATGCCCATAAACAATGGGATTAATGAGAATGACGACAGGGATTCAGTTCCTTGCAATTCTAGGGAAGTCTTGGATAAACCCTTATCTGGTAAGAATGATAGCAACCCTGTAAACATAAAAGAAGGATTATCCAAAGGTGAAATTGATAATAATGTTAAATGTAAAAATTCATATGAAGCAAATAAACTTGATGAATGCAACAAAGAATCTATGCATAGATTAGATCATTTGGCTCAGATTTGTTGTGACAAGGAAGGGCTTGGTTTTGAAAACCTATCGTTTTCACGAAGAGTCACAAGGAGCATGCATGGTATTCATTCGATTTTAGGTTATAAGGTTGATCAACAGGCTTCTAAGCCTAGAGCTACTAAACCTGTAGTTGTAGATATTGAGGATGACATCCCGTCTTCCATCCCTAATACAATGGATGTAGGTAATTCTGCTATCGCACAAGGAAGTGATGCACAATCAGACGAGGTCGAGGGAAATCAACCATAAACAAACATAAACATTGCAGATCCTGAACCATCATACAGTCAACATTGTGACAGTCCTCATTCTCCTCAGGTAACCAAATAGGATGAAACTCTATAGCAGGTATTAGGTAATGTTTACCAAGATAAAATTACAGAGTTTAAAGGAAAAATCAAGCAGTGTCTATCCAGCACAACATTGTTAGAAGAAGAAAACAAAACCTTTAGAAAAGAGTTGCTAGAGTGGATTGATAGATGGAAAAATATGAGCGCTAAGAAGAATCAATACAAAAAATCCAAGAAATCAATCATAAGTACTAATCAGCTGCTACTTGAACGAATCGAAAAGCAAAACATTAAAATTACCAGGTTAAAGGCTAAACTAGCAGAAGCTCGAAGAGCAGTCGCTTTTCATAATAAAACTTGATGATTTTCTCATTTCCTAGGTTGCTGCAGAACAGGTAATGGTCATTCTGGTTTCACATGCCTGTAAAATCGGAGATTTAATAGGCATGCATTTAAAATTTCAAGTTATTTCTGTTATCTATGTATTAAATTGGTTTTAATAATATGCTTCGTTTGAATTCAATACAGGAGGATTTATCACCACCCTTTTCCAGAAATTCAGGACATGGTTATACGTTGACATGGAGATGTGGCTGTTTGGTTACGAGTTGGAGTTTTATCAGTGGACAAGAATTTTCTGAAGTGCCTCGACTCAGGCTAGTCGATTTCTGTTTATAGTAATAGGTGTAATTAGATGCCCTTTTTAGTTAGATAATCCCTATAATGTTGCATGCAACATTAATAGGGAAAACTGAATCTTAGTAGTATATAAGTGAAGAGTTTTGATGAACTCGAGAGGATGGAGTGTTGGAAGAAAAACTTATTTGAAATATATTCTATTACTGGTATTATCTCATACTCGAAGTTGAATCTTTGATGTGAATGCTACTGGACATCTGCAGACAGATACTGTTACTGGTATTTTGTTTTTTGGATTTATATATATATATTTCAGCTTGTTATCTTCTGTCTTTATATTAACTCAGTGTGCTGTGACATACCGATGTTCAATTACATCTTTCACTTTATCAGCTCAAGTTAGTATTTTGAACAAATATTTCATTATGATGTTGTTTATTAGTATGTTTACTATAAACCTAAGTTGTAATGATATAATTTTCTGTCTATTTAAAATTTTATTTGTATGTTGACAGTGACTTTTAAATAGGCATTATCTTAAATTCAAATAGCTTCCTTGATAATTAATTATTAATTAATATCAGATAGTTGAAATTAACTGTGTGTTTACGTACTATGTTTCAATTTTGTTGTCATATGGCAGAGTGACTTATTAGTTATAATTTAAATGTGTTTGTTTAAATTATACTTTAGTCTTTCTGTTCATCTTTATTAACTAATAGTTAATATAATCTTAAATTTGCTCTCAGCTGAGATAGGGGTAAATAGAATAGGTAGAATAATTCAGTTTAAATTTTATTTTTTAACTTTAATTAGCAATTTTTAGATCATTCTGCATACTTTACATAAGTTTTCATATTCAGAAAACTTCCCAAAAAATCGAAGTCTTTCCTTAAGAAAGCAACCTTAGGATATTTTAGATATTTAGGTAAAATAAACATTAGAGTAGGTTAGATTTTGCTGGTTTTAAGTTTTCCTTAAGAGACAAACTAGCTGGTAGCAGGACCATAACCTGCGAGGTTTTGTTAATTCAAACATACCGGACGCTGCTTTAAGCTGATCGTGTGGACAAAACCTCCTTATTGGCCTAGATTTAGAAAATCGGGCCAACAAGCCTATAGTCATTAGGTGTTAATATTCAAGCTTTCTCGAAAACCCTGTATGTGTTTATGATCAAACACATTCGAGATGAAGTTTTACTTCATTGAAGTCATGGTAATGAGTTCCAGTACATATGTACTGATGAGAAGATTGCAAATTTGTGACAAGCCTCTATTTGTGATGAAGTTTAAACACTTCCAAGATAAGCCTGGTATGGCAGAGAATGTCTACCTCGTTGAGAGGGAGTGTTGAGATTACAACATTACGAGTCATTATCCGGTCTTGTAAGTAATAGAAAGACAGTAGACTTATGTAGACCTACAAATATCCTCATCTGATTGAGGTGGTGATGTTGTAAAGTCTTGTGAGTAATATCAAGACAGTAGGCTTTTGTAGTCCTACAAATATCCTCATATGATTGAGGTTGACAGTAGGTTTGTGTAGTCCTATGAATATCCTCATATGATTGAGGTGGTGATGTTGTAAAGTCTTGTGAGTAATATCAAGACAGTAGGCTTGTGTAGTCCTACGAATATCCTCATATGATTGAGGTGGATAGTAGGCTTGTGTATTCCTATGAATATCCTCATATGATTGAGGTGGTGATGCAGTAGTCTTGTGTAATCCTATGAATATCCTCATATGATTGAAGTGGATAGTAGGCTTGTGTAGTCCTACGAATATCCTCATATGATTGAGGTGGACAGTAGGCTTGTGTATCCCTATGAATATCCTCATATTATTGAGGTGGTGATGCAGTAGGATTGTGTAGTCCTACGAATATCCTCATATGATTGAGGTGGACAGTAGGTTTGTGTCATCCTATGAATATCCTCATATGATTGAGGTGGATAACAAGCTTGTGTAGCCCTATGAATATCATCATATGATTGAGGTGGAAAGTAGGCTTTTGTAGTCCTACGAATATCCTCATGTTGTGAGGTGGTGTACTTTACCATGTAAATTAGATATACTATGTGATGTATTGCTAGTCATGGCCAACAGGTGCTACAAGTCTCCTTTAGGGATTAGCTACCCCTAGACTATATGACCCAGGGAAATACATATGATCATAGGTTCAGAAATGATCTTATGAGTATGATATGACTAATTAATGAAAACACACATGGACCATGCAGAGATAATTAATATAAGCATAGAGAAAGAGAGAGAACTCAAATTACATATGTTGCCACCAAGTAAACTCAAATTGATTAGATATTAGTTGAGTATTAGTTATGGTAAACAAAGTTCAGTTAATTAAGGAATAAACTCCTTAATTTATGCAAGTGATTGTTGGAAATAAGCACCGATGGAGAAGCACTAGTTCTGTTCGGTTACATTCAGTTACATTCAGTTCTAGTGAGTTACATTCAGTTCTGTTTAGTTACATTCAGTTCAACTCAGTTAAATTCAGTTCAACTCAGTTAACTACTCAGTTAGAGTTAGTTAATTAATAGAAGGTGCATATCTTCATGTGGAAGATAATTATGGAGTGCCAACTCGACACCAACTCAGTATGGGGTGCATGATTAAAGATGGGTCAATGTTCTAAGTGTTAACAAGTTGTTGCTACATGCAACCATTCTATTTTTGTTGTAAAACCTAATTTGACTTGTTATTAAAGTGCTATGCACATGGAAAGTTAGATATGGTGTTCTATTCGATCTTCAGTCTCTGGTGCTCTCGGTGAAAGTAATATGCTATTGTGTTGCAATAATTCTCTGCTACTAATATATCATACTCTCTAATTGTTTGCTAGGTTTTTTATCTTCTGAATCAGTAGAGGGTTTTCTGAGGGTATATCTTGTGTTCTATGGTTTGATTTATCTCTTTGGATTATTGATGAGATTTATATTCACTGTTGTTATGGATTAAAATTTTAAAGTTCAAGTTTCTTCATATTTTTCTCAGTCACTAACACTAGAGGTTTATTCAAAACATCTGCCAATTGTTCCTCTGTAGGAACATACTTGAGCTTTATAGCTCCTTTATGAACCATGTCTCGAATGAAGTGATATATTTCTTCAATGTGTTTTGTATTATCATGAAACACTAGATTTTCTGTCATTTTGATACAACTCTGATTATCACAATGGATATCAATAACATCTATCTCTTCATCAAATAAATATGCCAACATCTTTCAAAGCCATACTGCTTCACTACAAGCTGAACAAGCAACAACGTATTTTGCTTCTGCTGTGCTAAGTGAAATATGGGTATGATTTCTATTGAACCAAGAGATCATTCATGATCCCAAACTAAAACAACCACCTAAAGTGCTCTTTCTGTCTTTAGTATTTCTTGCCCAATATGAGTATGTGAACCCATGTAAACTAATCTCACTGTTGAGGTATATCTGAGCCCATAATCTAAAGTTCCCTTTAGATACCTCATCACATGTGTTGCTCCTATCAAGTGAATGTGCTTCGGATTCACCATGTATTGACTTAGTTTGTTTACAACAAAACATATATCTGGTCTTGTATTGGTCAAGTACATTAGTGAACTAATAATTTGTCTATATAGAGTGACATCTACGGCTTTCAATGTATCATAATTTAGCAACTTCAAGTTTGTTGTCATCAGAGTAGTCATGGCCTTACAATCTACTAATTCCAAACCTCTTCAGGATTTGTATTGTCTATTTTCCTTGGTTTAGGAAAATCTCATCAGGGATTTTGCAAACTTCAAGACCTAGAAAGTAGTACATCATTCCAAGGTCTTTCATCTCAAATTCTGTATCCAGCTTCTTGCATTCATTGATGATCTTTGTTATACCAAAATCCTGTCATCATCATGTGATAAGACCTTTGACATACCTACTTGCCCTGAAATCCCAACTTCTGGAGTGAAGACTAAATGGTTTCTTATCAGTTTATCATACAAATTCCCAGCACTGCTCATTGTCCCTTATCCAGGAGTGGTACCCATGTTCACACCACTTTTCATCGGTTGTCCACAAGCGGTGCTACCACCTGTCACCCTTGGTCCATAGGAGATTATTACCAGAACCGCTCTGTTAAAGAAGGAGAAGCGTGGTACCCTGGGTAAAAGGGTACAAAGAGAAGCTTCTCAAGGATTCTAGATGATAAGCCATGAGATATCTCTTATCCCTACTACTGTGGGTTGGTTGAGCTTGAGATCCCACATCCTAGGATCTTAGAGGCCACCTCACCCACTAATTTCTCAACCATCTCTATCCATTAAAGCCCTATATATATGAGCTCATAGCCATGGTTGAGGGGGGGAACATTGAAGGTATTGTTATGCTGTTGGACTGATTCTTGGCCCAAGATCATTTGGAGAGAGCATAGAGAGCTAGAGTCAGAGCTTTTGGGGATGAAGAGCTGGTTTCATGGAGATGCATGTCAACACTAAGGCTTGGTTGTAAAATTCTTCATATTTCTAATGCAAGTTGATTTTCTGTCCCATATATATAGTTGATGTTTGATTTCAGATATATATTGCTAGATTCCTTAGTCACTAGCATAGATTAGTAGATCATATTCTGGTTGCTTTGATCTGTTTCATGTTGAACTTTTTTGTAGGTACACAGGTGAACTATCAAGTCCTTGTATTCCAGATATCTATAGTTTCTAGGGGGATTTATCAACCTCTGTGATCTATTTGTTCTGGATCTGAACCATTTAGACCAGCGGAACACCTTGCTGTCCGCAGGAGGTGAAATATTCCAATCAACAAATCTGGCAACTCCGCTAGGGAGAGACCGTGATCAGTGACAATGGAGGAATTGAATGCCAAGCTAGGTTTTTTCCATGAAAACTCTATGCTGTTACGGAGAGAAATTCCTATGGCTTGGGGTACCACAACAGACAGCTAGAATCCAGAAATCAATCTTTCCCAATATGCAATAGAAATAAAAACATCTAACACTAAAGGATCGAACCTCGTACCTTATTCCAGACGGTTGAAGTAGATCCCCATTGAGCTTTCCAATCTTTAGCTTGAATTGTTATAGCACGTCCTCAACAACAAGTGAACAATACAAGCATACTATATTTCATGGTGTTAGATCTATTCTAGCATATATAATCAATAATGTATAAGAATTTGACATATTCCAATGGATACAATATTCATTCAAATACACATTATTGGACAAGAAAAGATATTTCTATTAATATGAATCAGAGATTACAAGTGACAACCTCTGACGGCACGTCTGCGAACCGAAGAAACTCAATCCTCCATCACTTCGATAGCAAGCTTACTAGCAAGAGACAAGCTTGGGAAGAACACAACAGTGCTCCAAGGGACAAAGGGATGCAGACTCTAGCATAAGTTCTAGCAACAATGGACTATAGTTTTGTTACTCTCAATTCTCTCTTATGCTTTCAATGTCTCAATGGGTTCCTTATATAGCTTTTCAAATGGGTACTGAAAGGTTGAATCCGTGTGATCTCAAGGCATATGGAAGGCCAGGAGTCATATGAGTCGGATCCAAGTCAAGGAACGCTCCAAAGGATTTTGGATTATGCACACATCCCGATGTACGCGACTATAGAGGGAATATCTGCGTATGTACGCAGTTATCAGGGAAAAGGCCGCGTATATCATTTTTCTAATGTTTTTAGGGATGGTCAATGATACATCAAAAGACAACAAGTCGTCCAAAGGGGCTAATGAGTCTGCAACGGGACAGGGGAAGGCCATACAATGTGTGATTCACCTAGTGTGGTGAAATCCACTATAACAAACGCCATATTATCTGGAAGATAATGGTCAGGTAGATGCCATTAACAAGGTTTTGAAAACTATGCTTCGTCGGATGGTTGGAGATCATAAATCCAATTGGCATCTTGTTCTTTTTTTCGCTCTTTGGGCTTATCAGACTTCCATGAGAACAGCTATTGGTTTCACGCCATTCCAGCTTGTCTATGGACTCAAAGCTGTCTTGCCTATCCAATGCCAGATTCCATCTTTACAACTCACTGTCGAACTTCTCCTAGACACTTCCGCAGAGGAAGCGAGATTTTTGTACTTGAATAACATTGATGAGACTCATAGAGATGCTACCTTGGCTAATGATGCACATAAGAAATATGTCAAGGCGTAGTATGATAAATCTGTCCAGCCTCGTGTTTTCAACAAGGGTGACCTAGTTTTGACTTATGACCAGAAATATGACAAGCTAGGAAAGGGTAAGTTCGAGTCTATGTGGTATGGACCTTTCGTTATTTCCAAGGTGTTAGAGAAAGGAGCCTATGAGTTGGTATATTATGATGGAATCCCTTTAGGGAAACCTTGCAATGGGTTTTACCCGAAAAGGTACTATGCCTAGGTCTTCTTGGATGGTATCTTGTATATATGTATATTGATTGAATTTCAGTGTGTTTTCAATATTTTCAAGATGGTTTTGAGTTTCGGTGCCCGCATCTGTTTATACCATGTTTTGGTCATGCAGATGGCTTTCTACAGCTTCACTGATGGTGCTTGCTGCCACACCTTGAATCTAGCCTCGGCTGCTTGGGTTCTCTATTCCCCAACTGAAGATTTGGTTAGTTTAGGAGCGGTTTTCTTAGGTCTCGCTACTAATAACATCGTCGAGTATGAAGCAGTCATCGGTCTTCTGACTGAAGATGCCTCCCAGGATGTCTGTGATCTAGTAGTTTTGATGGACTCTCAGCTCGTGGTTTGTCATTTAAACCATATCTACACCATTAGGAACCTGGTGCTCCTCCACCTCTTTTAGAGGGTACGTTTGTTAGAAAGATCATTTGGAACCATTACATATAGGAATATCCCTAGGGAACATAATGTAGTTGCTGATTCATTGGCTAATTACATCCTATATTGGCATATTTCCCATTCATGACGTTAATCAAACATGGTACATTGTAAATAAACATTTAAAGACACATTGAACTCATAGAAAATGCATTCATCCATTTTAAGCGTATAAACATCATGTAAAAGTATGTATATATATACGAAAAATGTTACAAAACATAGGTCCCAAGACCTCTTCTGAAGCATGTAGGCTTTCGGGTGAAATCATCATACAAAATCCTGAAGCTATCAGCTTTCAGTATACATGTCTCATCTACTAGTGGTGCTCATGATAGCACATCACTGCTTGAGACACCCTGTGAAGTAGCCCGCTGAATCAACCTGGTACTCCCACCGTAGATCTCTGATATCTAGTCGGGAGATCATCTATGTCAGCATCTGGGATGTCTAGAGTCAAACTCTCAAGGTTCTCCTCCAGCTCCCCAGTGATATCATCAACTTGTGGCACGAAGCGAGCTCTGGCTCGCCTGTCTAATGGAGATGCTCCTCCAGGTATCGCTACTCCAAAATATACATGAAGACAAATGGGTCTCGTCACTTATCATAAAAACATAAAAAACATAAAAAAAAATTTCATCTTTAGGGTTTCTTGTTTCTTACCAATGTCTCCCCACTTCCCTCCAGGTGGGAGTGGTAGGTCAGGATCACCTGTAAAATCTGTGCCCACATAGGCATAGTCCTCAACCATGAGCATCTAATCCTGCAGCCATCAGAAGAACGCATCACCGAACTTCACTCTACCCCTACTCGCTCTCGTGAGAGCCATGACTTGGACCCACCTCAGCATGTGGGGGTCCTGTGCTATTAGACTCCAAAAAGTCACCTGGGGCCTCATCTGGGGGACCTTCTCAAAGAAGAAACAATCTAATATGGAACCAAAGCCGAATTGCTTTAGCTCTCCCCGTTGACATTTAGTCAGCTGATCCTTGAAGATTGGAAGCAATGATTCTGCCCAGTTGAACACCATAGGTGCCATTGCCTCTAGGGAATACAACATATGTGCCCTGGAAGCTTGATGTACACCATGGATTCCTACCAGCCTCTGCATGGTGAACAGAATGATCCGTAGAGCCCTGTCTATCACTGCCCTGATGGGGATTTTCTTCCTCGATGTACCTATACCTGGTGCACAGTGTCGATCTATGAGCTCTCTGGTGGTAATGTACCTGCCATGGGAACCTGTCAGTGAGATAGGGGCACCTCATCTCGATAGGCTAGTCAGGAAGTAGATGTCCTCTACCTCCACTATAAGTATATGTGCCCCCAACTCGAAATACTACTGTTCTAGATTCCACATTCTCAGTATGTGTTCCAGTAGTCTCTCGTGGGACACCATGCTTGGTGTCTGGAAGAACTTTAGAAGTCCACAATTCTAGACTGCGGCAATACACACTGGATTCCTTTCAACAGTGGCATGCTCATCATCATGAGTTCTTTCCTTCCATATCACCATATTTTGGAATCCTAGACTTGCCAAAACAACAATGGTATACATCAATATCATCCTTAAATCATTATAAATCAAAATAATGAGCTAGCTCTGTATATATCATTGGTTAAATTTCTCCACGGCTGGCACCACCTGTGCTCTATTGGAGAGAGGCAGTGGCACCACCTGTTCACCTTGTCTTTGGCACGGTTCTCGGGTGGTACCACCTATCCCGCAAGGGGTAGCCGTGGTGCTCGCGAATAGGATTTTGGGGCTTGCCAAATAGGCCTAAAACCCCATCAAATCCCAAAATAAAAGCTATGAAATGAAAGAAGAAGGTCTTAGCTCTTACTTGCAACTGACGAGACTAAAAACAGACGATGGAAACTCCCATTATCAGCTGTGGAAGATCTGGCTAAAAAATGCTCCAAGTGCTCTCTGCCAAGAGGTAAATAGTGAAATGTTTGGTTTTTTATTATGTACTTCCCTTATATAGACATTTTTGGGTCTAAATTAGTATAGTTTTGATATTACATCATGTTCTGGTCAAAATCTATTTGTCGTAATCCCGTAATGTTGATTTTGGATGCATTTAACACTTGTTTACGAGTCATCTGGAGGTTGAATTTAGTAAAAGCTTTGGAAAGTTTGTTTATGGCTTTTTCGTACTTTCAAAAAACAGAAAAGGTCGTTGAGAATTTATTACGACACTTTATCACGCTTTTTAAAATCTAGTATCTAACTTTCGAGTCTAGTTCAAGTTTCTTTCCAGGCTCGTAAAATACAATATTGTGGAAAGAAACATTATGGAGTCTTCTTTTCATGTCTTCTTTCAGACTCCTTAAACATGAAAAGATAGTTGAGTATGTTTCCGAATCTTTCCAGGATCGTAAAAAGTGACATTGTGTAAAGAAACTTCATGGAGTTCTCTTTAACCTCATTTTAGACTCCCTAAATATGAAAAGATTGTCAAGCGATCTTGTCTTCTTCATGCTCGTTAAAGTATTTGAAGAGTCGTCTATCCGATGGTAGGTTATCTCTTTCTCAATTCGGATAGCACTATTTACGAGAAAGGAACGCTCCAGCCAATCATGACTGGAAGAGTTCTCTAAGGTATGATTTTACACTTTTTCGGGCCTTAGAGACTAAATAATATGAAAAAGGACCCCCATGGAGTCTTCTTCCATATTTGTTCAGACTCTCTAAACATGAACGATACCGAGTTTTCTTTCAGTGGACTTGTTAAATTAAACATTGAGAGACCCGTTTCGGGAATGAACCCATCCTCTCTCAGGTTCGTAAAACATGTGAGACTAGACTTGTCTTCTGACAAGATAAATCGAGTGTTTGTTACCCTCTTTGAACTCGTAAAATTGAAAAGAGGCACTCATCAATCATGATGGGGGAAATGGGAAAGGGAATCATTTTGCAAATAATGGTAGTTGTTTGTCGTTACCTTTGAACATGGCACTTGTCTACACAATCATGTTAGTCAATTGGGTATTTAGCTGATCTCCGTAATGATCCACTTTCATGAGTGATGCCAATCCTTTGGGTCTTTCAAAAGAATGCATTGTCCACTATCACATTGTGTATCTGTCTTGTTTAGTCATGCTGCCAAGTCATTTTGTCGTGCCGCTTGATGTTCAAAGGGAATCTGAAGAAGTCTTACCTCTGCAGTATACATAGCCTTTGTGTCAGTATATTTGAGTCAGTCATATGGTTACTATGTTCACATCATTCCATAACTGTGTTCCAAGTTTCGTGTCATCGATGTGGGACTCATCATGGCCCTCCTTCAATGAGTCTATTCCCGTCGACGTCAGCTCATCATCCAGGAAATAGTCTTAGAAAAAATATTCAGTACCTTGATATCTATATTCCTTAATGATAGATTCTCTCACTCTGAACATAGGTTCACATCATTGACCTTTGATCGATAGAATCGACTGGGTGTTCGACATCAGGACATCTATTCACACTCAGTAGATTGTACTAGGGTACCTTTGGAATCATTGACATTAATGGTGATCTCCCTCGCACTTGTTAACGGTTCACATCATTGGTCGGTAATCAAGTGGTTTCTACCATGTTCGACTTCAGATGATTGTAATCACATGGATGGAATCAGACCTTGTGGAAGATGAGACGAAGACCCAGGGTATCTGTTTAAAAGTGCTCATTTCTTTTCCCCAGGTTGTGATGGATTTTTGTATATCTAGCATGGATCCACATTTGTATGGTCGTGGCTATGCTCAAATTTGCGTCTGTATGAAATAGATCTACGTTGTATGTCTAGTAGCTATGTCCAAGTTTGAGTCTTCTATCACATGGATCTACGCTATATTTTAGTAGCCATGCTTGTTTATTCCACTCATGGATCTGCCTTGTATTGGTCTGCAGCTATGAGTTTGGTTACTTGTGTCTATGAGTCAACATACTGATGTACTACAGATGCCTACTTGACTGCATGCTCCGATCGAGCCAACATTTTTGTCTCTTGGAAATGACTTGTTCTCAAAGCTATCGTTTATCGTATCACTCTAAAACTCATGCTTTGGGGGGCATCCTATTATACCAAAATCATGTCATCATCATGTGATAAGACCTTTGACATACCTACTTGCCCTAAAATCCCAGCTTCTAGAGTGAAGACTAAATGGTTTTTTATCAGTTTAAATTCCCAGCACCACTCATCGTCCCTTATCCAGGAGTGGTACCCATGTTTGCACCGCTTTTCATTGGTTGTCCACAAGTGGTGCCACTGCCTGTCACCCTTGGTCCATAGGTGGTTATTACCAGAACCACTCTGTTAAAGAAGGAGAAGCACGGTACCCTAGGTAAAAGGGTAAAAAGAGAAGCTTCTAGATGATAAGCCTTGAGATATCTCTTATCCCTACTACTGTGGGTTGGTTGAGCTCGAGATCCCTCATCCTAGGATATTAGAGGCCACCTCACCCACTAATTTCTCAACCATCTCTATCCATTAAAGCCCTATATATATGATCTCATAGCCATGGTTGAGGGGGGGAACATTGAAGGTATTTTTATGTTGTTGGACTGATTCTTGGCCCAAGATCATTTGGAGAGAGCATAGAGAGCTAGAGTCAGAGCTTTTGGGGATGAAGAGCTGGTTTCATGGAGATGCATGTCAACACTAAGGCTTGGTTGTAAACTTCTTCATATTTCTAATGCAAGTTGATTTTATGTCCCATATATATTGTTGATGTTTGATTTTAGATATATATTGCTAGACTCCTTAGTCACTAGCATAGATTAGTAGATCATATTCTGGTTGCTTTGATCTGTTTCGTGTTGAACTCTTTTGCAGGTACATAGGTGAACTATCAAGGCCTTGTATTCTAGATATCTACAATGTCTAGGGGGAGTTATCAACCTCTGTGATCTATTTGTTCTAGATTTGAACCATTCAGACCAGTGGAATACCTTACTATCTATAGGAGGTGAAATATTCTGATCAACAGGCTTGTCTTCTCCCGTTAGGAATAAATCATCCACATATAAAAGTAGTATCATAATCCCATCATTCTCAACCTTATATTAAATGTTAGACTCTGAATTACTCTTGGCAAATCCCAAACTCATCAGGAACCCATCTATTCTTCCGTACCATGCTCTGGGTGCTTGTTTTAGTCCATATAGTGCTTTCTTGAGTCTGCATACATAAGATTCTTGATCAACAGTCTCAAAACCTTGTGGTTGTTATGTTGATGTAATTGTAACTTTAGAATGTATTCACTTGTATTTCTTATCTATTGTAACCCGATGTTTATTCTAGGATGTTATCATGTCATGTCATGCCCCGATGTTTCAATCGGGACAATCAATAATGTAAACAAGTCATGTCAATTCATTATGGGTAACCCTCCGATTGTCTAAGGGTTAAAGTCCCTGCAGTTCCGGGGCACTAGGGTTATTAGACTCTCCTAGAGGTCGGCCCTAGTAGGTTTTTAGTCATGTCGGGATTAATATAAATAGAGAGTTGGAATATCTATTTAATACATCACATACACACTCAAGTGTAGCGCATAGTTGAGGAAGGAGAAGACACTGGGGCTAGAGAAGAAGAAGGTTACTGCTTTCGGGAGTGCATCTTATTATTTTGGGGTTTTACCTTTTGTGCTGATTCTATCTCTTAGGAAGTTGTGGGGTTTTCTCCATTTATGGTTTCCCCAAGTAAAAACACTATGTTCATTGTCTCTTGTGTTTGATTGCTGTGCTTGTTGTTCTCTCAATTAAAGATCCATATAATGCTAGCTTAAATGTTGAAAAACTAACATGGTATCAGAGCTAACCTGAGAAGAAGACACTGTGCAGCTGCGGGAACTAGGGTTTCCTACTTTATGGATCTCTCTCCACAAATTTTTAGCAAAAGTAAGGTGGAATAACTCTCCTCCTTAGGGTGCATATTTCTCTCAAAGCAGAATCCAATTCTGAGGTTTTTCAATTTTGGACCCGACACTACTGCCGAAAATTAGGGCTTTTCACAGAAGAGGAATTTTTTAGTGAGCCCAGGCCTAGATTGATCTCCTCCCCAAAATCGAAGTTAGGGATAAATTTCAAAGCATTTGGGTGGACAAAACTCCAGAAAAGCAAAACCCTAATTTGCTCCTGAACCAGCTCTGTAGGATTTCAGCTCAACATTCAGATTCGACATCTTGACCTGGTAAGATCTAAAATCTTTTGTATTTCGATTTGAGGTTCTCAATTAAGATCTCTCATCATACCAAGCTTGATGAAAATCTTGAGGGAGCTGATAACTTTCGAGCTTGGAAGTATAGGATCTCCCTAGTCCTGGAAGAAAATGAGTTAGACTCCTACATCCATGAGGAGGTTCCAGTTCCAGAGGGAGATGAGGCTAAGGCCTTGCATAAGAAAAATTTGGTTATGGAAAAGAGGATCATTGCCGATTCTATCAAGGATCACCTTATCCCTCAAGTTTCCTCTCTTAAGACACCTAAATCTATGTTTGATGCCCTAACCAAACTGTTTGAAGGGAAGAACATAAACCGAAAGATGACTCTGAGAAACCAACTAAAGAATGTGAAGATTCAGAATGCAGAAAAAATCCAGTCTTACTTCACAAGAGTCTCTCAAATCAAGGAACAACTGGAAGCAGTAGATGAAGAAGTGGAAAATGTAGAGATTGTGATGACTACCTTGAATGGCCTTCCTAGGTCATGGGATTCTTTCATCCAAGGAATCTGTGCTAGAAAGAAGTTAGTCAAGTTCAGAAGAATATGGGAAGAGTGTTCTCAAGAAGAAGCACAGATAGAAACTCAATAAGAAAATATGGGAAGTGAAGATCAAGCTCTCATGGTACACTCCAAGTCAACCAAAAGAAGATCTCGTCACCCTAGAGGTAAGCACTATCACAAATATAACAATAGAAAAGATTTGTCTAGGGTCATATGTTATACATGTGATGAAGCAGGGCATTATGCAAAGAATTGTCCTAATAAACCAAAGCTATCAAAGAGGAGCAACAAAAGAACACATCATGCTCATGCTACAGAGGATGATGAACCATCGAAGAAGAGAACCAAATATGAAAGTGAATATTCTTCAAGCGACGATGAATATGTTTTGATTTCTGCTCTCATAGGTAACATTACTCATGGAAGTGATGATTGGATTATAGACAGTGGGGCCTCCAAACATATGACAGGATTCAAGGAATCCTTTGTGAGACT
This sequence comes from Pseudotsuga menziesii, assembly GCA_001517045.1. Taxonomy (NCBI): domain Eukaryota; kingdom Viridiplantae; phylum Streptophyta; class Pinopsida; order Pinales; family Pinaceae; genus Pseudotsuga; species Pseudotsuga menziesii. The sequence goes on from LPNX010803592.1 coordinate 928,184, forward strand.
GTCAAAACATGAATCGCCTCACAAGGTGAAGCGAGGAGATGACTACCAATATCCAATGAAAGGTAGCGGGGAATATTCCTATAAGCTAGACTCTGGAAAGTCTCTAACAATGAAATAAGTATTGTTTGTGCAAGGACTCAAGAAGAACCTCCTCTCCATATCGGCATTAGATTCAAAAGGAATGAGGGTTGCATTCATAGATGGTCAAGTCATCATGTGGCCAAAAGGAAAGACTATCGATGTTGCGGTGGTGATTGGAGAACAAGAAGGAGGATTGTACAAACTAAAGGGTCATCCAGAACAAGCCTTAGTCCATGACATAGTAGATCCAAGTGAAATTTGGCATAGAATGCTTGCACATGTGAATTACAGAGCACTGCCTATTACAAGCAAAGTTGTTGAAGGTATTCCAGAAATCCAAGCAAAACATGATGGGGTCTGCAAAGGATGTGCGAAAGGAAAGAATACAAAGAAGACATTTCCAAGCAGGTAAGCAAAGCAAAAGGAATCTTGGAAATCATCCACTCCGATGTATGTGGTCCTATGTCATCAAACTCACTAAGCGGGTATGCATATTATGTTTCTTTTATTGATGATTTTTCTAGGAATACATGGGTTTATTTCATGAAGAACAAAGACGAAGTATTCAGCAAGTTCAAGGAATTCAATGCCTTGGTAGAGAACCACACTGAAAAGAATATCAAGACCTTTCGATCAGATAATGGTGGAGAATTCACTTCAAATGAGTTCAAAGAGCTATGCAAAGAATCAAGGATTAAGAGGGAGTTGTCTACTCCTTATAATCCACAACAGAATGGGATTGCGGAATGAAATAACATAACTATCATGGAAGCTGCAAAAGCAATGCTTCATGATCAAGACCTTCCTATGCATCTTTGGGTGGAAGCTTCTAGAATAGCGGTGTATGTACAGAACTGTACTCCACATAGAGTACTCGAGAACAAGACTCCTGAAGAAGTCTTCATCGGCAAGAAACCAAAATTCATCCATATCAGAATATTTGATTGTCCTGTGTACATACGCATTCCAAAAGAGAAGAGGACTAAATTAGATCCTTTAGGAAAGAAGGGTATATTTGTGGGATACTCTGAAATCTTGAAGGCTTACATAATAAATTTCCCAGGATTTGAGAAGATTGACATTAGCAGGGATGTGACATTTGATGAAGATACAGCTTACAACAAATACAGAAAGAAACCTACTAAAAAATCCAAAGAAACAGAAGCACCAAGAATTCATGATACAACCATGAATGAAGAAGCTCAAGAAGAAGATCGAGAATTTGAAGAACCAAAAAGACCTGTAGAAACACCTTTGGAGAAGAATCCTCATAAGAGGAAACCTGCTTGGGTATGAGAACTTATCCAAGGTGCAGAAAGATATGGGGCTCCAGAAGAGAAGCACAGAGAAAGAAAGAGGACCAGATCCTGCTCCGGGTATGTAGCATTACTATGTGATTTCATTGATAAAGAACCTTCCAGTTATGAAGAAGCGGCATAACGGAAAGAATGGAAGGATGCTATGATTGAAGAATACCAATTGATCATGAAGAATGATGTTTGGGATGTTGTCCCAAGACCAAAAGGGAAATTAGTTGTAACTTCCAAATGGATCTACAAGATCAAACATGCTGCAGACAGTAGCATAGAAAAATATAAGGCAAGATTTGTTGTTTGGGGTTTCTCTTAGAAAGAAGGAATAGATTATGAAGAAACCTTTGCACCTGTAGCCAGATACACTTCCATAAGATCAGTACTTGCTCTGGGTGTAGTGATGAAATGGAAGATACACCAGATGGATATCAAGACTGCTTTCTTGAATGGTGTAGTGGAAGAGGAAGTGTACGTAGAACAACCACTCAGTTTTGAGACACATGACAGGGAGTCTCATGTGTGTAGATTGAAGAAAGCCTTGTACAGTTTGAAATAGTCACCCAAGACATGTTACAGTAGAATTGATAGCTTTCTATCCAGTTTGGGCTTTACCAAAAGTAAAGTAGATTCCAACCTTTACTACAAGGTTGAAGATGGCAACCCAGTGATGCTTCTACTGTATGTAGATGATCTATTTGTGACAGGTATGGATGGGTTGATTGCTGATATGAAGAGAAAGCTTGCTTCCGAGTTTGAGATGAAGGACTTGGGAATGATGCATTATTTTCTAGGTATGGAGGTGTGGCAGAGTGTGGATGGAATCTTTCTTGGACAAGGGAAGTATGCAGTAGAGATCCTAAAGAGGTTTGGGATGATGGACTAGAAGGCTATGGCCACACCTATGGCATCGGACCTGAAGCTATTGAGTGATGCTTCATCAGAGTCGGTTGATGCTACGATGTATCGTCAGATGATTGGGTCCTTGATGTACTTGACAAACATAAGACCAGACATTTTCTTTGCTGTGAACACCTTGAGCCAGTTCTTGACAGATCTGAGAAATGTTCACTTGATTGATGCAAAGCATGTTCTGAGGTACCTAAGTGGTACAATTGATTATGGGCTCAAGTATGATGTGAATCAGAAGATTAACTCGTAGGGTTATGTTGATTCAGATTGGGCAGGCAGTGCCATCGATAGGAAGAGCACTTCAGGGTATTGCTTCATTATGGGATCAGGTGTGATCTCTTGGTTTAGCAGGAAGCAATCTTGTGTGGCACTGAGTACAGCTGAAGCAGAGTATGTCATAGCCTGTTCAGCTAGTTGTGAGGTAGTATGGCTGAGGAAGCTACTGTTTGATTTGTTTAATCTCTGGATGGATGCTACTTGTATACATTATGACAACCAGAGTTGCGTGAAGTTGTCAGAGAATCCAGTGTTCCATGACAAGTCGAAGCATATCGAGATCAAGTATCACTATATTAGGGATATGGTGCAGAAGGGAGTAGTGAAGCTCCAGTATGTTGCAACAGACGATCAGATAGCGGATGTGTTGATGAAGCCACTAGCTAGAGTGAAGTTCAAGCACTTAAGGGAGAAGCTTGGTGTTCTCCAGATCGAGGTCCCTTCCAAGGGGAAGTGACAAGTCCAGAAGCCATTCTAACGAGAAGGTCAGCTGTAAGGGCTGAGCCATTCTGTCATGGTGAGAGAATTAGTTCCTTCCATGTCAGATATGAGTGCTAAGATCCATAACCATTCTGATGAGTAGGTTAGATGTAAGGGCTGAGCCATTCTGTCATGGCTAAAGGATTAAGTTCCTCCCATGTCAGATGTGAGTGTTGGCCATTCTGACGAGTAGGCCAGATGTAAGGGCTACCTCCATTCTGACGAGTAGGTTAGATGTAAGTGCTGGCCATTTTGATGTAGGATGGGATCCTACATATATGTAAGGGCTACCACCTTTCTGACGAGTAGGTCAGATGTGAGTGCTGGCCATTTTGACGAGTAGGTCAGATGTAAGGGCTACAGCCTTTCTGATGAGTAGGTCAGATGTGAGTGCTGGCCATTCTGATGTAGGATGAGCTCCTAAATAGATGTAAGGGCTACCACCTTTTTGACGAGTAGGTCAAATGTGAGTGCTGGCCATTCTGATGTGACTATCGGATTAGGTCCTATATGATCATATATAAGGGCTATAGCCTTTCTGACAAGTAGTTTAGATGTGAGTTCTGGAAATTCTGACGAGTAGGTCAGATGTAAGGGCTACCACCTTTCTGATGAGTAGGACAGATGTGAGTGCTGGCCATTTTGATGAGTAGGTTAGATGTAAGGGCTACCAAAGACCTACGTGGAGGTAGGCATACACCCAACATGAAAGAAGGCTGGCTCTGTAGAACTTCCTGTGACGAGAAGAATCTTGAGATAGCACATATGATGGTGACCAGAGGAGATCCAGATCAAACTATGATCCATATCTAGTTATGATGACTCTGAGAGATCCAGATCGAGTGATGATCCAGATCCAACAGTGATGATCCAGATCCAGTGATGATGATCTATATTGAGTGATGATCCAGATCCAGTGATGATGATCCAGATCGAGTGATGATCTAGATCCAGTGATGATGTTAAATATCGAGTATGATCCAGTATTCTCTAGATCGAGTATGATCCAGAGATGTTCTAGATCGAGTATGATCCAGTGATGTTCCAGATCGAGTATGATCCAGTGATGTTTCAGATCGAGTATGATCCAGTGATGATGCTCCAGATCGAGTGATGATCTAGATCCAGATGAAGATGGCATGAAAATAAAGATGACTTGAATACAAGATGACTTGGAGATGTAGATGATGAGAAGATACAGAGAAGAATACTAGTGATTAAAATTGTGTCGAGAGAATACCTTCCTAGTTAAGAGGGAGTGTTGATGTAATTGTAACTTCAGAATGTATTCACTTGTATTTCTTATCTATTGTAACCCGATGTTTATTCTAGGATGTTATCATGTCATGTCATGCCCCAATGTTCCAATCGAGAGAATCAATAATGTAAACAACTCATGTCAAGTCATTATGGGTAACCCTCCGATTGTCCAAGGGTTAAAGTCCTTGCAGTTCCGAGGCACTAGGGTTATTAGACTCTCTTAGAGGTCAGCCCTAGTAGGGTTTTAGTCATGTCAGGATTAGTATAAATAGAGAGTTGGACTCTCTATTTAGTACACATCACATGCACACTCAAGTGTAGCACATAGTTGAGGAAGGAGAAAACACTGGGGCTAGCGAAGAAGAAGGTTACTACTGTCGGGAGTGCATCTTACTATTTTTGGGGTTTTACCTTTTGTGCTGATTCTATCTTTGAGGAAGTTGCAAGGTTTTCTCCATGTATGGTTTCCCTTAGGGAAAACACCGTGTTCATTGTCTCTTGTGTTTGATTGCTGTGCTTGTTGTTCTCTCAGTTAAAGATCCATATAATGTTAGCTTAAATGTTGAAAAACTAACACGTTCGATATATACTTCTTCTTTTATCAAGCCATTCAAAAAAGATGTATTTACATCCATTTGATGTAAATTCTATTTATTCTTGGCTTCCAAGGAAAGAACAGTTCTAATTGAAGTGTACCTAGCTACTGGAGAAAATGTCTCTTCATAGTCATTTCTTTCCTTTTGGGACAACCCTCTTGCTACAAATATTTCCTTGCACTTTTCTATACTACCATATGCAGAATGCTTTGTTTTGAAGATCCATTTTGAGGATACCACTGATTTGTCTTTTGGTATTGGAACAAATTCCCACACATCATTCTTTATTATGGATTGGTATTCCTCGATCATTGCATCAACCCATTCCTTCTAATTTGTTGCATCTTCAAAACAAGTTGGTTCTTTATAAACTAGATCACTCATCAAGGCCATATAACTGGGATATGACTTTGGCTTCTTTCTTTCTTTGGTGGTTCCTTCTGGGACACCAAGTCATTTTGCTTCTTCAATTATATCACGAGCCCAGGAAGGATTTATATTTTGAGAAATCATTTCATTGGGCACTTCTTCAGGAAACTGAGGTTCAGTCATGTCATGATCCTTAGGTATCTGATTGTCTTCTTCATTCCTAACTGGTTTAGGATTCTCTGTAACTTTGATAGTTTCATGCTCCTATATTTCTTTGAATCTCTAAAAGATGAGTCTTCATCAAATGTTACATCTCTATTAAGCTCAATTTGACGGTATCATGGGATATAGATTCGATAGGATTTTGATTGTTCACTATATCCTAGAAACAATCCCTTCTTTCCCAAAGGATCTAGCTTTATTCTTTTATACATGGGAATGTGAATATACACAGGGAAACCAAATATATTTAGATGAATTACCTCAGGATTTTCTCTGGAGAACATTTCTTCTAGAGTTTTATTCCCAAGGGTATTGTGGGAGATTCTGTTCTGTACATATACTGTTGTTTTGGCTGCTTCTGCCCACAGGTACATTGGTAGATCTTGATCATGTATCATATATTTTAATACTTCCATGATATATCTATTCTTTATTTCTGCCACACCATTTTGTTGAGGATTATAGGGAATGGTGAGCTCCCTCTTAGTCCCAGCTTCCTTGCAGAAATCATTGAATTCATTTGATGTGAACTCTCCTCCATTATCGGATCTTAAAATCTTTATTTTCTTCTCAGAAAGGTTTTCTGTTAGAAATTTAAATTCCTTAAACCTTTCAAACACTTCATCCTTCTTTTTCAAAAAATATATCTAAGTCTTGCGGTAGTAGTCATTAATGAAAGAAGCATAGTAAACATACCCTCTTAATGAAGTTGTTTGCATTGGCCCGCATATATCTGAATGGAAAATATCTAGGATCCATTTTGCTTTGCTGTCACTCTTCAGATAAGGATTATTTATTTCCTTGTGCACATCCTTTTCATACACCTTCATGTTCTATCTAAATTTCTGGTAGGCCAGTCACAACCTTACTTAAAATTGGAAGAGCTCTGTAATGAACACAAGCAATCCTTTTGTGCCAAAGCTCACATGGATTTATTGTATTGGTTTCTAAAGTTGAGTCTACATGCCCCTTCATTCTGTAGGGTCCTCCTTCAATTCCAATTTCTACTACATCATCTCTGGTCTTTCCTTTTGACCACATGAGGAATTTTCCACCTATGAAGGAAACTCTGAATCCTCTCTTGTCCAAATCTGAAATAGACATGAGATTCTTCTTTAGTCCACAGACATATATGAAATCCTTCATCTTCATGGCTTTTACAAAGTCCAACTTGTAGGATTCTTCTCCCATTCCTTTAATGGGATATGGGAGTCATCTCCAAGCATTACCTTGTGAGGAGAATCTTTTTGTACAAGGCATGATAGTGAGTCCTTATAGCCTATCATATGCTTGGATGCAACACTGTCTACTAACCAGTTTTCATTTCCTGGTGAGACTGATCTTGTTAGGGCAAAGATCAGTACATATTCTTCACTAGATTCTTCATCAGGGATGATTTTAAGGAACCATACTTTTTTAAAAGTGTATAAATGTTGGCGAGTATTACCAATTCTTAAAATGCCAACTATAAAATTATTGGCAATATTTTTCAAAAAATATTTAATTTCCAAGGATTTTATATCGTTTATATAATAATTTGGTGATTTTTAGGGTGAAAATATTTTACCCCATAAAAATTGGGTGAAACAGGGCTTCAAAAAATGCAAAATGGGGAATCTTTTTTGGGAGAAAAACATGGAAAAATAGCCCATTGGGCTAAAATTCGCCCCTAAAATCATCCATGTTCTTCATCTTTATTTGCTTCCTCTTCTACTTCTTGATCACTGTCTTCAACAACATGAGCTTGGAATCTTTTCGTATTTATAACCCTTTCTGCTTTCATGGGACAATTGATGGAAATGTGTTCCATCTTGTGACAAGTGAAGCACTCATAATTTGAGAAGTATTTCTTGGGTCTTTTGAACCCTTCAGTCTTGTGGGGAGGATCATGACTCTTCCTTTTGTGCTTGCATTTGGCATGGGCTTTTAAAGCTTGATCTTCATTATCATTTAGATTCACTTCTCTGGATAATATTCTTTCTTATTCTTGGACACATTCTTCCCATAGATTTTTGAATTTGGTTAATTTCCTTCTTGAGCAAATTCCTCGGATAAAAGCTTCCCAATATCTTGGAAGACCATTTAGGGTGGTCATCACAATTTCTGCTTCTTCTATTGTATCACGAATGGATTCTAGTTGATATCTAATTTGAGTCACTCTTGAAAAATAAGATTGCATAGTCTCTGACTTTTGAGCCTTTACACTTTTGAGGTGATTCCTCAGAGTCATCTTCCTGTTGATGATTCTCCCTTCAAATAGACTAGAGAGGGCATCAAACATTTATTTTGGAGTTTCCCTTGATGATACTTGAGGAATCAAGTTATCCTTGATGGAATCAGATATGATCCTTTTGGCTATGATCATTTCCTTCTTATGCTTGGATTTAGCTTCCTCCTCTTCTGGTTATTTTACTTCCTCCTTCACAAATTGGTCTAGATCATTCTCTTGCAGGATGAGCATGATCCTATACTTCCATGCTCTGATGTTTTCAGCTCCTTCAAGCTTTTCATCTAGGTTGGTGTTCTTAGTCATCTTCAGAATGAGAACTTCAAATGGAACAGGGAGAAGGAGTACTTATTTGAAGAAAATAGTTTCTGGCTAACCTCCTTCTGGATGAACTAGGGTTTGATGTAGAAACCCTAATTTCTCAATTGGAAATCCTAATAGGGTTTAGAGGTGGAAAAGATGCACTCTCCTGAGGCGAGGTAAATTGTATCTTCCTTTTTTCTGATATTGATAATGAAACCGTAGGAAAACTGAAACCCTAGTCTGTCCGACAGTAGTAACAAGTCCAAAATTGAAATTTTTTGAAATTCAGTTCTATCACCATAGAAAGATGTGCCCTTCAGAGGAGATTTGGATGAGCCCTCTTTTCTGTTGATGAATATGTAACTTCGGAATGTATTCTTCTATGTATCTTATGTATTGTAACCCGATGTTTATTCCGGGATGTTTCTATTATGTATTTGAGTCATGTGATCATGCCCTGATGTTCTGATCGGGAAGATTAATAATGTAAACAAGTCATATCAAGTCATTAGGTAAGTCCCCACAGTTTCGGGGCACTTGATTTATTATACACTAATTAAGGTGTAGGCTCGAGTAGTAATTATTAGGTTGAGCCTACGTGTGAAAATGTAATTCAAGTGAACGGATGAATATAAATAGAGAGTGAGAGTCTCTCTATTTATCACTTGTGAAATACATCACTTGCTCTCTCAAGTGTGGCGCACTATTGGAGAAGGAAATACTTTGGCTTGACAGAAGACAGAAGGCTACTGCTGTGTTGGGAGTAGATCTTACTGTTTTGGGTTTCACATCTTGTGGTGATACTATCTTAGAGGAAGTTGTGGGGTTTTCTCCATTTATGGTTTCCCCGATCAGAACTCTTTGTGTCTCTTGTCTCTTGTGATGTGCTTATGTTATTGCTGTGCTTGTTATTCTCTCAGTGAAATGATCTTAACATAATGCTAGCTTAAATGTTGAAAAACTAACATGGTATCAGAGCTAACCTGAGAAGAAGACATTGTGCAGCTACAGGAACTAGGGATTCCTATTTTTTGGATCTTCCTCCATATATTTTCAGCAAAATTATGCTAGGATGACTCTCCATTGAAGGGTGCATCTTTCTGTTGATGCGGAATTCAATTTCAAGCATTTTTTAGTTTCGATGTGGAAATTAGGGTTTTCTACAGAAAATGAATTTTTGAATGAGACCAGCATAGGATTTTTCTCCTCATCAAAACCAAAGTTTAGAGACTTGGATCAAGAAATTTGGTTGGGTGAAACTCCAGGAAAGTCAAATCCTAGTTTGACCCTGAGCTAGGAGAAACCCTAAATACTAAAACTGCTAAGTTTTGGTACAGTCGCTATATTCTGAGATTGGAGAAGTCTCAGAAGCTGAAAATTGCAGGGGCCGAAGACAAAATCTTGATGAACGCTGTGTCCAAAAATCCGTCTCAGATTCACTATATTCTGGGAGATATGATCTCTCAAAGTTAGGGTTCCATCCTCTTCCAGAAATCATCCATAAACAGGACACCTGGGGAGAATTGAAATATATTGGGCTATAGAGGTCCAAATGGAATTTATGAAGATGTTCCAGAAATGGAATGGACTTTATGTTTGGTGGTTCAAAGAGCAGACTCAGAGGATGAACCAGTGACACGTGGCATGCCATACAACTTCTCTGTTTTGAACAGTCCTGTAACAGGTCGCCTTGGTAAAAAGATCATAAATCCCAAAAGGGAAACCAATTATGATGAAACCTATGGTTTTGGATCAGGGACATGCGTAGTTACCTCATTTAGAAATTTCAGACACAAAGGAGTAGTAATTGCGGAGATATCACAGAAACAGTAACATGCATTTTTGCAGAAGAAATTGGAAAATTAGGGCTTCCTGTTCCAGGAGCTTCCCTCCACTGTTTTCAGAAAGGGAGTACATTGGACAGCTCCATTTCAAGAGATCTATCTGTCTATCCAATCATATATGAAATATTCCAAGTTCTGAAAATTAGGGTTTCTGTGACAAACCCTAGATCAGCCAGCTCCGGAACCAGGACGGTCACCTCAAATCGGTAAGATCTAATCCTTTGCTATTTTCATTTGAGGTTCTCATTTCAAAGTGATCTATCACATCAGATTGATGATAAGATTGGTGAAGTTCACAAGTTCCAAGAATAGAAGTATTTGATCTCTCTGAAGAAATGGATTGGACACCTACATGAGTAGAGAGGTTCCAGTTTCAGAGAGAGATGAGGCTAGAAGCCTTACACAAGAAGAACTTGGTCAAGTCCAAGAAGATCATGGTTGATTCAATCATGGATCAACTTGTACCACAAGTGTCTTCCCTAAAAGACACCGAAGATGTTTGATTCCTTGACCAAGCTATTTGAAGGGAAGAACAAAAATCAGAATATGACCTAAAGAAACCAGTTGAAGAATGTGAAGATCTAGAATGCAGAGACCATGCAATCATAAGAGTGTCTCAAATCAAGAACAACTTGAAGTAGAAGTGAAGAATGCAGAAGTGGTGATGGCCACCTTGAATGGCCTCCCAGGATTGTGGAATTCATTCATTCAAGGAATGTGTTCCAGAAGGAAGTGATTACTTTCAGCAAACTTTGGGAAGAAGAAGAAGCTCTACCCATAAGAAGAGAAGATAAGACGAGAGCATTTGAAGATCCGGCTCTCACCATCCAAAGAAGATCCCTCAAGTAATGAGGAATATGAAGAAATCAACTCTTGAAAAACCTCTTATCCACCTCAGCATTTGGATAAGAAATGATGCAATTATGAATGAAGAAGACGATGAAGCTGAAGGCTCAAGAAGGAGTCTACCCTCGAAACAAATAAAGATAAGTATTCAATTGTCATTTCATGATCTTGTTTTGTTATGCATTTGTTTATATTTAGTTGATGTATTATGCATGATAGGATGTTTGCATTAATGACAGTATACTACTAATATGCATGTGATGGGTAAGTAGCTCATGGTGCTATACAAATTCTCCATTGCTACTTATCTAGAATGAAACCTCTTTGCTGACATATTGGATTAGTGCACAATCTCAATGTTGTCCTGGTAGAGATGGAAGGCATCTAGAAAGTTTCAGTGAGATATGGATGAATGTTGTATTGGCTAAAGTAGTTGCATGATCATATATTTATGCATAAGAATTCGCCAGTATGAATATTCCTTATGAAATGTTTCTAACCATACAAATGCATTTGACTTGTAGGAAAGATCGTATACATAATCACCTACAAGCAAAGAAGAATGAAGACTTGTTCCGAAGAACAAGTGACGACAGTTCAAAGACAAAGAATAATATGACGAGTGCAGTGACATCATTGATGTAGAACCTTCCAACCATGAAGAAGTAACTAATAAGAAATGGAAGACTAGTTCAAGAAGAATGATGTCAGGGCGTATTATCGAGACCTGAAGAGAAGTTCATAGTTCCATCATGCAGTATATGGAAACATCATGGGATACAAAACAAGATTCGTAGCATGAGGCTACGAAGAGACATTTGTAGTCAGTAAGAGTTGAAACACATACATGATGAGACTGATGAAGATATTAACCTTTGCTACAAGGTTGAAGATGTAAGTCTATACACTAGATGGTCACATAGAATATTAGTAGCATAGGAAGCTACTTGTCACTCCGGTACAGAATGTTTTCAGTGCATAGAGCATAGAAGACAGAGGGAGTATGATGCTTCGCTTCAGAGGGAGTGACTACAGAATATATTGAGGTTAGACATGGTACGACAGGATGGGAATATTACTGACGAGTCTAGGATTTACTAAGAGTAAAGAGGATTCCAACCCTTGCTTCAAGGTTGAAGACGGAAGACCAGTGATACTCCTGTTATGTGTCGATGCACTATTGTTCTAGGTATGGAGGTGTGGCAGAGTGTAGATGGAATCTTCCTTGGAAAAAGGAAGTATGCAGTAGAGATACTGAAGAGGTTCAGGATGATGGACTGCAAGGATTTGGCTACACCCATGGCATCGAACCTGAAGCTATTGAGTGATGCTTCATCAGAGTCGGTTGATGCTACGATGTATCTTCAGATGATTGGGTCATTGATGTACCTGATGAACACGAGACCAGACATTTGATTTGCTGTGAACACCTTGAGCCAGTACCTGACAAATCCGAGAAGTGTTCACTTGACTGCTGCAAAGCATATTCTGAGGTACCTGAAGGGTACAATTGATTATTGTCTCAAGTATGATGCGAATCAGAAGATTAACCTAGAGGGTTATGTTGATTCAGATTGGGTAGGCAGTGCCATCGACAAGAAGAGTACTTCAGGATGTTGCTTCAGTATGGGATCAGGTGTGATCTCTTGGTTTAGTAGGAAGCAATCCTGTGTGGCACTGAGTACAGCTGAAGCAGAGTATGTCGCAGCTTGTTCAGCTAGTTGTGAGGCAGTATGGCTACGGAAGCTACTATCTGATATATTTGATCTCCAGTTGGATGCTACTTGTATACATTGTGACAACCAGAGTTGCGTGAAGTTGTCAGAGAATCCAGTGTTCCATGACAAGTCGAAGCATATCGAGATCAAGTATCACTATATCAGGGATATGGTATAGAGAGGAGCAGTGAAGCTCATGTATGTTGCGACGGAGGAACAGATAGATGATGTATTGACGAAGCCATTGGCTAGGCTGAGGTTTGAGTACTTCAGAGAGAGACTTGGTGTTCTCCAGATCGAGGTTCATTCCAAGAGAAAGTGATGAGACCCATAGCCATTCTGACGAGCAAGTCAGATGTAAGGGCTGAGCCATTCTGTCATGGTGAGAGGATTCAGTTCCTTCCATGTCAGATATGAGTGCTAACTGCCATTTTGGGAATGGAGGCACCTGGTTAGTTACCAGGAATACTCAGTCAGGGACTGAGAGAGCCATTCTGACAAGCAGGTCAGATATAAGGGCTGAGCCATTCTGGTCATGGCTAAAGGATTAAGTTCCTCCCATGACAGATGTGAGTGCTGGCCATTCTGTCGAGTAGGACAGATGTAAGGGCAACTGCCACTCTCCGGGAGAGTGAAGGCACCTGGTCAGTTACCAGGTAGCTCAGTCTGGGACTGGGGGCCATTCTGACGAGGGTGCAGGATTCAGTTCCTGCCAGGTCAGATGTGAGTGCATGCCCTTCTGACGAGTAGGTCAGATGTAAGTGCAGAAATCTTTCTTCATTGTGGCGGATGTGGTTCCGACCTTGGTGGAAAGAACAAAGTTCTTTCATCATTGTGTTGGTTGTGGTTCCAGCCTGGTTGAAAGTCTTCCATCAGTGTGGCGGATGTGGTTCTAGCCTAGGTGAAAAGAACAGGGTTCTTTCATTAGTGTGGCAGGATGTGGTTCCAGCCTAGATGGGATTGTGCCCTTCTGATGAGTAGGTCAGATATAAGTGTAGAGCCATTTCATAGATGTTAGTGATGTGATGTCCTATCATGCTGGTGAATGTGAGTGCTGGGCCTTTCTGATGTGATTGTAGTTTGCTACATGATCAGATGTGAGTGCTGGGCGTGCCTTTCTGAAGAGCAGGTTAGAAGTAAGTGCTGGGCGAAGACCTACCTGGTGGCTAGGCCTACAACCAACATGAAAAAGGGCTGGCTCTGTAGAACTTCCTATGACGAGATAGTACACACATGATGATGACCAAAGGAGATCCAGATCGAGCTATGATCTAGATCCAGTTATGATGACTCCGAGAGATCCAGATCGAGAGATGATCCAGATCTAGCAGCGATGATCCAGATCGAGTGATGATCCAGATCCAGTCCAGTGATGATGATCCATATCGAGTGATGATCCAGATCCAGTTATGATGACTCCAAGAGATCCATATTGAGAGATGATCCAGATTGAGTGATGATCCAGATCCATTGATGATGACCAGAGATGATCCAGATCGAGTGATGATCCAGATCCAGTTCCATGACGATCCAGATCAAGAGATGATCCAGATCTAGATGACTTGAAGATGAAGATGACTTGAATACGAAGATGACTTGAAGACGAAGATGTTCCAGTTGATACAGAGAAGAAGACCAGTGCTGAAAGATCGTGTCGAAAGAATACCTTCCTAGTTAAGAGGGAGTGTTGATGAATATGTAACTTCGGAATGTATTCTTCTATGTATCTTATGTATTGTAACCCGATGTTTATTCCGAGATGTTTCTATTATGTATTTGAGTCATGTGATCATGCCCCGATGTTCCGATCGGGAAGATTAATAATGTAAACAAGTCATATCAAGTCATTAGGTAAGTCCCCACAGTTTCGGGGCACTTGAGTTATTATACACTAATTAAGGTGTAGGCTCGAGTAGTAATTATTAGGTTGAGCCTACGTGTGAATATGTAATTCAAGTGAACGGATGAATATAAATAGAGAGTGAGAGTCTCTCTATTTATTACTTGTGAAATACATCACTTGCTCTCTCAAGTGTGGCGCACTATTGGAGAAGGAAATACTTTGGCTTGAAAGAAGACAACAGGCTACTGCTGTGTTGGGAGTACATCTTACTGTTTTGGGTTTCACATCTTGTGGTGATACTATCTTAGAGGAAGTTGTGGGGTTTTCTCCATTTATGGTTTCCCCGATCAGAACTCTTTGTGTCTCTTGTCTCTTGTGATGTGCTTATGTTATTGCTGTGCTTGTTATTCTCTCAGTGAAAATATATTAACATAATGCTAGCTTAAATGTTGAAAAACTAACATTTTCTGGTTGAATGATCGAGGGATTTGTTAAGAGAAACAAACCCTAGTTGTGCAGTGTCTCCTTTTAGGGTGGCTCTGATACCATGTTGAAATTATTAATAATTTCTTAGATGATATCTTAAAACAATTAGCCACTATAATATCACTAAATGAACAACATGCACAAAACATAAGAACACAAGAACACAATAACACATAGAATTTCCTTGGGGAAACCACAAGGGAGAAAACCCCAAAAAACTTTCTTAGTATAGAACTCAACCAGTGTAGTGTAAAATCCAGACAACAACTACTTCTTCTTGGTGCACTACTTCTTCTCTCTCTTCCTAAGACCAGCTTGAGTGAGTGAGTACAGATGAAGGGGACCGCCTTCCTATTTATATTCTTCTATTGACTTGACCTCTAACTTTGTGGGGCCGACTTCACCAGCTGTCAGGCCCAACTTGTCCAACTGGATATTACAAATAGCATTTATTATATTGACACTTTGTTACTAATGACCTGAATTACATTCGGAGGTTTACATTACGTCCTTCAATGACTCTAACAAGACCAAGCTCATCTCCAATAGGAGGAATACAATACAACTAGAATATCTTCTAAAGTTACATTATTTTAATGCAATAGTATTGATAGGTACATGAGGAAATGAGTTGTTTGTGTATTATTTGATTGATGAGTACTTCTCGATGGGGACCCATTCCCAAGGAGGGAAAATCCCCATCAAACACATAGTAGATTGAGCCCTAAGGATCGTATCCTTCATGATTGAGAAGATTGTGGGTAGTAGGTCATCCCATATGACTACACAGGCTCACATGCTATATGCAGTAGAGTGCATGGCTCCTACCATATTTAACCGGAGAGAGGGATTTCTGGTTAGCTTGGAAGGCCAACTAACCAAATGTCAAAGAGGGGAGCTGAATCAATTTGGCTATGGAGCTATTGTGATATCTTTCTTCTTAGATTGAGTGCCATTGATGAGACCTTAGGTACTCATGAGAAGGTTAGATGCTGAGGACTCTCAGATGATCAGGTGAGTAGATTCCATGCCCTTCCATGGTGGTGGTGGAGGCCCCAAGGTTACATATGGATTAGTTTTGTTCTGTTGGTTGAGAGGACAACTGCTGATGGTGGAGGACTACGCTTATGCTAGGGAATAGTTTAGAGATGACCCTGACCTTCCACTACCAAAGGGAGATCAGTGGGATGACCAAGATAATAAATATATCACTATACATGTTTTTTCTTTTCTTTTGATATTTCATTTTTTATTGTTATTGTGATGTAATGCTAAGATATGCAAAAAAAAATTTGTGTAGACATAGGTCCTTCTCGTCTGATAGGAGATTCTCGTATAGAGAGGTGAGGGGAAGTTACATTAGAGGAAATTTCAACTCAAAATGGGCCTCCTAAGGAAAATTAATAAAATAATAGTTAAAATAATAAAATAATATTTATTAATTTTGGAGGAAGAAAAGAAAAAACTACTTTTTTGTTCATATTTTCGACATATCTCCCTGTGTTTTTACTCAAATTTCGATCGGGAGAGATTGTTGGATGCAGAATTAAATTATACATCCAACGAGTACCCACTTGGCATACTTTTGATGGTCCTCGCTACCCCCAAAAAAGAAATACCTAAAAAATGTGATGATGATGTCATCATCACATTTTTTTTCCAGGTATTTATTGTTTTTGGGGTAGTGAGTCCCTTCAAAAGTATGCCAAGTGGGTACTTGTTGGATGTGGAATTTAATTCCACATCCAATGAGCTCTCCTGATCGAAATTTAAGTAAAAACACAGGGAGATATGTCGAAAATACGAACAAAGAAGGTAGTTTTTTTTATGATATCTATCCCCAAATTTATATTAAAAATTTGTTTAATAGGTGCTCCATTTTTTAATTTTAAAGAATTTTGATTGGCTAATACATGATGACATGGAGTTTGTATTATTTTTGGAAGGCCCATTTTAAATTGAAATTTTCTCTAATGGAGATATGGTTGTTAGGAACATAGAGGAAGACGAGGAACCCCAAGAGATCGAGAAGAACCTACATGACTGACTGTGGACATACCTAATAATTCCATTGATGGCCTTCCCAGGCGCTACCAGCACCATACTACAAGATTTTATGGCTATTTTGGGAGGCTACTCTGTCGAGTGGATTGGGCAGTGATGTGCTATCATGAGCATGAGGGTTAGCCCATAGTGGCTCCCTCATTTTGTTATTATATCTACACTTAAAGCTTTGAAGATTCAATTTTTTCCTATATATGTACTAGAGACTTTGAAATTTATTGACTTTGGATGACTTGAAATCTTATGGCTTCAGTCTTTTTGTATCTCAACACTACTTTTATATATAAAAACTTTTATTTACATATGTGTGTGCAAATGTGTTATGTGAATGAATGTCTACCTATGTATCTATGTGATTAAATGCATGATATTGATGTTAAAATGAATGTAAATATGAGCAAGATACCAATATAAGACCAAACTTGCTAAGGAATCTGCCACAGTATTTAAACGTCTCAGGATATGGTGATAAGAAACCTACTCAAAAGACCTTTCCAAAATCCTAACTCTTCAGAATGTATGAAGGAGTAGGGGGTTCTGAATGGTGTAGACTCGGTTTAACTGATGTACTACCAAATCTAAATCTAGGTAAACCCTACTCTAACTTACATCATTATCCAGGGATTCATCCAACAAAATAATCACTGCACGATACTCTACAAGATTATTTGTTGCGGGGCACAAACAAGTTCCTCCTGAACTCACCAGATCATTGGTAGGAGAGTACAATACCTAGGTTGTTGACACAAGATTAAAGGTGTAACGATTAGCACCATCTACAAAACCAACATAATCGGTCATGTATTCATTTTAAACATAGGACTACATACGTAGGTTAGTGAAGGACACATCTTACTTTCACACTAAATGCATACTTTTCAAAAAACACACAACAGTCTATAAACACAATATAAAACAAACCTATGCTAGATGTCCTAGGAATAGTATTTTTTGAGGTAGATCCCATTGCAAGGCTCTCACAAGGGGTATCCTGTACTAATCTATCAACTCATAAGACCCTTTATCTAATACATGACTTACAATGTAAGGCCCATGCCACATAGATTCAAGCTTTCTAGCTCCCAATCTGTCATGTTTTTGGTCACAAGTTTGTTGATGTATTTGTAACTTCAGAATGTATTCACTTGTATATTTTATGTATTGTACCTTGATGTTTATTCCAGGAAGTATCTATAATGTAATTGAGTCATGTCATACCCCGATGTTCCTATCAGGAGATTCAATAATATAGCAAGTCATGTAAAGTCATATAGAGTAACCCTCCTTATTGATCAAGGGTTAAAGTCCCCGTAGTTGTCGGGACCTAGGGTTATTAGACTCTCCTAGAGAAGTCGGCCCTAGTGAGTTATTGTCAAGTCAGGAGTTAGTATAAATAGAGAGCAAGCCTCTCTATTTAACATACATTCACTAACACTCAGTTGTAGTGCATAAATAAGACAGAAGAAGAAGCTGGGACAAGAGAGAGAGAGACTACTACTGTCGGGAGATCATCTTACTATTTTTTGGGTTTTAATTTTGGTGCTGATTCTATCTCTAAGGAAGTTGCGGGGTTTTATCCTTTATGGTTTCCTCGAGGAAATTTTTTGTGTCTATTGTCTATTGTGTTTGATTGCTGTGCTTGTTATTCTCTTAGTTAAAGATCTTAAGATAATGCTAGCTTGAATGATAAAAATATAACAAAGTCAAGACCAAGTCACCTTCATTGAAAGAGTGAGGTTGAAGAGATCTCTCATATTAAGATTTCATCCATCGTTTATGTACCTCATTTTCTAAGGTAGAATCATGACGAGTTTCATCATGATTGTTTAGATACAAGAAACATTCTTCTTTCAAGGTGGTGTTGGGTAGTAGTTCCACAACGAGTTTCAGGGAAGGGATTTTTCACTCTATGGGAAGAGTAGCTTCTAGTCCATACACCAACTGAAATGGTGTAAAACTAGTGGATTTCTTGATGGTGGTCTTGTAGGCCCATAATGCAGAAAACAATTGCAAATGCCAGTTGGATTTGGCTTGTCCTACCATCCATTGAAGCATGGTTTTTAACTCTTTATTGATAGCTTCAACCTAGACATTGGATTATGGATAGTAGGGTGTAGAGTTGTCATGATGAAACCCTAACTGAGCAGTTAATTCTGACATCATCTTATTCTGAAAATGTGATCCATGATCAGTTAGAATGGCCCTAACGATTCTGAATCTGGCAATGATACGGTTGAATAGAAAGGGATCATCTATTTTTCCATCCTCGACATAAGTAGGCATAGCCTCAACCCATTTAGTGAAATAGTCCATGGCCACAATACTGTAACCATGCCCCTTGACTGAGGTAGGTATACAATGCATGAATTTGATGCCCCATTTTGCAAAGGGACCAACTGCAATGACAGGATGCAATGGAGTGGGATGGGTGCATTTTTTTTATGTAAATGACTGACAAGATAAGCATTTTTTGACGGCCTCTATGCAATATTTAAAGGTTGATGGAAAAAAATATCGAGCGCGTAAGATTTATGGGTTGTAGCCATCCCAAAAAGATGACCACCACAAGCTCCAGAGTGGAAATCATTCAAAACTATCTCATCCTCTTCATGAGTTAAATAACGACATAATACCATATCAACTCCCCAATGATAAAATGTATTGTTAATGATAAGATAATACTTAGCATGATGACTAATATGATAATGTTCATCATGGGTTGCATTGGGTTGAAATCATTGTGTCTAGAGATAGAGAATTAAATCTCCATACCAGGGTTCAGACGTACTATTCAGGAACAAGGATTCATTAGGCAATGAATCGATGGGCTCTGTTTCCTCATTAATACTGGGAAGATCACACATAAGATCCGCAAAGACAAGGAACTTCTTAGAATTGGATTTCACAAATTCCGACTCAAATTCATGGAGAATGAAAATCCAATGAGAGTATTTACCCCCAAGCACCTGACGAGTCAAGATGTAATACACAGGATTAGAATCTGCATATACCGTGGTCGTTCAAAGCAAGATGTAGTGACATAAATTTTGGAACATGATGATCGTGGCCAAATCTAGTTTCTTCAGATGTGAGTAGTGGGCTTCAGAGTCCAAAAGACTCTTACTTAGATAGTAGATCACATATTATTGACCATGTTCGTCTGTTTGAACCAAAACCATACCAATGGTTGATAGGTATGTAGCCACATACATGGAATAATCCTTAGTATAATTGGGTGGTTGCAAAACAAGATCACGCATGATATCATGTTTGAGAGTATTGAACACATGCTGTACCAGATCATCCCAAATGAAGGCTGTATCCTTCTTTAGTAAATGCATGAAACCGTGTGTTTTCTCAGCATAATTACAAATGAAACAATGTAAAAAATTTTCCTTCCCTTGTAAACTTTGGAGTTCTATAACATTTGCAAGAGGGGGTAAGGCCAAGATGGATTTGATCTTGAGAGGGTCTATGCAGATTCCATGCTTAGAAACAATGAAATCGAACAGCTCACCAGTCTCAACACATAAAACACACTTGTGTGGATTTAACCAGATGTTATAATGGCGACCTTTGAGAAAAATGGATCTTAAATGATCAACGTGGTGATCGTGCTGCATCAAATGAGCAGGAAGGTCATCAGGATACAGTTCCACAATGTGGTTAATGTCGTGGAAAGCATAAGACATGGTGTGTTGAAAATTAGCGCCAACGTTCTTCAAACCAAAAGGTATATTTCTATAGGAGAATGTCCCCCATGGGTAGATAAAATTTGTTTTGTGTTGATCAGATGGGAGTATCTCAATCTGATTATAGCAAAAAAATCCATCCGTGATGAGAAGATGACACTTCTGGCATAGTTGTTGATGATTTGATCAATGTATGGGGTGGGGAAATTGTCCTTAGGACAAGCTCGATTCAGATCCAGAAAATAGATACAAACCATAGTGGTACCCTATTTTTTGTTGACAGGGACGATGTTAGACATCCATTCAATCAAAGGTATGGGGTAGATAAAACCAACCTTAAGAAGTTTTTCAATCTCTTCCTTAATGGTTGTTGTTTTCCTTAGATGTACTTGTTGGAGTTTTTGATGATCTGGATTGGCATCAGAATAAGTCCTAATCTTATGACCAACAATGGAAGGATCTATCCCTGGCATTTCTTCTTATGTCCAAGAGAAAATATCTCTAAATTATTTAAACAAGGTCATGTAATACTCTAGTTCTGAAGGGGAATAATTCTGACCTATATTCATGTTCTCTATGACTCCGGGCTTCATTGAGATATCAACAAAAATAGTTTTGGTAATATTACACAAATTAACCTCGGATTCAATGTCATGGATGAGTACTGGGGGTTGAGGATTAGTGACCATATCAAATGAAACCATTGTTGCAAACTGGTCTTCTGCCATATGTAAACTGGTGATGATGATCTCTCCAGGGCATCTCATCTAAAGACATGACTTCCATGATAGACTCATCAAAGGGGAGTGTATGCAAAAGATAATTTAGAGATGGGGGGGTGGGGGTTCTAACCAATACGATAGGTGATACGTATATGAAGCCACCAAAAGATGATCATTGATTGTGGTATCACTGGTGGACTGAATAACTTGGTACATTTCTTCGAAAGGGCTCACTGATGTCGAATCATCAATTGTCTTCCTTTTATCTAGAGTGTCGAAACTAGAAGCAAATATCATGTTCACAGATGATACATGCGAAATAGGAGGAGGATTAGATAATGGAAATAATCCCATGAGTGAGGAATATTTGAGAAGTCCTACTCCAATTTTTTGATATTGAGGGGCTAAACAAGCCAACAATGGAACATTGTTTGCAAAATTGGAAGTCGCATCAGGTGAACAGAAATCTAGTTGATCAATGGTAACTATTGTCACATATATAGTAGTTGGGCGACTTTTCTTCTTGAGTAGTACTAAGTAGTTCTATGAGCCAACCCTTTACTATGAGATCATTAGATGATGAGTTAGAGTTGATGATCTCCTACTTTCATCAGATCCATAGTATTCATATTGACTAGTTTTATGCCATGACCGCATATTTGATGACCGAGTTAGCCATTCTTATGGTCCACGACAGAGATTGATGTAATTCCTATGTGTAGCAGCATCAATTGTCCCAATGTTTTTCAAATTGTTTTCATATCCAATATGGGTATATGACCCACGTGATATTATAGTTGTGCATATGGATTTTGATGTTGCTCGGTTACCTATTTTAGTAGTGAGACTTAGTTGATATGGATTATATGTTGACAATATTTTATCTTGGTTTACTTGGAATCTAAAGAATAAATGATCTAGTAGTTTTGACTGGGAAGTTCTTCTTTATACTCGCTGGCATTTCCCTACTCCCAATATAGATTTAGTATTTTCTCCTTCAGGGACACAAATTGCTAGTCTTGACATCATTTCCACTATCTTCGTCCATTCATTTCCTTCCCACTTTCATTAACTATCCTAGACTTGTAAATTGACTAATGACACCTGGGATTTCCCCCACCTTCACCTCTATGTTGGAATAGGCCTTTATGTATAAATTGTGTCTCTGTGTTGGTTTATGTGATTATTGTCACAAGGAATGCCTACCTCTAGGTCTTAAACACAAGTAGTCTTACCAAAGAAAGTGTTTTTAAGAACTGAGGTACCAAAGCTTAAATTTATTCTAAATGGATGCCCTTCCAGCAAAATAACAATGTTTTGAGACACTACTAGAAATAAAATAAAACTAATGAGTGGACAAGAGATAAGAACTCATCCATTGTATGGTGTAAGGATCATGTATCCCCACAGGGTATCATGGAGGCAAGCCCAAGAAGGCTAAGCCTTAGTCATTTTTCTGGAATCCCATAAGGATTTCCAAAGCACCTCCTCTTGGAGGTTGGAAATTATCAATGATAAATAAATTTGATGGCTATAGGATGAGCACTCATTATTTGTATAATGTTCAACTCATATTCCCCCATAGTGAAATAGGGAGAGAATAATTGAGGAAGGTCATGTCTTTGTTATTATCTAGAATCCCATAAGGCTTACTAGGGAACCTGGCTTTAGAGGTCAACTAGTGGAATAAATGTTGAGCAAATAAAGTATTAAAAAGGTTGTATGTCTAGAGTCTAGTGGAGCTTTCTCATCATTCCACCCATTTGTGAGACACTTCCATGCACTATTGTTCACCTAGTCCAACCGATGTGTTGTGTGGATCCCCTTGTCCTTCAGCCTAGGTGCTTACATTCTTGAGTCATTAAGTCATCCCTTGGCCTTACCTGCTGTTTATGGTCCCTTCACCCTTGACTAGAAAAAGGGCTAAATCTATAAATGAGTATACATTGGAGGTTCTTGTTTTGAAGCAACTAATCATTTTAACTTAGATCATTATTACATTTATTATGATTATACTTTCCAAATAAATCTAGTCATACTAGAAGTGTCACTGCTAACATAGATAATTGAGCATGCAATTCCACTTGTACTTTGCAGTATCATAGTTTATCACTTGGGTCATCATTTGATCATTTTTGACTTGGTCAACTCAGTGTTAGCCAAGACATGAGTAGGATCTAGGATGAGTTATAGACCAAAATTTATGTTTGATGATTATTTATGGTCTACATGATTCCATTAGACATATTCATGCTTCATATGGTGATTTATTATGATGGCTTTTGTTATTCCTATGATTATAAGCATTTACATGCTTTATTATTTTGATTGTTCTGACATGGATGAGGCCTCTGATGCACTTTTGTGATGGACTTATGGGGTATGAATACTCATTCATAGTGAATTTGGACATTCTGAGTCCATTGGAGAAGTTTTTTTTCAGTTTCAGGCAGGCACATGAAATATATGGGTCTCTGGGATTTCTTGCAGCAAATTGGGTTGGGAAAAATGGAAATAAAGCACAATGAAGAAAAGTTAAGTTCTCCTAGGGAGTTGTAGTGATTCTTAAAGTGAAACTAGTCAATTGTACCATACTTCTAGGGTCCCAGATCTATCCGTGCTGTATTTTCACGTTGATTTTTTGGTCCCTTGTGAGATATTGGATCTTTTATGTTCCGAAGGAAACATTTTAATAATTAAAAATGGATAATGAGGAAATCTATTTTGGTAATTGAGCCAAAGGATTGGCATGAAATTGGTACGAGGAATAGTATTTGGGTTATATTCATCATCTAGCATCAACTCCACTTCAGTCGGGGTCGACATGTCCTCGGTTTATGCATTTTGAGGATATTTTGATGTATTTTGAGGGAGACCCCAAAGTTATTTTTATCACTCTTTTATGTTATTTGTCACCACACATTATTATTCTGCCATGGGGCCATGATAGTGAAGGATAACATAACATCCTATCCCCACCATGTGCTACCTTATGGTCATTAGTCATATTTATTGTGGTGTTCCTGTCATCGAGCATTTCTTGTGATGCACCCCCTTATATGTTTGAGTTCATCCATGTGAGTTGTATCTAGATAATCTTAGCCATAGATTAGGATGATTTTATCTTATGATATTTACCCTTTATCTTTTTGGATCTAGGTATGATGTACTTGAGGTATCTATGTATTGAGATGCTCTCTCATTTGTAAAGGTGGACTTTTGGCTCTCAAACTCTTGGTATAATAAAAATATTTTGCATAAATTCTTAAAATATTTGTCAAACGTCTTGTATGGAGATTGGAAATTCTTATCCTCTCTAGAATTATTATGGATCTATGCATTTCTAATATTTTTTTGCATGTTTCCATCCATCTTTTCAAGGGAGCGTCTAGGTAGGGGCTCTATTGAGACTGAGCTCTATATCGTCCACTCAAATCATCTTTGATTCAAGGAGTATATTTATTGTGCCTCACAATCATATTGATGTTATTTGATTCAACTTTATTCATCATTTCATCTTTCTTCTCTGTAGATTGATTCTTGTAGCAGACCTCTTTTCCAGGAGGAGGGGGTGCTTGGAATCTTTAAGGAGGTAGCAATTTCACTTGGAGAGGCATAGAAAATGATTGCAATTGATCAAAAAGGAAATATCATCATCATACAATATTAGTAGCGAGTATTTCCAGATACATATGGATATATTTTGTTTTTTCGAGATTTGATCTAATTGTCACAACCAAACCCATTTTTCTTAAAACCCTAGTTTTGTAGATCTGATAGATCAACTGAGTTTTTGATGACGACCATCAAAACCCACTTAGAGATTAATGAATAAACCCTAGAGCTCAAGTTTCATCAAAATCAGACTCCATTTTCTCTAGGATCTAGCACTAGTCACTCTAGGTGGGGCACCCCTCTTGGGTGGGTGGCCTTTTCTTTAGATCTGTAAGATGGGTATGCTTGAACCCTCCATAGAATCATAGATCCAATATTCAAGCACCCCAATATAGTCATATCATTACTTTATCTGCTCTTTTGGGTCCACTTTTTCCACTGACACAACAACCCTAGGTGGGTCCTTTAGGGTTTCATTTTATTTGGATAGATCTCCCTAGATCTATTTCCTTAACTCATTTGTGGTACAAATATCATCCAAGTTGGGTTATTTCCCATCTTTAATAAGCCTCCCAACTTGTCCCTAATCTCCATACCAATTTGGGTTATTTGATAGATCTAGTCTTACCCACTCATTATCTCTCCTTTCTTATACGTTGCCAAACCCTAGGAGTGTCTTGATTAGGTTCACTAGCTTCTTAGGATAGTAGGGTATCCACCTTGGTCATTATATGGATTAATCTAAAGTAACAAGATCCCATCTGATGTGACAAATACCCTTTATCCATAGTGGACGAGGCCCTTGTGGTGTCATTCATTAGATACCTCACCTCTACCATCCTAGATGAGCTACATTTAGTGGGTAGCTTCACTTTGTGTGATAACATCTTTTGGCATCATTTCCAGGGAGGTAGAGGATTGCCTTTGGTGTCTGCAAGTAGTATTTCACTCTTATATTCTGAATCATTTCATATCTATGCTAAGTTAAGTGAATGAATTTTCCTTTGCCTAATATTACATTCACTTTTTTTATTGTTGTATCATACTTTCCCGATGACGTTTCTTTTGGTGAGTTAATTTAGTATCTCACAAGGTGACTCCACAAAGAGAATCCTCTGAGGAGTGATCCCAAAAGCATCCTTATGATCTCAAAATTCAATCTAATTTAGTAGAAGGAAGTCCAATCACTTATAAACAAAACCTAGGTCATAAAGATCCAAAAGCACAGTTCCCAATTTTCTTTTGGAAAATTGCTAATTCTACTGGGTCTCCTAATCATTTTTTAGGTTGTCCTTCTACTGTTTCTCCTCCTATGAATACTGGTATTTTATCTAATCAAGTTTCTTCTTCTATCCCAGCCTCACAACCCGGTTCAATGGATCACACAACTAGAAGTGCAAATCAACGCTAAGACTTTGGAAATAGGGCTAAGGCCTCACCTTTTGACTCATCCCAAATAGTTGGGTCACCCCATGATATTCCAAATAAATACTTTGAAAGCATTCCTAAATTTTCTGGTAATTGTGCAACCACCATCGAAGACCCTATAGATGGTGTGTGGTCACACATGGAAGCTTATGGTGCCGAGGAGAAGGATGTGTACATGAGGGGAATTTTGTTTTCATTGGAAGTTGAAGCGTGCAAATGGTTTTATAGGTTGTCTACTTCATCAATAGGGGTTATGATGTTTTTGTCACTATTTTAAAGGGTCAATGGTCAACAAAGTTGGATGGCAGATTCCTTCTAAACCAAATTTTAAAAATCAGAAAGAAGGAAAATGAAACTATTCAAGAGTTTAACCTTAGGTTTGATAAGACTATAGTGAGTGTACCTGACACTATAAAACCTAAATACCAATAAATCATGATCCACTATCTAAATGCATTTGATGGGTGGCTTGGTTATCATTTGAAAGATAAGAAACTTACTAACCTTAAGAATTCCCATAACATGTAAGAAAGGTTGAAGCAAACATTGTGTCAATGGGTAAGCAAAACGTTTTCGACTCCTATGGTCCATCCTTGTCCAAGAGAGAGTCACTAAATTAGAAAATAAAAGAACCATATAAGGAACTAGTTGATATGTTGGAAAACATGCAAGAGAATGGTTAAGAATTTGGCTCTAATCACAAGGGACCTACCTAGGGGTAGGAAGTTTGATAGGTATATGAATCGGTATGGGCCTAAACCTTATTGGAACCCTTAGAAGAGACATATGAACGATGACATAAGAAAGAACCATGATAATAAAGTACCACCTGATCCCAACACAGTTTATTGGACTAGAGGGAAAGAGTAGGAGGACCCTGACTATTATCCTCATGAATAAAATGATGAATACGATTCACCAAAGAAGATAAATTTCACCGATGACTTTGAAGAAACCTTTGGTAGAGTTATTTTTGACATGGAGGATGATACTCAGGATGATTCCCCCAACACATTGCATTCCTCTTTTAGAGAAAATAAATGAGATCAACAAGTCTATAGTCCAAATTTATAAAAGGGAGAAAGGTAGGGAAAGGTTGTTTCCATTCTTGGACCATAGGTTGGAAGAAAAGAAGAACGAGGGAAAATATTTGGATACAATTACTGATTAGTATGATTGAATATTAAAATTGAAAAGGAATTGGAAAATATCACACAAAATGTTCCCCTAGTTGAGTTGATCAAGATTCCATTAGTAAAATACCAAGTGGTTAAATTCTTTGATAGTATTCCCATAGTTGGCCAAAGTGACATTGTTGTCGAGCCTCTTCCTAGTCCACCTTTGATTGTCTCACTTAAAGAGGAAAAGGATGCTCTAATTGAGATTAGGGAAGAAATTTATGAGAGGAATATTTGAGGGCGTGCACCTTTCTATATAGCTCTTCACATTGGTGAGCTCTTAATACACAAGTGTATGATTGACTCAAGAGCCGCCATGAATGTAATGCCCAAAAGTATCATGGAGGCAATCGGGTTTTAAATAAATAGACCTTATAAGAATGTATGTGGAATGGATTTGAGACCTGTCCATGTTTTTGGATTGATCAAGAACCTTCAAGTAGACATGTTTGCTTTTTTTGGACATATCCACCCTCATGGACGTTGTAGTAGTTGATTTGCCCCCGATTTATGGGATTCTTCTCAGTTGAAGATGGTCAACAGGATTAGGTGGCCAACTACAAATGGATTTATCATATGCCACTATTCCCAATCCCGATGGAGAAATGGTGAGAATTTACCATGAGCCTTTCTATGATGGACATTTAGAGAAGTGTGAAGATCGAGTGAAGAATTCTTATGGCCAAGGTGAGTTTTTTTCCCGATGGCGTGTTCATGGTTATGGAAGGAGATAGAATTCTTCTAGGAAGTTAGGATGACACAAAGAGTATATGGATATATTTTTGGGAGCCTTATTGATATGAAGAAGAAAGGGATATCCAAAATTTTCTTCAAAGGTCTGATCATGAGTTGATGATGCTTGAGGTCTCTCATGATTTCAGGATTCTTGGTAGAGTAGAAAGTTTTGATTTTTCTAGACACCTCCATGAACCCACTATAGGATTTTAAGGCACTAACCCACATATGATTATTCCACATGAAGAGATAGAACATATATTGGAGGTTGTTAAAAAGGAAGGGGAGGCAGCAATAGAAGAAATTATACCCCCTCCTAAGCAAAGAAGTTTTAGGGCGTTAAGAGAGATTGATATTAATATGAAGGTCAACCAAGATATGGCATAATAAGGCATTCCACCTATTTATTGGTGGGAAAGAAACATTGCGCCCATTGACAGAGAGATCATTCATCCTGATGACCACCATGCACCCCCATCAAATCCTTCCTCTAACAAATGAGCTTTGAATGATTTTCCTATAGTGAAAAATTTTCCTAACTTCCCTAGTTTCCTCTTGCAATGAGGGAATCCTCATTCTGAGAGGGATCTCACCCATTAAGGCATGTCATCCTATTCAGTACCTATCCCCTCAGTAGAAGGATCCAGTACTTATCACGAGGATATTTCTTCTTCTTATCCCATTTGCGCATCACTGGAGAACACCTTAGGAAGTTTATTAAATGCAAATGAAACACAAAGTAACACCTTACACTTGCAGTCCAAAAAGGGAATTTTTGGAAAGAATAGAGTCTCACAAATAGGGAGTATGCCTATACTACCTAAGGAAGATGTTGCTAAGAATGATCCCGTTCATCCCTTTCCAGACTATAGCATAGAGAGTACTTATCTTTGAGGGAACTCTGATGTGCCTTTGGATAACATATGAGATACTCAGGTTGTATCCTCCATGGTAAACCAAAGGCAGTTCAACCATGGTAATAAGGTGGTTTTGAGGATGCAGATTATTTTTTGTATTTTGAGAGAGTATGTTAACTTATGGGTTGGCCCGTTCATAGAAGAGCATGTAGATGGAAATTTATATCATTTATCCTCTATGAATGGACATCACTTCCATATCCTTGTTCTTGAGACTAGTCTATGAGACTATATCCATGGCATGGTTTAGTGATACTTCCCTTTCTATTTAGTTTAGAGTAGGAACCTGGATAAGATCCTTCGAGAAGTAGGATTGAGTCTTCAATGTTGCATGGTCCTAAGTATTTGATTCTGTCTTTTGTATCTGAGTTTTATAAATCCTTTTGAGTATTCCTGAAATTGTTTGACAATTCTTAGATAGATGTTTTATGTTTAGCATTTACTTTATGCATTTACATTTCAACATTTACTTTTAGTATTTCATTTATGCAATTATTGTATGCCACATGTACTCCTGGGTAGTGTTGTTTCCATGATGCACATGAATAGGTTTTAATGAAGTTTGAGCATTTGATGGGGTGCATAGTTCGTTGATGGATGAGTGTTGCGGCGTACCAAAGATGTATGATGTTCTCATGTGCTCTCTCCCTTAGAGAACCTATCCCATTTGGAGCCATATGTTGTCACATATATAGTACTTGTGCTACTTTTGTTCTTGAGTAGTACTGGGAAGTTCTGTGAGCCAACCCTTTACTATGAGATCAACATATGATGAGCCAGAGCTGATGATCTCCTACTTTCATCAGATCCAGAGTATTCAGATAGGCCTATTCTATGCCATGACTGAGCCTCATGACCCCCGATTTGATGACCGAGTTAGCCATTCTTATGACCCAGGGAGATTTATGTAGTGGCTATGTGTAGAAGCAACAATTGTCCCAATGATTTTTGGATTAATGTTTTCAGATCCAGTATAGGTATATGAACCAGGTGATATTATAGTTGTGCATATGGATTTTGATGTTGCTCGATTACCTATATTATTAGTGAGACTCATTTGATATGGATTATATGTTGGCAATATTTTATCTTGGTTTACATAGAATCTAATGAATAAATGATCTAGTGGTTTTAACTGTGAAGTTATTTCATATACTCATTAGTATTTCCCTACTCCCATTATATATTTAGTCTTTTTCCCCTTCAGGGACACAACTTGCTAGTCTTGGCATCATTTCCACTGTCTTTGTCCATCCGTTTCCTTCCCACTTTCATTAACTATCTTGGACTTGTAACTTGACTAATGACACCTGGCCCCACCTTAACCTCTATTTTGGAATAGGTCTCCATGTATAAATTGTGTCTCAATGTTGGTTTATGTGATTATTGTCACAGGGATTGTCTACCTCTAGGTCTTGAACACAAGTAGTCTTACCAAAGAGAGTGTCTTTAGACACTAAGGAATCGAAGCTTAAAGTTATTCTAAATGGATACCCTACCAACAAAAAAATAGTGTTTTGAGACACTACTAGAAATAAAATAAAACTAGTCAGTGTCAGAGAGATGAGCGCTCATCCATTGTATGGCGTAAGGCTCATGTATCCCCATAGGGTATCAAGGAGGCACACCCAAGAAGGCTGAGCCTTAGTCATTTTCAAGAATCCCAAAAGGATTTCTAGGGCACCTACTCTTAGAGGCGGGAAAGTTATTAATGATAAATAAAGTTGATGGCTATAGGATGATCACTCATTCTTTGTATAATGTTTGGCTCATTTTCCCCCATAGGGAAGCAAGGAGAGACTATCCCAGGAAGGTCATGTCTTTGTCATTATCTAGAGGCACAGAAGGCTGACTAGGGAACCTTCCTTTAGAGGTCAACTCATGGAATAAATGTTGAGCAAATAAAGTATTAAAAAGGTTTCTTGTATAGAGTATAGTGGAGCTTTCTCATCATTCCACCCATTTGTGAGACACTGCCATGCCCTATTGTTCAAGTACTCCAACCTATGTGCTATGCGGATCCCCTTGTCCTTCAGCCTAGGTGCTTACAGTGCTGATTCATCAAGTCATCCCTTGGCCTTACCTTCTATTTATGACACCTTCACCCTTCACTAGAAAAAGGGTTAAATCTATAAATGAGTATACACTAGGTTCTTGTTTTGAAGCAAGTGATCATTTTAACTTGGATTATTATTACATTTATTGTGCTTATACTTGCCAATTAAATATAGTCATACTAGAAGTGTCACTTCTAACATAGATAATTGAGCATGCATGTCCACTTGTACTTTGCAGTATCAGAGTTTAGCAGTTGGGTCATCATTTGATTAGTTTTGACTTGGTCAACTCAATGTTGGTCAGGACATGAGTAGGATCTAGGATGAGTTATAGACCAATATTTATGGCTGATGATTATTTAAGGTCTACACGAGTCCATTAGACATATTCATGCTTTAGATGGTGATTTATTATGATGGCTTGTGTTATTCCTATGATTATCAACATTTACATGCTTTATTATTTTGATTGTTCTAACATGGATGAGGCCTTTGATGTACATTTGTGATGGAATTATGGGGTATGAGTACTCATTACTAGTGTATTTGGGAATCTGAGTCCATTGGTGCAGTTGGTTTTCATTTTCAGGCAGGCACATGACAGATATGGGTCTCTAGGATTCCTTGTAGCAGATTGTCCTAGGAAAAATGGAAATAAAGCACAACGAAGAAAAAATTAAGTTCTCCTTGGGAGCTGTAGGGATTCGTGGGGTGAAAACAGTCAGTTGTACCATACTTCTAGGTTCTCAAATCCATCCATGGAGTCTTCTCACGTTTATTTTTGGTCCCTTGTGAGATATTGGTTGTTTTATGTTCCCAAGTCAACATTTTAATAATTAAAAATGGCTAACGAGGAAATCAATTTGGATAATTGAGGCAAAGGATTGGCATGAAATTAGTCCAAGGCATAGTATTTGGGTTATATTGATCATCCAATAACAAATCCACTTCAGTCAGGGTCCACATGCCCTCAATTTATGCATTTTGAGGATATTTTGATGTATTTTGAGGGAGATCCCCTAGTGATTTTTATCACTCTTTTATATTATTTTCCACCACACATTATTATTATTCCATGGGGACATGCTATTGAAGGATAACATAAACTCCTATCCCCACCATGTGCTACCTTGTGGTCATTAGTCATCTTTATGGTGGTGCTCCCCTCATCGGGCATTTCTAGTGATGTGCTTCCTTATATTTTTGAGTTAATCCATGTGAGTTGTATCTGACTAATATTAACCATAGATTAGGATGATTTTATCTTATGATATTGACCCTTGATATTTTTGGATCTAGGTATTATGTACTTTGGAGAATCATACATTGAGATGCTCTCTCATTTGTAAAGGTGGAATTTTGTCTCTCAAACTATTGGAATAATACAAATATTTTGCATAAATTCTTGGAAGCTTTGTCGAATGTCTTGTATGGAGATTGGAAAGTATTGTTATCTCTGTAATTCTTGTGGATCTATGCATTTCTAATATTTTTTACAGGTTTCCATCCATTCGGTGAAGGGATTTTTTGGGTAGGAGCGCTATTGTGTCTGAGCCCCATATCATCCACTGAAATCGTCTTTGATTTAAGGAGTATATTTATTGTGTCTCATGACCATGTTGATGTTCTTTGATTCATATTTCTTCTCTGTAGATCGATTCTCATAGAATACATATTTTGCAGGAGGAGGGAGCACTTGACATCTTGGAGGAGGTAACAATTTGACTTGGAGAGGGATAGAAAATGCTCGCAATTCATCGGAAAGGAAATATCATCATCATGCAAGGTTAGTAGAAAGTATTTCCCACAGGGGATTCACTTGTTGACCAATATCCTATCACATTAGTTCATATTGTGGGTTTTAAAATTATAAAAAATCGAACCAATATATTGCAGGTATTGGGGGGATGAGGGGNTTGAGAGGTTCACTAAGTGAAGTCCCCGTGGTATTTCTAGGTACTTATGCATATATTTTATTTTTTCAGTATTTGATCTTATTGTCACAACCAAAACCCTTTTCATAAAACCCTAGTTTTGTAGATCTGATAGATTCAGTGAGTTTTTGATGACGGACATCAAAACCCACTTGAAGATTAATGAATAAACCCTAGACCTCAAGCTTCGTCAAAATCAAACTCCATTTTCCTTGGGATCTAGCACTAATCACTCTAGGTGGGGGCACCCCTCTTAGGTGGGTGGCCTTTTCTTCAGATCTATCAGATGGGTATGCTTGAACCCGCCACAGAATCATATATCCAATCTTCAAGCCCCTCGATATAGTCATCTAATGCCCTGATCTGCTCTTTTGGGTCCACTTTTTCCACTTAGGTAAAAACCCTAAGTGGGTCCCTTTAGGGTTTCATTTTATTTGTTTAGATCTCCCTAGATCTATTTCCTTAACTCATTTGTGGTACAAATCTCATCCAAGTTGGGTTATTTTCCATATTTACTAATCCTCCAAACTTGGCCCTAATATCCATACCACTCTAATTTGATAGATCTAGTCTTTCCCACTCATTAGCTGTCCTTTATTATACATAGTTAAACCCTAGGAGTGTCTTGAGTAGGTTCACTAGCTTCTTAGGATAGTAGGGTCTCCCCCTTGGCCATTCTACAGATTGATCTAAAGTGATAAGAGCTTGTTTGTAGTGACAAATTCCCTTTATCCATAGTGGATGAGGCCCTTGCGGTGTCACTAATTAGCTACCTCATCTCTACCGTATCGGATGGGATACATTTAGTCAGTAGATACACTTAGTGTGATAACAACAATGATCTTCTATTATCAACGATCTTCCCTTGGAATTGGAACTAGACTATTGGAAATACTGATGAAGTAACTGCTTGAATTGCATAGAACTAGTTTTTGACCTAGAAGAAGATTGTAGTCAAAAGGATCATTGACAACTTCCACGTCAATGGAGAGTGATTCCCCGCCTAGTTCTACTTAGAGAGATGGATGTAATCCATAACATTAAAATATGTGACCATCAAAAGCATTCAATGTTGTGGGTTAACAGTTGATATAGAGAGAGACTATATATATCCAATAGGATTAAAAAATGATTGAAGTTGAGGCTCCCTCTTCCAATACGACACATCAGATTATGTTCCCAATATCTTTCATGGATAATTGGAAAGCCAATTGATGGGATATCCTAGACTTAAATTCATCCAGTTTGAAGGTGATAATGTTATTTTGTTCAGGATCCATGGCTCCAAGAACTGATAACAAGTTCTTCTGAAGTGTAGGGCATGTTTGGAGTACCTCGAGAGTCAACCTAGTGCATGGTGCTTGAGCCATATCTTCAAGTATATTGTAGTATTGTGAAGCTCATGCATTAGGATTAACTACATATTTTTGAAGTGAACTCTTAGGTGGGAGGAGAACTGCATCAACAATAGGTTTTTCAATTTGAATACCATTAGTAGGATGAGGGGGGATGCTGAAGTTTTTTTCGATGGAACATTATCTGTCTTCTTCTATGGTGGAGGGTCATAGTTTTGGGATCGAGTAGTGAGAGTAACTGATTCATTTGACATCATTATAAATTCATCTATGGAAGACGAAGAAGGCCCATGCAAGGATTGATGGTCAAACAATTTTTTTTGGGTAGGGAAATGATCCGTAAGGACTTCCAGAGTGGGGGTAGTTTTAAGAAATTTACTAACTTCCATAGAACAAGGACACTCCTTGGTGACGTGGTCACCTCCACAGATAAGGCAGGGAAACTTTTCCTTTCTCTTATTTTTGGAGTCAACATTAGGGTTTTACGTGTTATTACCTTCTTGCTGGTTGCCATATTTCTTGGATTTATTCTTTCCTTTCTTCTTTCCGCCTGAAGGTTATGAGGACTAAACCACATTCACTTCGCCTGTAGAACAAAAGGGGAAGTAATTTTTGGGGTTAAAACAACCTGACTAGTAGACACAACCGATTGGTTTTGATTTTTTGAGTATTTGGTCGTTGATTGTGTTTGAACAGAACCAAGAATGCCATTGATGGGTGTTTTAGTTGAAGGTCTCGAAGGATATGAAGTGGGACAAGGAGAATGAGGGATTAATTTGTACAAAGTGCCTGACTGGGAATATACCAAATCAAGGTAATGAGCATGACTAATAGATTGTTCTTCGGTAACATATCCTCCCATGGAAACATCCCTTGTAATGGGGGAAAGAAAATATTTTGTAATCTAGTTGTCAAGTAATTGATCAGAAATGGGAGCTTTTATCAACCTATGTCATTGTCTCCACTCATGTATACAATCGGATATATGAGTAGAAGTGGTCTGGAGAAGTGAGGTCAAAAGGTCAGTATCTGTCTCATATCATACTGGCAACTGAAAATGAGTTAAGAAGGCCATTAATTAGGTGTTAAGATCCTAGAAAGAGTGGTGAGGTAGCTCAATATACCATTTCACATCTACTGTGGTAAGAGTTCTCTGAAACAAATGTAGACGGATGAAGCCATCCATCAGAGAATTATATGAACACCATGAATGAATAAGTATCACGTGGTTTTTAGGGTATTCACCAGGTTTGCCATCGAATTTGGTTATATTAGAGGGTAACTTAACCAGGATGGCTGGCCATGAAGGATCGTGGTCGATAGGGTCATTGATCAATTTGGATAGATCTGGTAGATCTAAGGTAGCCAGAAATGGTAAATCTTGATTAGGATGAGGGTAATGGTCATACCAATAAGGCATCTATGGAATAGTAGGTCCATAAGAAGATTGATCAATGGGTATAGTTGATGTGCCCATAACTGGTGGATTAGGGGATTGATTTATGAATGATCCACTTGAGGTTCCTCTA
This sequence comes from Pseudotsuga menziesii, assembly GCA_001517045.1. Taxonomy (NCBI): domain Eukaryota; kingdom Viridiplantae; phylum Streptophyta; class Pinopsida; order Pinales; family Pinaceae; genus Pseudotsuga; species Pseudotsuga menziesii. Next base: position 964,183 of record LPNX010803592.1, read on the forward strand.
GGCGGTGGGACTCTTGAGGGAGGTGGACCCCAAGGGGATGGACCTCCAGGTGGTGGACCTCTAGGTGGAGGGATTCAATATGGTGTACCTCCAGGTGGTGGAAATTCGGATGGTGGACCTCTAGATGGTGGACCTCTGGGTGGTGGACCTCCAAAAGGTGGTCCTCCATGTGGACCTCCATAAGGTGGTCCTCCATGTGGACCTCCATAACTTCCAGCAACATTCTTAAATCCTGCCCCAGGAATATTTGACTAATTAGGTTGGCCCCATGGGGTATATGAACTGCCAGGGTAAGGCACGCCAGGATAAGCAACCCCTAACGGTGCAGGTTGATAAGTTTGATGGAACATAGGTGGTTTATTTCATGGGTAGGTGTAACCTCATGATGGTTTACTAATGAGAGGTTGGAACCCTGAGGGTTGTACTGAGATGGAAGAGGGGGTAACCATATTGGTATTCGTAGAAGGAGGAAAAACTTCTGGTTGTCCCACAACAATATTTTGTCCCATACTAGAGACAATTCCCCTAGTTGGTAAAACCACTTGGGGTGAGGGTTTCCCCCAGGGGTAGAGTATGCAAGGGAATTTGAAACATATGGTGGGTTTTCAGTGCTTGGGGTAGGGATGGAGGGTTGAACTAAATTATGAGTAACCACATTTTGAACAAGTGGCTCTGAGCTAAGAGCCACTTGAGAAGGTGAAAGAGCACAGTATCTATGGGGGGTCACTTTTGAATGGGGGGGAAAGGAGAAACACTTATCCTTATAATGTCCTCCCCCTTTTTTTGTAAGCGATGTACAATTTCCCTAACTGATTTGAAGAACTCTTTTTTCAAGGGAACCGTGGTTTCTTGAATGGGGGTAACATAAGATGGTCTAGTAGTCCCATATTCAGAAATGGCCCTCCCTAGATAAGTCTTCCAAAAAGGAGCATTTGAAACAAATTCTTCTACCATAGTATCATCTGATGGGTGATTGAATAACCAATCTGATATACCAGGTTGGCCTTCTACTCAGAAATGAAAGGCGATGTATTTTTCAAAATTTTGTTGAACTATAATAAGGTGTTCAAAGGAGGAAACTTCTTCCCCAAATTTAAAAAGTGGAACTCTTTCCACATGGGAATCAGTCGTAGCTGGTTAGTCCATGCATTCCATTTGGATTTCTTCCATAGCAGGAGGAAAGTCAGGTGGTAAAACTTGTACCCTATGATATCATCTCACAGGTAGCTCAACCAAGGTGATGGATGAAGAATCCTTCTCCAAAATTCTAAAAAATGAATAGATCACACACAAAAAATCATACACAAGCTAAGGTCATAAGAAAACTTAAATGATAGGAGGGGTTGATGAGAGACAGTTACTCACTCGGATTTTCAAGTTGTCACAACTCATGATACACCATAGGGTCTATCTGAAAATGACACATCTCTACCTGTGACCACTTTCCCATGATTCCGTCGCATGTCGACACTTCCATGACGACACTTCATGAAAGTCACTGAAAAAAAACCTAACTTGGAGGACCCTGTTGCTGCTGCAACTTTGCTCCCCAAATTTATTTTTTAAATTCTGGGCCCCTCCTCATCGTTTTGCTTGATTTGATCGTTAAACTCTTGAGGCTCGTGGGCGTATCTTCTTTTTCGTTTTACTTTGAAGTTGGATGTCAGCTGGTCTATTTATGCCTTGTTCAGTTTCAGTTTGAGTCATGGATGTCTGGTTTACTGGTCGAAGAAAAGGAAAATATTTGTTCGTCAGAGTTGCCTTTTCGAAGAAAGAACGAATCTAGCTACGGCTGATCTTTAAAACTGTTTTGATGCTTGAATTTTCCTATGAATCGGGCCTCTTTTTGATGTCAGATCAGAAGCTATGAGTTTTATGTTCTGCCGTCGTTGCGGCTCTCAGATCATTTTAGCAGTCGATTCCCTAATCTCTCTGATGTCTGATTCGTATGAGCTGTGGAATCTCTTGCCCGTAGTTTTACCCTTCTACCATTTTGGCTGGGAAATCTATTAAGCTTTCGATTCGAATGACTTTCGACCACCGATTAAGCGTTCCTCCCCGCATCACTTGGCTCTAGTCTTCCCTTTTCCATTGTTGCAGCTTGCGAAGTCCTTCGTCTTTTGATTTAAAAGTCTTCCGACGTCCGATTAAAGTCTTTTTGCCAGCATTTCGCTTACCCATAACTTACAGCCCTTCCGCCATTACGGCTATTAGATCCCTTTCACGTCTGACGTAGAAGCCTCCCGACTGCTGATTTATGAGTTTCCCACCCAAGGCTCGGTCGAATTTATTTTCAGAACCAGAGACGCACCAGGCTGTTATCTTGAGGAATAGTCGTTCAGTTGTTAGAATCTGATGCTTTGTTTTGTAACACCTTTCCAACAAATGATACTTGTCAATTGATTGCAGGATGGTTCGGGAGATTGGTCAAACCACCGTGGCATGGAGGAAGACGGACCGTCTAGTAGAAGCAAGGTCAAAACTAGCAGGATCGCAGAAGAGAAGGAAAAAAATGAATGAAGACAAAGATGCAGACTAGAAAGGGTCCATACGTTACTAAGCAGCAGGGGAATGGGAAGACCCAGCGGTCTGAGGGGGAATCTGAAGAGTCCAAGGGAAGAAAACGCCACACCTTGAGGGAGTCTGAGGGGCCTCCTGTATAGCTTAAATAGGGTAGAGTTAGCACTTAGGAGGGGCTTTTTCCCCTGGAAAATCTTGTAAATGTTTGCTTGTAAGAGGAACTACTTTGTTTTGCAAAGGAAACTGCAATTTTACCTGTGGGAGAGAGTAAAAGTGGAATGTATCAATGAAACTCAATGAATAATGTTGAAGAGGAACTATTTCATTTTCAGCTGTGGTTCATTTACTGTAAGAGTATTTGATTTTTTGAACTTCTGTTCTTGTTGAATATTCTTCAGTATCTTTTTGAGATATTCCACCGTGAGTAATAAATGTTGTTCATAAAGCAATTGGCTATCTGGTTGTTTAAATATTTGTGACTGTTCATGTGTTTTGAAGGAAGTATCAGCTATCTGGAACTCTTCTTAGTGCATGTACGAAATGTATTACTCACCTGAAATGATAACCTTGCTCCCTAGGGATAGATTAGATAGTTAGTTTATTTCTGTATGTGACTGGGCTGCTTGTGAGTCTAAGACGAAAGGTAAGAACCTGCGCATCACATTGTGACAGTTCCTTGCATTCTGATCACCATGCATTTAGTTAGGAACTTGCATTTCATATCTTAAGTCAAAACACAAAAACTAGGTGGGACGGGCCGCAACCGGTAAAGCCTTGTTTGTTACTTTACCTATGGTAGCCGGACCGCAAACCGGATGGATTCCCTATACCAAATAGTCAACGGGCTAATTGGGAAAGTTGATTGGGGAGAATCCCTTACTGTTGCCGCCTGCGATTTTCCAGGCCTCAACAGTTTTGGCGCTATAAGGAGGGACGCCAGTGCATGGCTGGCCGAGGAAACCCATTTTCCCGAGATTATTTCACTGGTTACAGTTCCGAAAGTAGTGGACCACGTAATCCAATTCCGGAAGAAGTGAATAGAGAAAATCTATATCCTATCTGCAACGAGGTCATTAATGACCTGAGAAGACACACTAGGGCATACGTAAAGAAGATTGGAGGATTGTCGATTATCCCTGAGTTTCCCAGGAGAGAGTATAAAAAGAAAGACCGTCCTGTGACAGAATATTCGGTGCTGGTTGGAGACTGGGAAGAACTTGTGGAAACTACCTTGCAAGAAGTTGAGCTACCTTTGAATCAAGAAGGCCCAGAAACCCCTTACATTTCTCCTGTTCACACCCCTGTTGGTTCACCTCCTCACTCTCCACCTCAACTCATGGCCGATGTTAACGCCAACCAACCTCCTCCCAATCCACCAAATCCACCACCTGCATGGAAAGCCAGGTCACCCCTAAACCTGACTCCTCCTTTGCATGACCTACCTCAGGCCTTTGAAAAGTTATTGCCTAAGTTCGATCCAAATGAGAAGATATTAGTGGATGATCATTTGTAGAGTTTTTACTTGGAAATAGAAGGATTGAGAGCTAGGGAACATGAAGATATAGTGTGCAGACTTTTCCCGCATACCCTCAAAGGAGCTGCTGCATCTTGGTACTTTGGGTTGCCTACTAATTCTATCCCAGATTGGGATACTTTCAAGAGAATTTTCAAAAGTAAGTATGCAGTTCAAAAGACTCACGCATCCCTTATGAAAGGACTATGTGCACTGAAGAAAGAGAAAAAGGAAAAAGTGCACAGTTTCACACAAAGGTTCGCAACATATCTTAAGAACTGTTCTGAAATAGATAAGCCTTCGGACAAAGTATTGATTGAGTACTATACTTCAGCTTTGGGTCCTGATTTGGCCATGTTTACGAAAGGTAGGGCCAAGCCTACTCTGACAGAAACCTATGAAGAAGCAGAAGTGGTGGAGGCTGAAAGAGAGAGTATTGAAGATTACCTCGAACAATCAGGAGAGAGAAGGAAAACTTTATTATTCACTAAGCCTAAAGAGGAGAAAGCACCAGATTATGAAAGTATGGCCAAAATGATGCAAAAGATGTCTAATAAGATCCTAGACTTAGAGAAAGAGAAGGAAACACAGAAGTTCTACAGGCCTTATTATAAGAAAAGGGAGGAAAACAATCAGTCCCAACCTCCTCCTCACAATATTGCGTCTATGAATCTGATAGAGATAGGGATGGAAAATTTCTGCACCTTTCACCAGCAGCCTCACTTCGAAAAGAATTGTCTGCAATGGATAAATTCAATGACACTAGTCATGAATCAAATGTTGGATTCAAGATTAACAGAGGAAGGCGATGAAGAAAGAAAAGAGAATTCTGCTGCTACTACTACTAAAGAGCAGGAAGAGGAAACCATGGATGCATGGAATTCTGTTGTTTTATTCGATGCTGAAGAGGAAAGGAGTCAAGGATACAAGGAAGTTGTGGATGCCAACGTAACAACAAGAATTCAAGGGATGGTTAAAGATGATAGTCTGATGCTCCCAAAGATCAGGAGGCTACAGAGAAACGTTAAGAAGAAATTCCAACATAAACCCGTGGCTGATATAATTCCTGAATTTACTATTACTAGCCAAGATCCTGAGCAGAACAGAACACCGCCCAAGCCAAACGAAGAAAAGGTGAATGCTGATAAATATAACTCTACTGAACAGCAGATGAATTATGACATTGTGGAAGATTTAGAAAAGATAAAAGCAAACGTCCCACTATTCGAAATGTGCAAAGTACCTCACTAGAAAGAAATATTATTGAGAGCACTTGAGGAATCGGATGAGAAGCCGCCTACTGACAATCAACCTCAAGGCGAAGAAGAAATTGGAGAAACCAGCATTGGAGGTGAGTCTAAATGTAAGCATCCACCTTTTCTCCTAACATTTGAAATTTTTAATCATAACGTGCACAATTGTTTGGTAGACTCAGGGGCGTCAATAAATGTCATGCCCATATCAGTATGTAAGAAAATAAATGGGTAGCCTAAGCCAACCATGTGGAGGGTGGTTCAATTGGATAGGACGGACGTTAAGGTAATTGGTCAGATGGAAGACGTCCTAATCCGTCTGGCATCCAATGACAAAGTATGCCAAGTCATTAATATCATGGTGGCTGACATACCAGACGCTTACGGTCTAGTCCTGAGCAGAGATTGGTCAGCTAAATTAAATGGATATTTCGCCTCGGATTGGTCACATCTGTGGTTGCCATACAAGGGGATTCCAAACCAGATTAAAATTTTAAGAGAGCCTCACATGAAGTACAATGTTACTCATCTGAATGAGAAGAATGTACCAGTCAATCCTGTATTGGGAAACTATTTTCTTGAATTGGAACCAGGGAATTATCAAGCGGAAGAGGCCAGCGACACATCTAACACCCAACCTGATCTCCTTCGATTTTCTCAAGCTGATGAGATTGATTGTAACATAGTAGATTTAGCAGTAGGAATAGATTCACATTCAGTAGATAATGTTTTTTGGACTTTGTTTTTTTATGGATCTAAGAATTTATAAGGGTCAGGGGTCGGTTGTGTCTTGATTGACCCACAGAAGAATAAACATTTTCTTTCCTGTAGATTAGAGTTTGAATGTACTAATAATACAGCTGAGTGCGAAGCACTGGTGCAGGGACTCAAGAAAGCGCTTGAATTGAAGGTAAGTAATTTGAAAGTTTTTGGGGATTCTGAAATTATTGTGAAACAACTACGGAATCAAATCCACTGTATTTCTCCTCACTTGAAATCTTACCAGAATGAGGTATGGGATCTGCTGAAACACTTTAATGCATTTAACATTACTTCAATTCCAAGAATAAAAAACGCGGCTGCTGATCTATTGGCCACATCAACCACTAGACTCGTACCCACTAATAACAGATGTTCCGTTGAACTTCTTTTCAGGACTTCTGTGCCGGATATGATCAACAACTTGCAGGTATTTGATGATGATCAGCAAATAATAGAATGCTTGACGAATGAAGAGGTGTTTAAAGGAGAAATCATAGATGATGAAGAGCATCAGGCTGAGATGAAATATGATAATTTCATCCCGAAAGGGGTCAGAATGTTAGAAAAAATGTTTCACTTGAATGAAAAGTTCAGAAGACCCGCTAACGTGAAGACGCACAGCTCAACTCTGCAGTTCGAGCTGATAAATTTGGGGACTGAGAACAATCCTAAGTTCATGAATCTCGGTAAATGTTGCTCACCGGCCGAAAGGGAAAGGTTCGTCAGTCTGTTTAAACAGAACAAGGATGTGTTCACATGGATGTATGAAGAATTAAAAACCTACGACACCAGCATCATCAAGCATATCGTCCCTATTAAAGCAGGCGTCAAGCCATATCAGCAGCCGTTGAGGAAGATGCACCCAAAGTTGGAACCACTAATTCAAAACGAAGTGAAGAAATTGTTAGACGCTAGGATTATTTTTAAAGTCAGGCATTCTGAGTGGGTGTCGAATCTAGTACCGGTAATAAAAAAGTCAGGAGAAATCATACTGTGCATGGAATTCAGAAACTTAAACCGTGCCTCAGATAAAGGAAACTATCCGGTGCCTCCCATGGAGCAATTACTACAGATGGTTTCTAGTTCTGAATTGTTTTCATTGTTGGACGGATTCTCTGGCTACAACCAGGTGTTAGTAGCTGAGGAAGATAGATTGAAGACAATGTTCAGAACTAAATGGGGAACTTTTGCCTATAGAAGGATGCCCTTTGGACTTATTAACGCTGGGGAAACATTTCAGAGAGCTATGGACATAGCTTTCCGTGGACTAATTGGACAAAGCGCTGTGGTGTACCTTGATGACATTACAATATTCTCGAAGAAAAGAGGGGAGCATGCTTTTTACCTAAAACAAATTTTCGAACGCTGTCAGAAATATGGTATTTCCCTCAATCCCAAGAAGTGCATATTTGCGGTCACAGAAGGCAAATTACTGGGGCATATAGTTTCAAAGAGAGGTATATCTATAGACCCAGAAAGAATTAAGGCCATTGAACAAATCCCTATGCCCCATAATAAAAAGGGAATGCAATCCTTCATGGGAACAATAAATTTTGTACGTAGGTTTGTGCCTGATTTTGCCCAGACTGTTAAGCCACTGCAGCAGATGGTCAAGCAAAATGCATAGTTTAAGTGGACTGAAATTGAAAAGAATGCTTTCAGTAAGATCAAAACTACTGTTGCACATGCACCCTCTCTGAAAAGTCCAGACTTTGACAAAGACTTTATTATATATACATTTGCATCCGATGATTCATTGGCAGCCGTGCTTATGCAAAAAGAGGATGGGGGTGATGAATTCCCAATATCTTTTATGAGCACTGGGATACAAGGGGATGAATTAAACTACCCTGCCATTGATAAATAAGCGTACGTAGTGTTTAAGGTAGTGAAACAATTCAGACCTTATATATTAAAAAATCGAACCAAGGTAATAGTCCCTTACCCAGCTGTGAGATCCCTTCTCATTCAGAAAGAGTTAGGAGAAAGAAGGGGCAACTGGGTAACAATTCTTCAACAATATGACCTTGAATTCAAGCCAGCCACTATAGTGAAAGGTCAAGGGTTATGCATATTGATGACTGAAAACAGAAACAACAAAGAACAAGCATGGGAAGATGAAGCTGAATTGCATGTAATGGATGTATGTCCTCTGTTTACAACTCCTGAGTCTTGGTATAGAGACCTTGTGCATTACTTGCAATCAGGGCTGTTTCCAGATCATTGGAATTCCAAATAGAGAAGAGCTCTGTGTCTGAAATCAGCTCCCTACCAAATCATAGAAGGCATATTATTCAGAAAGAATTATGATGGGGTTCTCCTCAGATGTTTAGAAAAGGAAGACACAGAGAAGGTAATGTCTGAATTGCACGATGGTCCGACTGGGGGACATTATTCAAGGGACACTACAGCCCATAAGGTCCTCCGAGCTGGTTACTACTGGCCTACGCTCTTCAGGGATGCACATGCGCACGTCAGAAAATGTGATACTTGCCAAAGATGTGGTGGGAGACAACCTAGAGCAGCAGCACCTCTCAATCCTGTAATGATCACGGAACCATTTGAAAAATGGGGGCTAGACATTATTGGAGAAATAAAACCAAATTCTTCCCTGCTGCACAAGTACATTCTCACTACAACAGATTATTTCACTCGCTGGGTCGAAGCTATCCCACTGCGCAAGATAAATGAAGACAAAGTCATCATCTTCCTACAAGATCATATCATGACCAGGTTTGGAGTTCCAGTTTCGTTAGTATTTGATAATGCTAAATAATTTTCATCGATTAAATTGACTGCATTTTCTCATGACAAAGGGATAAAATTACATTATTCTGCTAACTACTATCCGCAAGGAAATGGCCTTGCCGAGTCCTCTAATAAAAACCTCATTAGAATTTTGAAAAAGACTGTAGTAGAAAACCAGAGAAGTTGGCACTCAGCCTTACCCAACGCCTTGTGGGCTGACAGAGTCACCCCCAAGTCTGCCATAGGAGTATCACCCTATACCCTCGTGTACGGTAAGGAAGCCATCCTGCCTCCCAATATCATGCTACCATATTCCATACTAGCTCAAGAGTCTAGGGGGTCGGATGATGAGGTTCTCCAAATAAGAATATATAATCTCCTGAAAGCAGAAGAGGCCAGGGCCAAGGCTAGAGAACGTTTTCAACAACAGCAGGAGGTAGTAAAAATATGGTTTGACAAACATAAAGCTGGGAAAAAGAACTTGGAAGTGGGAGACCTAGTTCTCAAGTGGGATCATCCCCATGATGAGAAGGGAAAGCATACTAAGTTTCAGTAGTTATGGGTAGGCCCGTTTCAAATCTCAGCAAAAATTGGCCCTGCTACTTATAAGCTGCAAGATTTACAGGGATGGGAGGAGAACTTGCCAGTTAATGGCTTGGTTCTCAAGCCTTACTTTTCTTGAGTTTTCTTTGAGTTTTTCGGTCTTGTACATAAATAAGTTGTTTGGTTGTTTTTGAGTCATGCTTTTATTTGGTTTCAATTTGAGTTGTTAATTTTCAATAAAGAGAACAAACTTGCAGTTTCCTGGAGATATTAAGATCTTTTTGGGAATAGAAAATGTGTTGAGTGTCAGCCTGTGTGTTGTTAAATAAATTCTTCCATCCTAACAGTTTTCCCGAATAAAGCTCTGTGTGCATTGAAGTCCTGCTTAACCCCTGTGAAATAAACCGGATTCGAGGAGTCTGGAGTACTATGTCGGGGCTCCATTCACGTCACATTTAAAATGTTCTAAGGAGCAACAGCAAAGGACCCATGGAAAGAAGCAAGGTGAACAGTGTATTAAATATAAATGATCCCATGCCAAGAAGTGAATACCAAAAGGCAAATAAAGAGTCAAAACTTCTATAAAAGCATCATAAATCAAAGTGGATGCTGAATCATAAGTACTAAATTGCCAAAAGATCCTCTCTGTCCGTGAGCTGAAACTTACTGAAACTTGAAGTACACCACTCACACAAAAGGACACTATGGGATAGAGGATCCTGAATTAAAATTCAGTGAGGAAGGCGTACAGGCGGACTCAGATGAAAGGGACAAAAGTCCAAAAGCACCAAAGTGTTAAAATGGCATGGGAACGAGGAACAAACGAATACTGCTGTCCACTATCTGCTACAATCCTATGGTGTCCACGCTGTTGGTTACTTGAAGACAGAGGTAATAATGAAACTCATTCTTTGGCCTCAACAAAGTTATCTGGACTTGAAGGTCTCGGTTTCCGCTTTCCCCAAATTGGACTAGCATCAATGATTAAGGTACACACTTTGGTCATTTGAGAAATCCGGATAGCTGGAAGAATTCAATGGATGCATTTGTTGTGAAACAGTCTGTCACTCAAAGAAAAGTCACCCAAAGATCTAGGTTCACCAGGTAATCGCCAGTGGTTGCTGCCGCAACATTGCTCCCCAAATTTATTTTTTAAATTCTGGGCCCCTCCTCATCGTTTTGCCTGATTTGATCGTTAAAATCTTGAACCTCGTGGGCATATATTCTTTTCATTTTACTTTGAAGTTGGATGTCAGCTGGTCAATTTATTCCTTGTTTAGTTTCGGTTTGAGTCGTGGATGTCTGGTTTACTGGTCGAAGAAAAGGAAAATCTTTGTTCGTCAGAGTTGCCTTTTCGAAGAAAGAACGAATCTAGCTGCGGCTGATCTTTAAAACAGTTTTGATACTTGAATTTTCCTATGAATCAGGCCTCTTTTTGATGTTAGATCGGAAGCTATGATTTTTCTGTTCTGCCACTGTTGCGGCTCTCAGATCATTTTAGCAGTCGACACCCTAATCTCTCCGATGTCTGATTCGTATGAGCTGTGGAATCTCTTGCCCGTAGTTTTACCCTTCCACCGTTTCGGCTGGGAAAGCTATTAAGATTCTGATTCGAATGACTTCTGACCACTGATTAAGCATTCCTCCCTGTTTCGCTTAGCTCTAGTCTTCCCTTTTCCGTTGTTGCAGCTTGCGAAGTCCTTCGTCTTCCGATTTAAAAGTCTTCCGATGTCCGATTAAAGTCTTTTTACCAGCGTTTCGCTTACCCATAACTTACAGCCCTTCCGCCGTTGCGGCTATTATATCCCTTTCACGTCCAACGTAGAAGCCTCCCGACTGCTGATTTATGAGTTTCCCGCCCAAGGATCGGTCGAAGTTCTTTTCAGAACCAGAGACGCACCAGGCCGTTATCTTGAGGAATAGTCGTTCAGTGGTTAGAATCTGATGCTTTGTTTTGTAACACCTTTCCAACAAATGATGCTTGTTAATTGATTGCAGGATGGTTCGGGAGATTGGTCAAACCACTGTGGCATGGAGGAAGACAGACTGTCTAGTAGAAGCAAGGTCAGAACTAGCAAGATCGCAGAAGAGAAGGACAAAAATGAATGACGACAAAGATGCAAACTGGAAAGGGTCCATATGTTACTAAGCAGCAGGGGAACGGGAAGACGCAGCAGTCTGAGGGGGAATCTGAAGAGTCCAAGGGAAGAAAATGCCACACATTGAGGGAGTCCGAGGGGCCTGCTGTATAGCTCAAATAGGGTAGAGTTAGCACTTAGAAGGGGATTTTTCCCCTGGAAAATCTTGTAAATGTTTGCTTGTAAGAGGAACTACTTCGTTTTGCAAAGGAAACTGCAATTTTACCTGTGGGAGAGAGTAAAAGTGGAATGTATCAATGGAACTCAATGAGTAATGTTGAAGAAAAACTATTTCGTTTTCAGCTGTGGTTCATTTACTGTAAGAGTATTTGATTTTTTGAACTTCTGTTCTTGTTGAATATTCTTCAGTATCTTTTGGAGATATTCCACCGTGAGTAATAAATGTTGTTCATAAAGCAATTGGCTATCTGGTTGTTTAAATATTTGTGACTGTTCATGTGTTTTGAAGGAAGTATCAGCTATCTGGAACTCTTCTTAGTGCATGTACGAAATGTATTACTCACCTGAAATGATAACCTTGCTCCCTAGGGATAGATTAGATAGTTAGTTTATTTCTGTATGTGACTGGGATGCTTGTGAGTCTAAGACGAAAGGTAAGAACCTGTGCATCACGTTGTGACAACTCCTTGCATTCTGATCACCTTGCATTTAGTTAGGCACTTGCATTTCATATCTTAATTCAAAACACAAAAACTCGGTGGGCCGGGCCGCAACCGGTAAAGCCTTGTTTGTTACTTGACCTACGGTAGCCAGACCGCAAACCGGACGGATTCCCTATACCAAACAGTCAACGGGCTAGTTGGGAACATTGATTGGGGAGAATCCCTTACTGTTTCTGCCTGTTATTTTCTAGGCCTCAACAGACCCATATCTTGAGTTTTGTAACTCCGTTTGACCTCATCTCTACATTGTTAGAAAAATATTTTAGTTAGCTAAAACTTTCTAGAAGACACCAAAGTTTGAAAATTCATAAAAGTACCCTAAAAATGAGTTTTTTTTATGTGTACACGAGTTTCCTTAAGGAAACCCGCATATGTACACGACTTGCTATATAGAATACTTGTGTACGCCTTAAATACGCGACTATATACATTGCAACCCACGTATACCTCCTCGTGTATGCCACTGTTGTCTCTGCAACCTACGTACGCCTCCTGAAAATGTCAAAAAAATATGTATTTTGAAATTCGAGTAGTTAGGGTACTTATGCAACTGACTCCTTCAGTTGTAACTACTTTGTCTTCAACTCTAACTCTTCATAAAGCATATAAATAGACGTAGGGAGGTCCATGAGATGGGACTAGAACTTTTGCATTGTCATGCTGGAGGAATTGGGACTCTCTTTTCCCACACCTTTTTCCTAGTGATCATCCCCTTGTGTTGCAAAGCTTGGAGGCTAAGTTCCTTGGAGAAGAGAAGCAACAGAACCAAATCAAGGTTTTGTGAAGTGTCCAACTTGAAGATAAGGTATATTTGTACTTGTTTTCAAGATTAATAAAGATGTGATGTCCTTCTTCTTCCCAAATAATTGTTCAATGTGTGATTGAATCTCAGTTTATGATCATATTATGATGTTAATCAGATTATTATCTCATATTTATTTGATTATCATTGCTTTATATGTGGTCATATTGGTTTGAGGAAGGTATAATTCATTTTGCAGGTCTCTTGGAGAAAGAGGAGTAAGAAGAGGATTGAAGGGATGCTTGATCAACCTTCATTTGGCTAAGGTATGAAACATTCTAACCTTTGAATCTTGTTTATATTTTCCTGCATAACCATTTGCATCCACCTTTCAACCCTAGTATGTTGATGGCCTCTTAAACCCTAGCCATAGGAAACTTTCCTTTCCAACAGAACTGGCGACTCCACTGGGGAGAGCCTTGTCTGTTTGGGGTTTCCTTTTTTTTCTTTCAGGCTTTTGTAAGGTTTCAGGTCCTTATTACAAGTTAGGAACACCTTTTGAGTCTGTTAGAACACCTTTCCTGCCTTCCTAGGTCAGTTTTTTACCCTTTTTGTGCTTTTTGTCATCCATAGGCGACTCTTAGGCTAAATAGTCATGTGTCTATGTTGTATACGCAACTTGCACTACCTGCAACCTACGTGTCATACGTGACCTGCCTTAAGGAAACCCGCATATTCACCTGAATTTGTGTTCTTTCATCATTTTTAGGGTTTTTGGATGATTTGAGGGCTGTTTGTAGGGTCTTCAAGGGTCCTCTGCATGTGCATGACTCCTGAGAGGTTGTTTTATCTCTGTTAGGTGCTATTTGTCTATCTTGTAATTCTCTTTCAAGTCTTTGAACTTTTTTTTGCTGCCTTCCCCACCACCTCCTTCTTTGGCTTGACCTTGTTGAACAAGGTACTAAGCAGCCTCTGTTTTGTAGGTTTAGATTGATTCTCGGGACTTCTTGACCTTTGTTTATGTCAGTCTTATTTGCTTGGTCTCTTTATTCCAAAGTTGTTGGCTTATTTACCTTTGTGAGCTTTCCTTCCAAGAGAGGTTATATCCAACTTTAGGGAAACCTAGGGTTTGTTTGTGGGGTGTAGAGTAGTTGTCTATTTTCTTTGCTTACAGTACTTGCTTGCATTAGTTGATAGGATTTTTTTCTTTTGCATTTATAAAAGAAAAATAAAATAAAAACATGTTTTCTTTATATGCATGTAGATTAGTTTTTTAGTCTAGATTGCATGGCATATCATTGTTTTTAAAATAAAAAATAAAAATAATTTCTTCTTTTGTGGCTTTCAAGTTTCTATTTGAAAAAGGAAGAGAATAGTTTTTACTTTTTGCATTTCATTACTCTTTGCTTAGTCATTTTTATTCAACTTTGAGTCAAAACACCACATAAGTTTCACGCCATTTACCCTCTGACTAAAAAAAACCCTTAAAATAAACGATATAATTTAAAAATTATTAGTAAGTTTTATTTTATAGGGTCATACACCAACTAGCTCAGGTTAGACTTGTGGGATAGGGAGTTTAAACTCCCCACAAGTGTTAAAATTTCAGACGTGGTTGGCCAATTACTAGGTAAACCCTTTTCTATGTTGATTGTATCAAGGAAGATCCTCTCAAAAGGGAGTTAAGCACGAGGCCATGTGGAGACTTGGACTGAGGAGATAGACCTCTGATTCCTTTTCAAAGTGTAGACCAAGGTTTTTGCGCATCTGGGGATTCTGTCTTAGACAGGGTTTCAGGATTTTCTACCCTACCCATGCATACGAACTAGGCTTATGACTATCCCCCTAGACTATCAATATAGTTAAGGTAGCCTTTAGTCTCTTTGACATCTAGGGTTCATACACAGGTACACCAACAGGCTATTTCTGGTTGACCTTAGATGGTTTTGGAAGGTAACCCTGGTAGAAGGTGTGGGAGGGTGGTGGGTGATTCCTTTGCTTGTGCCTAAAAGCATCTACAGGGATGCCAAGTAACTATCTCTCAGCTTTCTTTTGAAAATCATATCTTATACATGTTTGTCTCTTTGGTTTTAGGAATTTTTTAGTGAGCGCTGTGTGGTTTGTCTGTACTCAGTGTGCCTTTAGGTGTGTGCTTTGTAATTTTGGTTTCCTCTCAACCTCATACTTTGTCTCCTAGTTTGAAACTATGGCTAACACCCCTTTGACCACCAACCAAGAGATCCCCATGCTGGGAATTCCTTGTATTATTCCTCTCACAGGGAATGTTGGTGTTCCTTTGATGGCCACCTTGAATCTACCTGGATTCAGTTTAGGGCTACTGGTGTGGTTGTTTTCCACTCCAACTGGCCTGGATTATCTTGATGCTTCTCAAGTAGGCTCCTTATATCAAGGGCATCAAAAATTGTTTCCCCTTTTCCTGTAGTTGATTATCCTCATCCTTCTACCTCATATGGTGAAAGTACTGATACTAGTAACCGACAGTCTAAAAGGAGTAAAAGAAGAAGGAATAGGAAGAAGGCACATAAGAAAGGGGGCACCCATTGAACCTATGCAATTCAAGTTGATCCTCACTACTCAGCCTCTGCAGTTCATGCTAGGCGCACCTATCCAACCTATGCAAGTCAAGTTGATCTTCACCATATAGCCTATGTTCATCATGCTGGTGGGATCCTTCCAACCTTTCCAGGTCACGTTGGATCCAATCAATCAGCCTCTGCAGTTCATTCTGAGGGCACCCGTTCAACCTTTGATGTTCAAGTTAAACCTCCCCATCCAACCTTTGCAAGTCATGTTGGATCTGTCCACCCAACCTCTGCAGTTCATGCTGGAGGCACACACTCAATTGCTACAAATCATGTTGATCCTAACCATTCAACCTCTATTGTTCATGCTGGTGGTACCCATCCAACCTTTGCAGGTCATGTTGGACCCAGTCTCTTAGCCTCTGCAATTCATGCTGGGGGAAGTCTCTTAGCCCTTGTGGTTCATGTTGAAGACAGTCCATCAACCACTGCGATTCATGTTGACACTGTTGAAAAGACTACCTGTTCAAAACACAAGCCCTAGTTTCCTTGTAATATTTGTGAGGGAGACCACCTTACTTATAAATTCCCTTCCATTGTGGAGATGTGAAGAGTCTAGTTTCATGGTCATCCCATTTTTGAACATCTTGAAGTTTTTCAACAACCAACCTCTCTTAGTCAGGTTGGACCCAATTGCCTAGCCTCTGGTGGTCATGCTGGGGGAAAACTCCCACCCTTTGTAGATCATGTTGAGACCAAGCGGTTAACCACTGCTAGTCATGTTGACACCATTGAGAAAAATGGTTGTTTGAAGTGCAAACTTAAGTTCCCTTGTAAGCTATGCAAGGGATATCATCTTATTCACTAGTTCCCTGCTATCATAGAGGAGCAAAGAGTGTGGTTAAAGACTCAAGAATTTCCTTCTTTTGAAAAACCTATAGTTTCTCAACAACCTACTCAACCTTTGGTTGATCCAGCGATCGAACCGATATCAGATTTGGTTGATCCCACTCTTCTTTCAGAGAGTGATCCTTGTGAAATTGAACCAATCTCATCTTTGGTCAATCCCAATCTCCCTTCAGAGAGTGACTTTCACGAAGCGGTTGAATCGATTTCAGTATCAATCAATCCCACTCTTCCTTTGGAGAGTGAAGTGTCTGCTAGTCACATTTTCTTCACTGTTAGTTGAGAACTTACTGAACAAGGGGGCATTGGACTCGCTTCTGATGAACCCCCACCAAGCTCTCGAATTACTTCCTTTGATTGGGATAGCCTATTTGAGCCATGCCTTCCTTCTAATGCACCTTTCCAGATAAATGTCAAAGTTGAATCATAACGATTGATCATTGTATTATTGATGAAGGAGCCTCAGTTAGTATCTTGTCTGCTTGTGCTTGGCAAGGCATGGGATCTCCCAGCCTTGTGTCAACTTATAGTCAGTTACTGGTGTTTGATAGAAGAACTTGTATAGCCTTGGGAATTATTTCTCAAACACCTATTACTTAGGGTGGGAAGACCATCTTAGTTTACTTCATGGTGATAGAAGACCCCTTGGACTTCAATATGCTCCTTGGACGTGATTATTTCTATGCCATGCAAGTTGTGGTGTCAACATTCTTTCATGTGATGTAATTTAATCATGGGGAATAAATTGTCACTATCAATCAGTTGGATTTTCTTGATCCATCTCCTGACCCAACTAGAGACCAGGTCTTTCCTTTATCGATTCCCAGTGTTTCTATAGACACTACCCCGCCACAAGTGAGCTATGTGGCCTCATGTCCTTTGCATTCAATTGATAATGAGAATCAGCCTCTGTTTTCATGCTTACCTTCTTAGGACTTGGTCCCAGTAGTTGAGCAGGTGAGTCATCCTATACAGACTATGGAGCATGCTCTCCACTCTGTCGATCCATTTGAAAGTTTAGAGATGTGTCCTATCTCGAATGATCATCTTCCTTTAGATGAAGTATTCATCGAGTATTTGATACAGTCTAACCTTCTTTTGGATGTTGGTTCAGTTGTGACTAAGTCTAACCTTGATTTTCCTAGTAAGCCTGACCTTTCTTCTTATGTTGGTCTTGTTGAGTCTTTTGACTCTTCCTTTGATCAGCAAGTCAGAGATCCTGATGAGTTTGATTTTTCTTATGATTTTTTTAACTCCCGTGATACTAAGTTCGTTCCTGCAAACTCTATATCCCTTGTTTATTTTTTCTCTCCTTCTAAGGTTGATCTTATTGGTTATAAAACCTCGAGCCTTGGTGCTATAGAATCTTCTTCAGTTGATTCTACCTTGACTTTACCTTTTATAGAAGATAGCAAAGTCACATGTGTTTCTTCCAAAGTGACCCGCATCAGATCTTTTCTTCTGAATATGATCCTGATATCGTTGTTTCTTGGAGACAGGATTCTTAGTTGGATTCACAACTGTTTACTGGCCTTGTCTTGTTGTTTAAGTTGTAAATGCATTTGCATGTGCCCTGCTTGTGCTTATGAGCCTGATGCCGACTTCCACGCTTTTAGCTCGTTGTATAAGCTCTCATCTTTGCTCTCATCATCACTCATCCTTGTATCTTTTTACCTTTACAACTTGAAACCTTTTACCTTGGGGAGATGTTTCCCGAGTGTCTTTATCTTGCTCATGTTCCTTGCATTATGCATAGGTTTGTTCCTTGCGTTTGGAACTAGTTTCGCTTTCCCCTAACACTTTTCTCCTCACATTTAGAGCATTCTTTCTGCTCTCCTTCAAGCTCGTTTAAAATAGTAAGGAGGCCGCAATTTTACTTTTTTGGACTCATTAAAACTTCATGGTAAAGATATTAAGTTTCTTTAGGCCCAGGTCTAACTCCTCGAAATAGACTTAACTGTCGAGTAAACTTGTATGTTTAGGCGCGTTAAGAATAAGTGAATGGGCATCCACATTGGTGGTAGGTTATCACTTTCTCAGACCATGTGGAATAGTATGAGAAATGATCACTCTCTTTTCTTCAAAATTGAGAAGAGTATTCTCAGGTATTGATTTATCACTTTTCCAATCATGAGGGACTAAAATTATGGAAAAGGAACCCCTGGTATGAGCTTAGTTTTCTCTTTTTCGTGCTCTGGACCAAAACATGAAAAGTATTTCGAGTGTACTTTTTGTCTTTGTCATGCTCGTTAAACCCTAAAGAAAAAAGCATCGAGTTTACCGTTGTAAGTCCCATTTCTTGTAATCAAATGGATCTTTTCTAGTGATATTGCCTCCTTCACACTCGTAAAAATTAGGCTATATGCTTCTTTTGAAGGAGTGTTGGGTAGGTGGTAATTTAACCTTTTTTGGACCTTCCCAACTAAGTATGAAAAAGGTGCACCTTACTTTTTCGGAAGCTAAGAGATTTCTTCTGTGGTTTGTTTTATACTTTTTCGGCCTCAGGAGACTAAATTGTACAAAAAATCACACCCTTGGAGTCTTCTTTGGAGTTTTCAGACTCTCTAAACTATGAAAACACCATCGAGCATGTACTAGTTCGGGCTCGTAAAATCCAGAAATCAGTGCTTTATCAAGCATTCTTCTATCTCTTCTTTGAGCTTTCCAAAAATGAAGAAGTTATCGAGTTTGCTTTCTTTGAATCGTTAAACCTTTACAAGAAAGAGGGGAAGGGAAGTTCATTCACATGTATTTTACATCATGAGAGAAAGTCTTGTTTCCTTGAACAAAGCACCAGTTTTGAGTCTATCAATAGTTGGGTCCTAGTATTTCGACCTTATCCCGATTCATAGTTTCTTACTCCTTTGGTTGGTTTCTTTTCCAATTATATGGGGAATTTGTCAAGGCCTCCTACATTGCAGAGTTGCATCGTTGGTTATTTTGTGTCAAAATATTCCTAAGTCACTTTTGTGTCATGCTCACTGTTCAAGGATTAAACCTTTGTCGACCATTCTGTATTTTCCTTGACCTTTTGTGTTGGCCATTACCTGGTTTCACTTCATTACATCATGTCTTCAGCAATCCTTGTCGTGAAATTCATTACCAATTCCAGATCCAATTAGTCTCTAACTTACCTCATGTTGGATGATGAAGGATGCCTCAATGCCTTCCTTCCAATGGATCTCTTCCTATTGACTACAACACCTCTTACTCTGGGAGTGAGATTTAGAGTTTATGACAATACCTTGGGGATTGTAGTCATGAGTGGCAATTTCCCTCGCTATTGGGTAGTGGGAATACCTTAATGTTTCCTACTCAATGGATTGTTCAAGTGTTTGAATTAAAGTCCTTGTTTTCACACTTGTTAGAATGTACTAGGTACCTTGGGGACCATTTTCAATAATGGTGGTTTCCCTCATATTTGTTAACAGTTCTCATCATTGACCGATAATTAAACGGTTTCCTCCATGTTCGACTTCGGCTCATTTATTCGAATGATTATGATTCGTACTTTTTGGGTGGTTTGGATTGAAGACCTTGGGCTGACAATAGCATCGTCATTTTTCTATTGCCCAAGTTGCGCAAGACCTTGTTACATTTATATGACACTTTTCTAAGACATAGATCCACCTTGTTCATTTGTGCCCATGGATCCTTTAGATTTGATATGGATTCTTTTTGCATATTGATTGACCATGATAGTTTCATCAATTATACATATGTTGGATCTACTTGTATCTTTATGGTGATGATTTGTATATGGACTTGTATGTTCCAGAGATCAATTTTTTCTGACATTTATCTCTCTTTTAGGTACCTTTGTTTGAGCCTTTCGATCTTGGATTATATGCTCTCTCCGTACTCAACTGTTTCCTTTATAATGTATTTCAGCTATCATCTTCCCCTCTAACCTCATACATTATGGGGCATTTGTTATAGCTGAAAATGACACATCTCTTCCTGTGACCACTTTCCCATGATTCCGTCGCATGTCGACACTTCCATGACGACACTTCATGGAAGTCACTAAAAAAACATCTGACTTTGAGGATCCATATATTGGGTTTCGTAACTCTATTTGACCTCATCTCTACATCATTGGAAATATATTTTAGTTAGATAAAACTTTCCAGAAGACACCAAAGTCTGAAAATGCCCAGAAGTACCCTAAAAATAAGCGTTTTGGATGTGTATGTGTGTTTCCTTAAGGAAACCCGCGTATGTACGTGACTTGCTATATATAATACTCACGTATGCCTTAAATATGTGACTGTATGCATTGCAACCCATGTATAAATCCTTGCATATGAGACTGTTGTCTCTGCAACCTGCGTACTCCTCCTGAAAATGTCAAAAAAATATGTATTTTGAAATTCAGGTAGTTTGGGTAGTTATGCAACTGAATCCTTCAGTTGTAACTACTTTGTCTTCGACCCTAACTCTTCATAAAGCATATAAATAGATGTAGGGAGGTCCATGAGAGGGTATTGTAACTTTTGCATTGTCATGTTGGAGGAATTGGGACTCTCTTTGCCCACACCTTTTCCCTAGTGATCATCCCCTTGTGTTGCAGAGCATGGAGGCTAAGTTCCTTGGAGAAGAGAAGCAACAGAACGAGATCAAGGTTTTGTGAACTTCCCAACTATAATAGAAGGTATATTTGTACTTGTTTTCAAGATTAATAAAGATGTGATGTCCTTCTTCTTCCCAAATAATTGTTCAATGTGTGATTGAATCTTAGTTTATGATCATATTATGATGTTAATCAGATAATTATCTCATATTTATTTGGTTATCATTGCTTTATATTTGGTCATATTGGTTTGAGGAAGGTATAACTCATTTTGCAGGTCTCTTGGAGCAAGAGGAGTAAGAAGAGGATTGAAGGGTTGCTTGGATCAACCTTTGTTTGGCTAAGGTATGAACCATTATAACCTTTGAATCTTGTTTATATTTTCCTATAGAACCATTTGCATCTTCCTTTCAACCCCAGTACATTGATGGCCTCTTAAACCCTAGCCATAGGAAACTTTCCTTTCCAATAGGGTCCAACAGTAAAATGTGTCAAGTAGGATTGGGACCGTACCATTTCCTAAATACTCAACTACCTGGATGACACATGTGTAGTTGCTACTCGAGTGATTTTCTTGGTGTATTTCTCCAACAAGATAACCAAAATAATTTTATCAGTTGGTTTGGGTTTCCTAGAGGGGTATTCCGATATATTCAAGGTAAGTGGGATCTCAAATCCATATTAGTGGTGTTTGATGTACAACGGTTTGAAAGGGACCTTTCGATATACCACTGAGTACGTGAAGCACATTTTGATATACCTAAAGGGTACATGAAAGGTCGTTCAATATAACAGTAGTACGTAGAAGAATCACACGATCCTTGGGATGCAATGCAGGCTAGTAAAGAAAAATCTTATGTTTTAAGATAGCGGAACACGTCTCTATCCTATCACTCAAATTACTAATTTTTTTAAACCTAAGCTACTGTTGATTTTATCTGGATGGTTAGTGAATGTTTGTGGAGTATGGATTAGGATTCAATTTTAATATCTTGAGGAAATTCAAATCTTCTCTTCGATGAATATTATCTAGAGCAAGGGAGAAACTCTTTCAACAAAACAAGGATACTATGCCGCTTCTCAATGATTTTAACTTCAAGATTTTTTCAATGTATTTTCAAACACATAAGAATTTCCAACTAAGTTTAAAAGATTTATGAAAGAGGAAATAAAGAACAGTTACTAGTTCCCAAAACCCTATTCTTTCTTAATCAAATGCACAAGAAAATATTCTTCTAACTAGTCAAGCAAGCCATAAGTAATCAAAACAAGCAAACAAGCATTTTTTTCATTTTCTTTCTATGGTTTGGAAAAGAAAGGACTCTAAAGGAGCACACTTAAATTAATGCAAATAAATTACAAATATTCTTTCCTATAGATATGAGAACGCTTTCAAAAAATTAATCAAACAACCATGGAAATAAAACTACAATCCATACACATATTTTTCAATTTTAAGCTTCCTATCAATGAAAATTTCTAGATCTGAACTCAAGAAGGGAGATCAGACTACCAGGCTATCAGACTTAAAAATAAGACATAATGCAAATATTTCAATCAATCAAATAAAAAGAAGAAAAAATTTCGAAGCACAAGCTTGAATACTGTTAGAATAATCAACCCATAGTTAGCTACCTTAGACATTAAATTAATCATTTTTGTCTTATTTGCCTAGTTTCATGATTCCACCTTATGCAAGTTGTCATATACCTATCCATAGTGGTCAAACTTGCCTATTTTGACTCATGGAGCGCTTGGGAAACCTCAAGGAATCAAATCTACTTTATTCCTGGGCTCCTAGGCGCCCTTCTGCTTTTTCTGCTTTATTGCCTGCTTTTTCAGTGCTTTAAGGCAATTGGGAAAGTTTGACTAGGTGATGTTAACTAGTTTTTTGACCTCCACATCCTCCACTCTTTTCTCCTATGAAAAGCATGTATGAGTTTTCCTTCCATCACCTTTTAGCTTGCCTAAGTGCTTTTGCCAATTCGTGAGCTCCTTGACTGTTTTGGAAACTACTTTATGCACCTATGGGGGATTTGGTTAATTTTAGTAAGCCTTCTTTTGACTAGATTCGAATTTCCTCCTCATGCATTCAAATCCCTTATGTAATTATTTATTGCAGCAACCTATCATGTTACAGGGTTGGCTATTGTACACTGAGTTAATACAGTTTAGTGTTCAACTCCATATTCAGTCACTTTTGTGAGTGATTTTGCATGTACAATTGATAATTGTTGTGAGTGTAATTGTTCTATCACTGGGTTCAATTTCCACATGGTATCAGAGCCATTGTAGATCGATTTCTCTCCTTCAAATTTGTTTTTCAAGTTCGACATCAGTGACTGGGAGCCTTCTACTGACAGCCGAGACAATTTCTGAGCTATGGATCAATCTCAGAAGATCATCTTGACTCCCTTCAACTTCTTTGAATGGAAAGTAGAGATGGAGATACTATTGAGAGTGAAAGGCCTCTATAGGGTAACTATGGCAATAGAAGCAGAGCCCAATGCAGCTGCAGAGAAGATAAAATGGCACAACAGGAGGGATGAGGCCTATGGTCTCTTGTGTCTGAGTATTTCCAGAGACCTCCTTTTCCATCTTGATGGATTGACATCACTGAATGAAGTATGGGAGAATCTTGTTGATATTTTTGGAAAGATAGATGAGATGAGTGGACATCAAATAAAAAATGAAATGATCTCCCTGAGTCCAAATAGCTTTGAATTCCTACAACTCTATTTCTCCAAGTTCAAAGCACTTGTTTTGCAGCTAAAACAATGTGGTATCGAAAAGAAGGATGATCAAATGGTCTTGGCCATACTCTCGAAGCTTGGCCCTGACTATTCAGTGTTTTTTTCCACCTTCTATGCCACAAAATTGATAGCTCGAACCTGGAAGATGCCTAGCCTTGCAGATTTCATGGAATCTCTCACACAAGAACAAGACAAGCTGGTGATGATGGGCACCATCAAACCATCCAAAGACCAAGCTATGGTTGCTGGAGATTCGAGGGTGGATTCAAAAAGCAAAAAGAAATCTAAAAATCCTCCTGAGCAAAAGAGAGACAAGAACAAGTCTCCGGAGGAGCCTCAAGGTTCCAAGAAGAACTACCAGAAGAAGAAGAATAAAGGAGAAATGAGCAAGTGTGCATACTGCACTAAGGGAAATCATACTGAGAGCTCCTGCATGAAGAAGAAAATAGACATGCTAACCCAACTCCTGGAGAAGAATGGCATCTCCCTTCCAGACAGCTCAAAGAAGAGAGAAGGAGGATCAAGTTCAGAAGACAGAGAGAGAGTTCATGCATTGGTTGCTGGCACATCAAGCTCACCTAGTTTCATCATTGATTCTGGAGCTTCAAGACATATGGTTTCGACCAAGGAGGCATTCTCCTCACTTGAAATGTTGAAAGGTCCACCAATAGTACTAGGAGATGACTCTCTCACTGAAAGTTTGGGCAAAGGGAGGATTGATCTTGATCATGGTTAGTTTAGCAATGTGTTGTATGTTCCTGGTCTTGCCTCCAACCTCTTATCAGTGTATCAGATGACTTACACTAGGTCTCCAAAGAAGGTCATATTCTCCCCTAATGAAGTTGAGATCACAGAGATCTCAAGTGGTAAAGTCATTGCAAAAGGAGTTGCAAATCATACTTCGAAGGTATACATGTTCTCACACTTCCTACCCTACTCAAACCCCTCTGCTCTTTTGATTCATGCTAATGAAGCAAGCAATATTTGGCATGAAATATTTGGCCACCTAAATTACAAGTATCTTTCTGATCTTAGTGAAAAAGAGATGGTCATAGGGTTACCCAAGATAAAATTTTCCAAAGGAGTCTGCCAAGGTTGTATCCTAGGAAAACACCCAGAGCATAAATTTGAGAGAGCTAGTCATGAGAGAACCTCTACACCCCTCGAGTTGATTGACAGTGATGTTGCTGGCCCATTCCATCATATGTCCATGAGTTAGGACAAATATGCATTGACTTTCATAGATTACTTTTCCAGGTATTGCTGGCTTCACTTCCTGAAACACAAGTCTGAAGTTTTTGGCTTGTTCAAAGTCTTTAAGGCTTTGGTTGAAAACCAGTCTGGGAGGAAACTCAAGGTCCTCAGATCTGAAAATGGTGGTGAGTATGTCAATTCTGAGTTTATTCATTATTGTGCAGATGCAGGTATTCAGATG
Organism: Pseudotsuga menziesii; assembly: GCA_001517045.1. Lineage (NCBI taxonomy): Eukaryota > Viridiplantae > Streptophyta > Pinopsida > Pinales > Pinaceae > Pseudotsuga > Pseudotsuga menziesii. The sequence goes on from LPNX010803592.1 coordinate 989,295, forward strand.
CATCATTCTATCCCTTACACACCACAGCAGAATGGTGTTGCTGAGAGGAAGAACAGATCACTGAAGGAGATGGCAACATGCATGATGGAGGCCAAAACTTTGCAACCAAAGTACTGGGCCGAAGCTATCAACTGTGCATCCTATATCCAGAATAGGTTGCCTCATAAACAGCTTGATGGTATGACTCCTTTCGAAGCATGGAGTGGGCACAAGCCAGATGTGACCCATTTCAGGATTTTTGGCTCAAAGGCTTGGGCTAGAATTCCAACAGAGAAGAGAAAGGATTTGCAGCCCCAAAGCCAAGAGTGCCTATTTGTTGGGTACGCTAAATATTCAAAATGGTACAAGCTGATAAATTTGAGCACAAACAAAGCCTTCATTGAAAGGTGTGTTCATTTTCAAGAAGAACCCCTAGCAACAGTGGAAGTTGGAGAAGCCTCTTCACCACCAGATCTTCTGAAAGTAAGTGAAGAGATTGTTGAAAATGCTGATTCTGATATGTCTGATATTTATGAGTTTATTGCATATCCTAACAGCCCTACAAGGTCAAAATGGGCAGCCAAGACCATTCATGCAGTAGGAGAGCTAGCTGGGAATCCCAATGACCCTAGGAGGACTAGATCTCAATTTGAGAGTGCTCTATGCATGAAGGATCCTATGTTTGCTAAGAAATTCTATCTGATGGTGGAATCAGATCCTCATACATATGAAGATGTAGCAAGAGATCCAATATGGCAATAATCCATGAAGGAAGAGTTTAGCTCACTCCAGAAGAGCAACACTTGGGAGTTGGTGGACCTTCCCCCAGGGAGGAAGCTAGTTCAGTGTAAGTGGGTGTACAAGACAAAATTTTCTGCTGATGGTTCACCTCTAAAGTAAAAGGCCATATTGGTAGCCAAGGGATACTCATAGGTTCATGGCATAGATTACAATGAGACCTTTTCACCAGTGGCAAAGATGGACTCCATCAGGCTAGCCTTAGCCATTGTAGCTTCAAAGCAATGGGAGGTACATCAAATGGATGTAAAGTGTGCCTTCCTGAATGGAGATCCCAATGAAGAGATATACATGTAGCAGCCTCAAGGATTTTATACTAACCCATCTCTTGTGTGTAGGTTGAGGAAGTCATTGTATGGGCTAAAGCAAGCCCCCAGGGCTTGGTATGCCAAGATTGATAGCTTCTTGCTATCACTGAATTTTGTTCGATGCAAATCAGATCCAAATGTCTATTTGAAGTTAATTAATGGTTCATTAATGATCATTGTGTTATATTTTAATGACCTTCTCATTACAGGAAGCTCAAAGGATGATATTGCTTCCTTGAAGGGTGCAATGAACCAAGCCTTCTCCATGACAGATTTGGGGCTCTTAAGCTAATTCTTGGGGCTTGAGATTGATCAAACCAAAGCTGGAATCAAGGTGAACCAGTCCAAGTATGCCTTGGATTTGCTGAAAAAATTCAAAATGAAGGATTGCAAGCCAAGCAAGACTACTTTCCTTTCAGGAGTGAAGCTGGAAGAAGCTGATTCTTCACCTATGGTAAACAATACACTGTATAGGCAATTGATTGGATGTTTGTTGTATCTTACACATAATAGACCTGATATTTCTTATGCAGTAAGTGTGGCTTCTAGATATATGGATCAGCCTCATGAGATCCATTGGAAAGCAGCCAAAAGGATCCTTAACTTTGTTCAGGGAACAAGGACACATGGGATCTTCTATAAAGCTAAATCTGATCTTGATTTGATTGGGTTTACTGACAGTGATTGGGAAGGTGATAGCACAGATAGAAAGTCCACATCAAGATATGTGTTCATGCTTGTAGAAGGGCCAATCGGCTGGTCAAGCAAGAAACAGAGTGCCATTGCACTCTCATCTATAGAAGCAGAGTACAGAGGAGTTGTAAATGCAGCAACTCAATGTTTATGGTTGCAGGGGTTACTTGGAGAGTGTGGTTTCGAATATGAGTACTCAACTACCATCTACTGTGATAACTAGAGTACCATTCGAATCTGCAATGATCTAGTTCAGAAGCAGAGAACCAAACACATTGAGATCCATATGCACTACATCAGAGAGCTTGTGCATGATGGCACCATTC
>LPNX010803592.1:991806-1013518 GCA_001517045.1 Pseudotsuga menziesii
ATCACCTTTTATCTTACCTAAGTGCTTTTTCCAATTCGTGAGCTCCTTGACTGTTTTGGAAACTACTTTATGCACCTATGGGGGATTTGCTTAATTTTAGTAAGCCTGCTTTTGGCTAGATTCGAATTGCCTCCTCATGCATTCAAATACCTTATGTAATTATTTATTGCAGCAACCTATCATGTTACAAGGTTGGATATTGTACTCTGAGTTAATACAGTTTAGTGTTCAGCTCCATATTCAGTCTCTTTTGTGAGTGATTTTGCATGTACAATTGATAATTATTGTGAGTGTAATTGTTCTATCACTGGGTTCAATTTCCACAAAGACACGGGGTGTCCCACCTCTAATCACATTGTAAGGTTGTACCAAGGCATCAGGAGGGTGTCGAGACACCTTGTACACTAGGTACAAGTGCTAGCGACGCACAATGCAGTCAGCAAACAAGTTCCAATGACGTTACTTGTCAGAACACATAAAGCGCCAGGGAATGTTAGGTGCTCTTTCAAGTCTACCCAATGGCACCAAAGAATACTCAGAGTTGAAAAAGTTATTAACCTACAAAATAACCAATTATGGATCAAGCTGGAATGATTGAGAAGTAAAAACCACTTCATAGGAGGCAATTGAAAGGATGGTAAGGTGGATCACTCACCCTAACAACTAAAATGAGTGAATCAAACATGAATCACAAGTTTTCATGCAAAATGTAATAAAAAATATTAGATGTAACTGGATCTACTCCATATGCCATCGTATCTATCCCAGATCTAACTCGATCTTTCCCTAGTATGGTTGCCAATTTTGTTTGTAGGAATACTTCAACCAGTGCGGACACTGCATGTTCCTATAGATTGCATGGTACAAGTCTAGAACAAAAAGACAAAACAACATATCCTTTCCCTAAGTAACCAATCTACTTGAATAAACAACTCTCTTACCTTAGATATGAAAGCTTTGTCCTTGTTTCACCAATCTTGATGTGATCTACTATACCTGCATAAAAAACTGAAACAAGACAAGAGATTAGAGTAGCAAGATAAATAAAAAACCTATATTAATGATCAAGGAGACTAATAATAAATGATAAACATGAACATAAATCATATATGAGAAATGGAAACACTTTTGTATTAATAAATGAAAGGAAGAAGCTACAACTAAAGCCTTGTTGTCAATAGTTTTTCCTTTACAAGATATTTGACACACTCAACACCTACTATAAAGCATACAAACTCTTGCTCACAACACTTTCTCAAGTTTTCCTCTATACCAGACTTCAATCCAACAACATAAGGATGCTCTTCTTGGTCTCCCCGAACATGATCCATGAATATTGCTTTTATATGCCAAAGGAATCCCAAATGAGTTGAGATATTTTGGGAAGATTATAGGGACTGATCCTTATGGGATAGGAGGTCAAGTGCCAACTCTTTCACAGAGATAGGATCATCCTCCATGAGATCTTTCACTTGGATGCTTCTTGAAGCTTCTATTTTTTCCTTTTGTGGACTACTGATGCTCCTTGTAATAGGGATAGGTGCACTGAATCACCTAGTAGTAGAGGAAAGGGTGCCAACAATGCCTTATGCCAATGGACAAGGTGTGCCAGGCCTTCTTGGTGCTCTATCATAGAAGGTAAAGTGCTCCATCCTAGCTAGGAATGAACAATAAAGTCCCAAAAGAGGTTTCATCCAAGTATTTTGAGGGATTGAAGCATTGGAACAAGTTTTAGGTGTAATAACTCAATAACCTATTGATCTAATTTAAAACCTCCATTTCAACCTCTAATCTGACCTCCACCATCAAATCTCCTCTCTCAAAACCTCCATTGATATTGAATTGAATATTTGGAATGATCAAATTGGGATGATGGATTGTAAGGAATATTTAGTAGGAAACAATCATCACATTGGTACATCCTTCATGACACTACCAATGACCTGCTATACAAATTTCCTACAATAGATTTGAATAATTTCAATGGCTTGTATCGAGTGGGATTGTGGGAAACATGGAACACTATTTTTCACTCCAAAGTATTGTAGATTAACAACATAAACTCCTTTTAGGGGTTCTATATTTGGATGCGGAGTGTTGGTAGTAGTGGTAATGTCATAGGAAATAATATTTATGATACATTACATGGGACTAGTTTTTGAAAGCCATTTATTCTAGATTTTGAAATGATACCCAATTTTAGGGATGTTAACCAAGTTGCACCAAATTGGCACTATATAATAGTACTTTATTGCTACCTTTGAACAATTGTACATCGGAATAGAAGGTATGCTTGGTGAATTATTCAAGGAACTTTTTATCAATGGTATTAAGGAGGAAGTTAAAATAGAGTTCTTGATGTCCCGCCCATCCTACATGGATGGAGGCTTCTCAGCTAGAAAAAAATCCCAACTTACGGTCAATGTCTAGAATAAAATACCCAATTTTGTAAAATAAACACATTCTCCTTTGGTTCCTACTACCATTATACCTATCACATCACTTGTAGTTCCACAAGTTTACCTAAACATACACAACACAATTTCAATGTCTTGTCCTTTTTTATCATTATGATTCCTTTTTTTACAATTGATTTTTTTTCCATAGGTCATTGATGTAAGGAACAAAAGTTGTTTTTCATTGATATGTTCTCATTATGCAGGTCAAAGAAAATTTCAATGGACAACATGAATGATCTCAAGCTAGTTGAAGCTCCACATAATGGAGTACCCACTCAAGAGCCTTTGTGTGAGGGTATTTATAACTTCATAAGTAAATGTATGAGGCCATATTTTTTAATAAGATTCATGAACTAGATAGTTGATATATGGTTAATCAATGTAAAATGATCATCTTTATTAAATAATTCCAATTAGTTAGTTTCTATTCATTAATGATGAGATCATGAGTGAATTAGAGTTTGCGTCATGATTTTTTGTTTTTATAAAGAAAATAAGCTATGTAATGTTTTGTCAGGTATTTTTAGCATGTTGGTCCTCTAGTCATTTGTAGGTTGTCCCCCTTGGAAAGGCCCATGAATGACATTAATTTTTCTCTTAAGTCCTATAACAAGCTAAATTCGATATCATGACTAGTGAAATTCCTAAAAAAAAATCATATGCTTCACAACCTTGAGAATAGAGGTCAAGGCTCACTTGATCCATAGTAATAATTCCAGGGGTCCCGCCCGAAGGGGACTCACCCTATCGACTCCATTTTTGGGGGCCTAACCCCAAAGGACCCAGAGAGTTGATTCGTGAGAATTGAACCTATGAACTCAATATCAAAAGGTCTTTTGATTTAGACACCAACCAAATGAACTACCCCTCGAGGCTCTAGTGCAAGCCCCCACCACCCCCCCCCCCCCCCCCCCCCCCCCCCCCCCCCCCCCCCCCGAAAAAAAAGGATGCATAGAAGCATAATTATTTATCATACAACAGAATAAAACTACATTACATTCAATCATTTATCATGTTCATCATGTTCATCATTTTCATGAATACTTATCTTATGAAGAAGCTCGTCCCGCAACCAGCTATGTCGCTGCAACGTTCCACCCAACCATAGGCCAGTGTGCTCCTTAGTCTCTCAGCAACACTGCCACCCCCGATATGGGCATGATTCCCCAAGGAAAAGGAAACTAAACATGCTCACACATAGCCAAAGATATGTCAAAACTCAGTCAAGCCAAAGCTATGTTTGGGTTTATCAAACTGCCAAGGGGATGGAAATGTTTGTTTGCTAAGCTAGTGAGCTCAACCATAGAGCTATGGACACCTACACATGATCTGACTTGGCCTTCCCTACACTTACACACCCAACAAAAGGAATTATCCCCTTCTTTGTTATGCAATCCCTCAGGCTATGCATTCCCTTCCAGTGCTATTCAGGATGTGCAGTAAGGAATAATCAACGCTCAAGATCTCTCGGTGAGGTTCCTCATGCACTAGGTTTATCAAGTAGTTTAACTCTTCCACTCCTAACTGGATTACACAATTTTTGGGTTGAGGAAAATGGTTTGGAAACAAAATTAATTGCCCAAGTGGGTTGAGGAAAACACAATTGCATACACAACAATTACACAATTTTTGGGTTGAGGAAAATGGTTTGGAAACAAAATTAATTGCCCAAGTGGGTGAAAACAACCCACTAAAAATAGCTCATATCGTTGGGATGTTTTGGCCCTAACGTGGCCAAAACCGAATACAATAAACAATAATTCAGTGCTGGGAATGGACAAAAACATCCTGGAAGATAAAATCAGAGATGGTAAGTGGGTAAAACATCCCCAGGAGCCAAAATCGATTTTTAGCTTGGCAAATGATGGAGAAATGCAACAAAAATCATGGGTAAGGAAACCTAACCATAGACCATTACAAAATGAAATTCTTAGCCTAAGGAAAATGAAGAACGACTGCCCACATGAAGGAAAAGAGACACAACAAACCCAAACAAATTTCACACACAGAAACTTTCGATCCGCTTGAGAGAGCCCCAACGTAGATGAATGATGATGATGAAAATGCCCAGGAGCCCCAAATCATGGATGAGATCACAAAATAGGCAAATCGTGAAGGTAAAACAACTCTCAAGATTCCCTACGTGAGGAAAAATGAAGAATGTGGATGTATGGCCAAATGGGCATGCATTTTGGGTGTTTACTTGCCCCAAAAGTCAAAATTGATTTTCCCCAAGAAAGGGTTTTCCACAAATTCGAATTTTCTTCCCATACTCTTCCCATCCCCATGCAATAACTACTTCAACCAATTTCTGGCAGAATTAAATGATTGGGTGAATGAGATAAGAAAGGTAGTTGACTATTTCATGGGTTCTCCCTTTGACATTTGTCTTTTCCCCATTGGCCCGAAAGGTTAAATATTCCCCCCTACTTATCCTTAGGAAATCATGCCCCCATCTCTTTTAATGTGACATAGACATAGCTGGTTGTGGGTATTTTAATTAAAATGCATATTTACATGATTCTAAAATGATAATGTGCTGGTTAGAATGAAATACCATCGGCAATGATTTTAATTGCCGAAGCATAAACCGTTAAATTGATGGTGGTGATTTTTCCTTTAGCTCCACACCACGATTAATTACAGTATATACATCATATACATTTAATACAAATGGGGTAAAAACCAAGGTGTTACATTCCCATCACCCCTTCAATAGCACTGTCCTTAGTGCTTTACAAAATTGAACAAAATGCTACACTGGTACAGCCTCAGTGTTTCGCAAAATTGAATAAAAATGGATGTTCCAATTGCATGGCATCCTCCAGCTCCCGTGTGGCCTCTTCAGGACTGTAGTGCTCCCATTGCACCTTTACATGCCCTATGGTTCGATTCTAGAGCATTGTGACCTTCCTATCGAGGATGCGCATTGGCTTGACTTGGATCTCTCCCTCGGGTTCCATCTGAATCACATCCCAATTTATCACATGGTTAGGATCATGTATATATTTCTTAAGTAAAGACACATGAAAAAAATTATGAGATCGAGTGCTAGAAGGCAATGCAAGTCTATATGCAACTGGCCCTATTCATTCAAGCACTTCAAACGACCCACAATATCTTTGTGACAGCTTGGCACAACTTCCAAGCTTCAAGGAACTCTTCTTTGCCCTCACTTTGAGGTAAACATGATCCCCAACACTGAAATATCTGTTCATCCTATGCTTATCTACATAGCTTTTCTGTCTATCTTGGGCTGCCTTCAGATTCTGCCTAATCTTTACAACCTCTTCCTCCATATCCATGAGCAATTATGGACAAAGCACAACCCTGTTCACTGGATTATTGCAAGTCATTGGTGTCCTACACCTTTTGCCATACAAAGATTCATACAGACTCATCCCCAAAGATGCTTGCTGTCCATTGTTATAAGAAAACTCTACCAAGTGTAAATAATCTTCCCACTTGGTTGGTTTGTCCATCACATAAATATGAAGCATGTCTTCAAGAACTTGATTAAATCTCTCTATCTACCCATCAATCTAAGGATGGTAGGCATTGCTGAAGTTCAACTTTGTACCCAAATATGCAAACAACCCCTTCCAAAAATTGGAAGTGAAATTGGCATCTATGTGAGAGACTATTGCCTTAGGCAATTCATGCAATTTGAAAATCTCCTTCTTGAAGATCTTTGCAATATCATCAGTCTTATGCATAGACTTAACCGGTATGAAATGTGCTACCTTTTTCAACTTTTCCACCACAACCATGATGGAATCATGTTGTCTCCATGTCATTGACAATCCTGTAATAAAATCCATGGAAATAACTTCCCATTTCCATTATGGAACTGGCAAAGGCTTCCGCCAAACCTACTAGTTGTTGATGCTCCACCTTTACCTGCTGACATTTCATGCACCTTGAAATAATTCAGCCATGTCCTTTTTCATTCCTAGCCAAAAGTACTAGTTTTTGGCTATAGCAATTGTCTTCTGATATCCCGGGTGACCAGAATATGGAGGTTGATGTATTTCATCCATAACAACTCTCCTAAACTCTACTACATTTGGAATATAAATTCTGCCATTATAAGTAAGAAGTCCATCTTCTTCCAAATTATATCCCTCATACCTCTTCTCAAGACTTTGCTGCTACAAGTTGTCTTTTACTTGCTCATACAATTCATCTCCAATAGTATGATTAAAAATATGCTGTCTCAAATATGATTGGAAAATACTAAGAGATGCCACATGCATTTCTTGCACCTTCCTGCTGAAAGCATCAACTGCCTTATTCTCTTTTCCCTTTATGTGCTTTATTTCAAAATCAAACTCACATAAAAACTCTAGCCATATTGCTTGCCTAGCATTTAGTGTAGGATGATCAAACAAATACTTCAAACCACAATGGTCTGCCCTTAGCTCAAATCTTATTCCCATCAAGTAATGCCTCCACATCTTGAGTGCATGTACTATGGCTGCAAGTTCTAGATCATAAGTGGAATATTTCTTCTCATGCTCCTTTAAATTTTTTGACTCATAATATATCACATGGTTATATTGCATAAGGACTCCTCCAAGCCCTTGTCTGCATGCATTGGTACACACCACAAAATCTTTCTCTAGTTCTGCAGCTTTCAATACTAGTGCACTGGGAGAAGATTCTTCAACTGTTGGAAGCTCTCTTCACACCTCGATGTCCATTCAAACTTTATCCCCTTCTTTTGCAAAGAAGTGATGGCATGTTCAACTTTGGAGAATTCTTCAATGAATCTCCTGTAGTATCTTGCAAGTCCCATAAAGGATATTACATTCGTCACATTTCTTGGAGTAGTCCAATTCATAATGGCTTCAATCTTTTCAGGGTCCACAGATATACCCTCTTCTAAGATAATGTGACCCAAATACTGGATCCTATCTCTATAGAAGTTGCACTTGCTCAAATTTGCATACAGCTGATGCTCCTTGTGAAATTACAATGTCAATATCAAATGTTCTTCATGCTCTTACTCATTCTTAGAATAAATGAGAATGTCATCAAGGAAAACAAGAACAAAATTGTTCAAATACCTGCTGAAGACACTGTTCATAAGGCACATAAATGTAGCTAGTGCATTTTTGAGACCAAATGGTACCACTACAAACTCATAATGTCCATACCTTGTTCTAAAGGCTGTCTTATGAATGGCTTCATCCTTGATGCTCACCTGATAGTAACTAGACCTCAAGTCAATCTTGGAAAATACCTTTGCTCCTCTCATTTGATCAAAGAGGTCATCAATCCTAGGAAATGGGTATTTATTATTCATAGTAACCTTGTTCAATTGTCTGTAATCAATACACAACCTGAGTGTACCGTCTTTCTTCTTTACAAACAGAACTGGTGCTCCCCAAGGAGACACACTCGGCCTGATATAATTCTTCTCCAACAACTCTTGTAGTTGCATATTCAACTCTAGAATCTCATGTGTACTCATTATGTAGGGTGTCTTGGACATTGGTGCTGCTCCTGGCACAAGTTCAATTGTGAAATCAATGTCCCTGTTTGGAGGAATCCCTAGAATCTCATCAGGAAACACATCCCTGGATTCCTACAACACATGAAAGTCTTCCAACCTAGGAGTTTCATTCTCTATTGCCTCCAAAATATGATCTACACACAACTGACAACCTTTCCTACAAAACTTCTTCAATTGCATTGTTGGAATCTGCCTCACAGAAATCACCTTTGGAATGTCTGTTACAACTATTGGGTTCCCTTCTTCATCCACGCATTCAAAAATCTTATTATAACAGTAAAGATTTACCCTGTGAGGTTCTAACCAATCCATTCCAATGAGAACATCATAGGAACCAAGTCGTAGAACATTCAGATCAACACAAGTGACTAGTCCATTCATGGACAATGGAAATTTCTCTACCACTTCACTAATCTTTCTCTTAGTTCCAGTGGCTAGCTGAACTTACCAAGATTTGTTATTATTTAATTTCTTAAGCACAAATATCCACTACTCTAGGGGTAATGTAACTATGAGTAGAACCAGGGTCAATCAAAATAGAAATAGATTGCTCAACAACCTTACCTATAACTTCAACTACAGTTGACTGGTGATCTTCTTGGCAGTCCTCTAGTGCTGCATAAATCCTAGGGACAACCCTTGCTACTTCACCCACTGTTTCTTCCTCTTGAATGTTGTAAGCTAGACTTACACTCTCATTCTAAAGTGGACAATTCCTGTGCATGTGGGGTCCTCCACATTTTCAACATTGGAGAGGTTCTCTATTCTTATGTGGATCTCTAGGATTTTCTCCCATCACTCTGGCTGGTTGCTTCTCAGCTTGTGGTGGTTGCTTTTGCTGATTCCTGAAGTTATAAGGTTTGAAAGTTTTCTTCCTTTGGTCAGAATTCTCATTCTTTTTTTCCTTCCATGTCTTATGATAATCAGGTTTACCTTTTCATTTCTCATAGCAATACTTATCCTTCCTTATTTCCTCTTCGAGAGTTCTAGGTTCATAAAACTCAATTCTCTCTTTGTAAGACTGTGGCAATCCACTAAGGAAATGATGGATCTTCAATTTTTCATTTTTGATGGACCTGACAAAGCTCAATAGTTCCAAGAACTTATTTGCATACTATTCCATGGTCTGTTGTCCCAATATCAGCTCATGGAGTTCTTTAATCTTATCATCATAGTACCTATTGTTGCCGCCTTTTCACACACCTGGATCACGTGGCAGAAATCTTCAAGCCACTCGGTGTGTCCTTGGGGGCAAGTCTCGAGTCAAGGCTGTCACCTTGTTCTTGAATCCTCCATTTAGGCTCAACTCCTAACGAAGCCAAGGGGGGTAGACCCTATTAAGTTACTAAGGATGATTTCTTAGTGTAATGATGTTGTACTGAATCAGTTATTTAGGAGTTTGAATATTTTAACTATAAACAATCAAGATGACAAGATACGAAGATACACACGAAAGCACAAAGTTGATACACAATATATATATGAAGCAAAGAAGACCAGTGCCTTAAAAATGGAGTCAAAAGAGATCAGTGTGCTTGCATGCGTTTGGAATAAATGTTTTGCGATTGCATCTTGGTATGTTTTAAGTTAAAAATGAAGTATGAATTGATTAAATTAGGCTAAAGGGGGACTCCAGATATACCCGAGAGTACTTGGAGTATGTCCAAAACAAAGCCTATACGGCTACCTGCAAGGAATATGTGGGCTGAAATGGAGTCTCTGGGGCTGTCTTCGTAACACACCCGCTAGGGTGTGACAGAGATCGACGCCCCGAGGTCACTTTTCAGTAGGTTCCTGCTTCCTTTGGGTATTTTGCCACCGTAAAGGTTTGATCGAGGTGTTGGATTTTCACCTGATGGTTTGTTAATTGGGGAAGGTGAGTCCTAATTATGCTAGTCACCCAAGTTCTTTTGATAGAGCTTGAATGATCGGACGAACCACAGCCAAGTGCAGAGCATACACACTGGAGTCTTGTAAACTTTAATAAGTTATTAAGAGATGTGTTCTTGTTTAAAAGAAAAGCCTCCAAGAACCTCTTTCGATCCAAGTGGATCTCAATCAGGGAATCAAGGAGGAGTTAATTTTAAAGCTGCTGATAAACAAATGATAGAAAAAATAAAACAACTACACAAATATGGTTTTCTGATTAATCCTACCACGAATCTCTTTCCCCTTGCGGGTCACTCGGAAAATCGCGGGGTAAGTATTATGATTAATTTTGAAAATAAGATATGGAATATGGAATTAACAACAAGATCAAATATACTACCCTACAAATCAGATCAATTCTAGTAAAAGGGAAAAAGTAGAAAAAGACGAAAATGGCACCGACGCGAATCCCCCCAGGGAGGATGGGGAATGGGCTCGAAAGAGCCTATTCAAAGGATGATTTTATTACAGAGGTTACAATATCAAAGCACTGATAAAATAGATCTTTATTATTCCTTATACAGGCTGAAACCAAGATATTACAGTTTATACAAAAAAATTACAAATTATGTGACAAAAGAGAGACCCCTGGGGGGATTTGAGCGCTCCAAAAGCCACATTGGACAGCATCTTCCTTTATTCTATGTCAGAAATGATAAATGAAAGTGAGTGAATTAGAATAAAAAATTCCCCAAATAACTTTAAGAGTTCCTTTGGGTCGGCCTACTTTATCTCAAAAATTAATGAAATTAAACTAGCTAAACCGACGAAAAAGGAACCAAGGAAAGCAAGATTTCCTTGGGATCTTGGCTTGATGTTTGTGCAGCCAATTAAAAGCACTGATATTGCAGAATATTGAAATTATTGAACAGCAAAAGAAACTACCTTAACAGCAAGCTATGAATTTTTCAATAAACTGCTTGCGAAACTAAGGCAATTTTAGCTAGATCTCTTGAATTTGAACTTTATGTGCACAATGAAACTAAGATATAGAAAATTGAAGGGATATTGATAATTAAATCTATGTATGCTTTTCTTGATGAGATAGATCAGATTTAAAAAGAAACCTTAAAGTAACAGTTTGAGGAAAGTCTAATAATTTTTAAAGGAGGAAGAGAGAGAAAGAGTGTTGGTTTCCTTGAAGATCCACAGTAGAGCTTTCAGGTGGAATGCCGAGGGACTATGCCTTTGAAATGTTTTGAAGAGAATGAAGAAGCAAACTAGATCAGCATCCTCTCTAAAGTATGAACATGCAACTCAGCTAAAATCAAAGAACTTGCCAAGAAACTTGTGAGATCCGATTAGTACATACAAAGAGATTCAAGATAACATGCATATAAGCTTATAGGACATGCTAAATATAGATCTCTAAACATGCATCAAAGGAGAGTGACATTCAATAAAATTATTGAACAACACCTTTCGTATCAAGATTGTAATAAGCTAATTACCAATCTTAACCACAGATCTACAAGAAATTAGCAAAAAATGACCACAGATACAGGTTACCTCAGTAAAACAATGGCAATAATCATCCACACATGTAATGGCACCACACCGTATTGCCTCCAAAGATTTTATTGATTTCAAATGAAGAATTACAACAATACAATAGCAGCAGCACCTCAATCCCAGTTCTAACTAGCTTGGAAGAGGAGGCTATGCCTTGATTTATACAATTTGTAGGCCATCTAGCCCAGGGGGGGCACAATTCCTCATGGAATCAAGTGAAATCATCTGATGGATAGTTCATCAATGCACAACTGAAGCTGGACTGAGCCTACTTGTCAACCGGGGGCCTGATCTAGCTGACACATCAACCCATACACTGACACATCGGCCCATAGAGCATCCAGGAGAGCCAAAACGTGTTGAGGAGAGAGGGAGGGCGCAATTCCTCATGAATACCACTGTAGATCAGCTTTGGATCTGATTTGATCCCTTCCTTTAGTCAAGGATTTGTCAGATCCAGTCAATCTGCTCCAGATCTGATTGATTCAGTCAAATCGGTTGAGAATCCATTGAGTTTTTGATTTTGGATTTGCTCCATTATTCATCAATTTATTAATTAAAATAATCAATAATTGATTTTTGGGGATTTCTGACCTGAGTGATGGAAGATCACTCAAACTTAGGAAATAGTGGGTCCATGGGTTTACATGGTGCTCTTAGCTTTAAAATGAGCACCTACATGACTGAAACTGATTATTTGGCCCACTTTTATTACAGACTCAATTTTTCCAATTAAACTATTAAAAAATAGCCTAAGTTTTGGAAAAATTAAAATTTAATAAAAAACACTGAAAAAACTAAAAAATTGAAAAATTGAAAAACACCTAGGGGGACTTAGGCATGTTCATATGACTCAAAAATGTTGTCTAGCATGCTTACACATTGACACATAGACTCTAATAACCTCAATAGGCACAAATTCCAAGCCGACCACCCCAACTTTGGAGGTATGGAGTGAAAAACTCAGAAATTATCAGTTGTTTATTCAACAACCAATAATAACTAAGGGAAAAAACACCCTGGGCTGATCGGATTGACAAATGAAGTCTAAGAGACCGAGTCTTTTACAGACACTATCATGCTAGAACATTTATTACAATTCCCCCATGGGGTATGAACATGTGATATGATACAACAAGCACTTCCTAGAAGTACTTCCAAAGGTCTTTTTGAAGTCCGAACAAGTTAACCCTGTCCATTTCACCAGGCTCTCTTGATAAAAACCACTAAGTACAACTTAGGTGGTAACATTCTGGCTCCATCTGGGACACATTCTCTAACTGATCTTTTCTTCAAAGGAGAGGATGTGAGAACTCTAGAATCTCTGGTTCCTGCAAGGCAATTAGATTTTGTTAGTAACATGTATATATAAGAAAAAATTAGCCATAAACAAACTAATGTACATAATTAATCTATAATGTGCAAAAAGGAATATTTTACAAAAACTAATATAAAAAGGAAAATTTTCAACATGGTACAACATAACTATAATACAATAATCAATGATACAAGAATATGATATATACAATTTAGAAATACATGCAGGGAAAGGTTTAGAAATTGGCCCTGAAACCACCGATGCCACTAAAGGCATCAAACTGTCTCGGTGAAAAACAGCTTGAGGAGAAAACCATTCACTGGTAAGCTCAATCTTTCTCCTTCCAAGTCATTTAGATAGAAGGAGTTCGTTCCTGCTATTTCATCAATGATGTATGGTCCCAACCATAGGTTGTCAAGCTTTCCATGCTTCCCAGGTTTTTCCTGTCGTTTGTCCCAACGTAGAACCGTGTCACCTACTTGGAAGGAACTCAACCAGGTAGATTTATCAAAGGCTCTCTTGACCTTGTCTGAATTCTTGATACTATGGTCAAGAGAATCTCTTCTGCTCTCATCTAGCTCGATTAATTGGTTTATTCTATTCTGGATGGCCTCCTGATCTGAGCTGAATGTCTGGAGGAGCTGATACACTGGAAGCTTTAGATGGATTGGTAAAGTGACATCAATGCCATAGACTAGTTCGAAAGGGCTCCTCCCTATTGAACTTTTCTTAGTGATCCTGTCAGCCCATAATGCCAATTTGATTTTGCTATCCCAAGCCTTCTTATTGTCACCCACAATTTTTTTGATTATGGTCATTAAGTTCTTGTTACTTGATTTTGCTAGACCATTTCCTTGGGGATAGTAATTAGATGAGTGAGATAGGATAATGCCGTACTTGAAACAGAAAGACGACATCTCGGAAGAAATAAAGCATGGGCCATTATCCATGATTATTCTAGCTGGCACACCGAATCTTGTGATGATTTTGTCTTCTAGGAAATCCATGACAATGGCATCAGTTTCCTTTTTGGTGGGTATGGCCTCTACCCATTTGGTAAAATAATCTGTGGCGGTAAGAATCCAATAATAACCATTGCTTGAGTTATCCTTGAACTTACCGATGAAGTCAAGTCCCCATTGCTGAAAAGGGGCTTGGACTACTATTGGATTTAGAGGCAAGGCTTTCATTTGTTTCTTTTCGGTGAATAACTGACACTGGGGGCAAGCTCTGACAGCCTTGTGCACATCTGAAAATATGTTTGGCCAATAGTAGCCTGCTCTGAGGATTTTGTGGGCGGTTGTTTTAGCAGCAAAATGTCCACCAAAAAATCCTAAATGGAACTCAACCATGAGTTTCTTGGACTCAGGTTCATCGACACATCTAAGTATCAAACCATTTGGGTTTCTCCAACCCAAACCTTCTTTGGTTAAACAATACTTAGTTGCCTTTAATCTTAATGCCCTTCTTTTATGACCCAGTAAGTGATCGGGGCACGTAAGGTTGTGGAGGAAAAATATGATGTCGGTGTACCAGGGATGCTGCTCTAATCTCTAAAACTCATCTGATACATTTTGCTCTGAATTGCTGCTCTGGCATATTATTCCTAAAGCCTCCTCATTTCCTTGGGTCAACATCTTTGCAAGACCCTGTCCCTTGATTAATTTAGTAGGTCTTATCTCCAGATCATATTCCTGAATTTTTGAAACCCACTTACCCCTGACTCCTAGATAGTCTTGCTGAGACATGATATCCTTGACAGCTGCATGGGGTACATATCCAATGATTTTGGAGTAACCTATATAAGTTCTGAAATGTTAAGGGACTTGACAAGAGCATAGGCCTATTTCTCCATCGTGGTATACTTTAATTCTGAATTTTGTAAGGCCCTACTCATAAAGGCTATGGGTTTCTCTTGTCCCTCTTTATTCTTTTGAAGTAAAACACCAGCAATGGTGTCTTCTAAGGCAAAGGAAAATATTTTGGAATAATCAGGACTAATCAAGACCAGGGACATGGATATGGCATTTTTTATGGACTTGAATGCATCTTTCCCTTCATCTGTCCACTCAAACTTAGCATCTTTCTTCAATAGCTTTTGTAGAGGTTTCATTAATTCTGCTAAGTTTGGGATGAATCTTCTTATGAAATTGATTTGACCATTAAAGGACTGGAGAGCTTTTAGATTGTGAGGCAAGGGGACTTTCTTAATAGCTTCGACTCTCTCAGGATCAACCTTGACACCATCTTTAGAAATGATGTGCCCCAGCAACTTGCCTTCATCAACTCCAAAGATTGACTTGGCGAGATTCAAGGAAATTCCATATTTCCGACATCTTATAAAAACCTGCCTAAGATGACTTATGTGGTCAGATATTTCTTTTGAAAAAATAGTTAAGTCATCCTGATATATATCAATTATTTTGCCTATCAATTCTTTGAAGGCAAAATCCATGGCTCTTTGGAAGGTGGCACCAGCATTCAATAGGCCAAAAGGCATTCTTAGAAATTTATAAGTACCCCAAGGTGTGGTGAATGTAGTCTTATGTTGATCTTACTTATTTACCAACACCTGGTTATAACCAGAAAAGCCATCCAACATGGACATCATTCCTGATCCTCTTATTCTTTGAAGCAAAGTTTCCATGTCGGGTAATGGGTAATTATCCTTGAGGCATGATGTATTCAGATTTCTAAAATCTATACATATTCTAATTGACCCATTCTTATTTCTAACAACAACTAAGTTGGAGCACCAAGATGAATTCCTTGTAGGTGCTATGATCCCTACTGCTAGCATTTTTTGAAGTTCTTTCTGTACAATGGGGGCCAACTTAGGATTTATTCGCCTAAGTTTTTGTCGGAAAGGTTTGGCCTCCTTGGCCTCTTCTGTGAGGGGAATAGTGTGTTGAAACACATCTTCCCTATATGATTTAAGCTCATCATAACTAAAGGCCAACACATCTCTATACTCTTTGATTAAGTTGATCAAGTTGTTCCTTTCCTTTTCTGAAGTACCTTTTCCAATTTTTATTAACTTGGGATCCTTGTCAGTTCCTATGTTTATTTCCATATAATTCCCAATTTTTATTTCTTCTTTTTATTTTTTATGATGATCTTGCCGATCGAAAAGATTTTCGAAACCTATAAGGCTACTCGGGATGTGGTTCCCTTCATTATCCTCGCACTCCTGATACTCTTTACCTTCCTGCTGATAACTGATCTTGCAACCTTCGAATTCTTGTAGATTGTGGATGAATCTCAAGAGCTGCTCATCATCTTTGAACACCTGCCAGTGGTCTATATTATCCGGAATTGAAGGTCTGAAATTTATTTCCATTTTTCCATTCCCATTAATCATTTCATCTGATGGCTGGAGGGTGGATGCTACTACCGACAATCTATCTGCTAACCCATTCATTTCCCTATGGATCTTTTGAATGTTAAGTGCATCAAACCATTCCATAGTGTCCCATGTGGCATTCCTATACTTCCTTAGTCTGTCATTTTTACATTGATACTGATTCTTGATCTAGAGGACAACTAGATCTGAATCACCCTTTATGTTCAACATCTTTATCCCCATCTCTTTAGTAGCTTCTAAACCTAGGATCAATGCCTCATATTCAGCTACATTGTTTGATGCTTCAAACTCTAACCTGAACGCAAAATTGTAGATTTTATCTGAAGGAGAAATGATCATGATGCCAACACCCTTTCCCGCTTTGGAATAAGCCCCGTCAAAATACATTTACTAAACTTCATTGATCTTTTCATTTTTAATGTTTTCCTTAATGGGGGCCATGAAATTTGACAAAATAGCATAGTTTCCAAAATTATCAGTGAAATGAACAAATTCATTTCCGGGCTTCTTAGGGTTTTCTACATGCCGTTTCCTTAGCTTTTCTCTATGGAGAATCACCCTAGTGTTCTCTGATGCAGGTATAGTAGCATATGTCCAATCCATTTGGATGTGCCCACCAAGAATTGCAGCCCATTTTCTGGATAGCAACATACCCCAATTATCTGGGACATCTATTACCACCACATCCATCGTCATGTCGATATCTGGATACTTAGCTAACTTGAACTGTAAATTTAATATTATCCCTACCACTTCAACTTCTCTTGCATTCATGGCACAAACATTGTGGTAGGGTCGAGTGACCCTCAGATTTAGCTGCTCCATTACTTTCCTAGTCATGACATTTGATGAAGCACCCGAATCTAACATACAGTTATGAATGAGAAGTTGATCAACTAAAAGGGAGACATAGAAAGGTGGGTGATCTTCTCTCCTTGGATCAATACTGGTGAGGACTATCGGCATATCTATAGGTTCGATAAGATCAGCTTTAAATATAGTATTATTATTAGGAAGGGGATCCTCCTCGATAATTTTATGAGCTTCACTTTTGCTATCTTCTAAGGCTTTCAACAATTTTTCCTTTTGACCGGGAATCTTAAGGACATCAGTTACATAAACATGAATTTTAGCATTATTTATCCATTCTCCCATATCAATATTTGATTCAGGGACAATAGGAGGATCTAGGAAGGAAGGAGTGGTTACCTTTTGCTTGTACTATTTAGGCGGTGATTGTTTTTCTCTCCTTTGATGCACAGATCCCTTGAACCTGGCATCCCTCCTTTCCTTAATTTCCTCGGGAGGAGGCATTGTACCATAAAAGTTAGACAGGAGATCCTTCTCGAAACCGTAGTCTGTGGCCTGCTGCCAATGCTAGTTTGATAGAGGATAGGTTCGGCCTACCATGTACACATGATCAGACTCGCCTGATGTTGTTTCTTGATTATTGACCTCTGCCATCCCATGTTCTATAATCTGGTTTGCTATGTAGCAAGCACTTTCTTGGTGGAATTGCTCACAAGGTCTGCACCATGGAATTACTTCTTCTACCAGGTTGGTTGAGTCTAACTGGTTTGGAATCCTAGGCTCTTGCTGAGGAAACTTCTTCTGATACACTTGATTCTGTTTTGGCTGAAAATTCCTAGGTCCATTATTTCTCTCCCATGTGACCATTCTATTTTGCATTTTTGTCATGAATTGGTCCTGATCAGTCATCACTTTTTCAAGCATGCTAGCTATCTTTTCCATGGGGTCTTTAAAGGTTTTATTTTCCTCTAATCCAATGGCCTTTCCCTTTTCTTTGTTGAACGAAGTATTTCCCCTAGTGTAACCTGGAATGTTGGACTTGCCCGAAGATTGCATATTCCTTTCTATTTTCTCGGCCAGATCTTGAGCAGTTTTTAGATCGACTGGATCTTTATCCCTTAATTGGTAGCTCAAATCACCAGTGAAAGCTTCGATGTAGGATATTAAGATGGAGGCATCGCTTGGCTTGATGTCTCTAGGGAGATCCGCAACCACCCGCCCGAACTTAGTATTAAATTCATCTATGGTTTCATTCTCCATCTTCTTTATAATATGTAGGGTAGCAAGCAAATGTCTTGGTTCTTTCTTTTCCCCCCACTTCTTCTTAAAACCTGCTTGGAACTCATTAAGGGTTTTATATGAATCATCACCAAGGTTTTCATACCACTCTGCAGCATCATCCTCTAAGGATAAAGCAAAGAGCTTCATTTTGACATCATCATGGTCATGGGCAGGATCATTGCAATAACTGACTAGGTGCCTTTCGAACTTTCTAAGGTGAGACTTGGCAGTGATGGCATTGTTGCCCTCGAACTTGGGGAGCTTCTTGATTGCATCATTCAGAATGTTATGAGGAGCACCTGCTATCTAAGAAAAGTCAAGGGGTTTGAAAAATTCTGTCATTTCTTGAGATTGGAAAGTATGACTCTCTACAAATATGCTATGGATATCTGAGAGGGATTGGTCTCCTAAATATTCAAGGTTTCTACGAGAAGTCTGCCTATTCAATCTTTCCCTAATAAACCTTTCGGGATCAAGGAGAGGATTGAATAATTGTCGGCGGTTTCTTCGGCTAGAAATTCTTGAAGGGATGTTAGACAGTGGAGTCGCCAGATGGATCGAGTTTTAATTTTTATGTTTTTTAAAGACTAGATCAATCAAAAGTTTTTTTTATCTTTTTAGTTGTTTAGAAAAAAGTTAAGCTAAGTCATACTTGGGAATAAAAAGATTTATCCCCGGCAACGGCGCCAAAAAGTGTTGCCACCTTTTCACACACCTGGATCATGTGGCAGAAATCTTCAAGCCACTAGGTGTGTCCTTGGGGGCAAGTCTCGAGTCAAGGCTATCACCTTGTTCTTGACTCCTCCGTTTAGGCTCAACTCCTAACAAAGAAAAGGGGGGTAGACCCTATTAAATTACTAGGGATGATTTCTTAGTGTAATGATATTGTACTGAATTAGTTATTTAGGAGTTTGAATATTTTAACTATAAAAAATCAAGATGATAAGATACGAAGATACACACGAAAGCACAAAGTTGATACACAATATATATATGAAGCAAAGAAGACTAGTGCCTTAAAAATGGAGTCAAAAGAGATCAGTGCGCTTGCATGTGTTTGGAATAAATGTTTTGTGATTGCATCTTGGTATGTTTTAAGTTAAAAATGAAGTATGAATTGATTAAATTAGGCCAAAGGGGGACTCTAGATTACACCCCAGATTACTTGGAGTATGTCCAAAACAAAGCCTATAAGGATACCCATAAGGAATATGTGGGCTGAAATGGAGTCTCTGGGGCTGTGTTCGTAATGCACCCATTAGGGTGTGACAAATATCGACGCCCCAAGGTCACTTTTCAGTAGGTTCCCGCTTCCTTTGGGTATTTTGCCACCATAAAGGTTTGATCTAGGCGTTGGATTTTCACCTGATGGTTTGTTAATTGGGGAGGGTGAGTCCTAATTATGCTAGTCACCCAAGTGCTTTTGATACAGCTTAACTGATCAGACGAACCGTAGCCAAGTGCAGAGCATACACACTGGAGTCTTGTAAACTTTAATAAGTTATTAAGAGATGTGTTCTTGTTTAAAAGAAAATCCTCCAAGAACCTCTTTCGATCCAAGTGGATCTCAATCGGGGAATCAAGGAGGGGTTAATTTTAAATCTACTGATAAACAAATGATAGAAAAAATAAAACAACTACACAAATATGGTTTTCTGATTAATCCTACCACGAATTTCTTTCCCCTTGCGGGTCACTCGGGAAATCATGGGGTAAGTATTATGATTACTTTTGAAAATAATATATGGAATATGGAATTAAGAACAAGATCAAATATAATACCCTGCAAATCAGATCAATTCTAGTAAAAGGAAAAAAGTAGAAAAAGACGAAAATGGCACCGACGCGAATCCTCCCAGGGGGGATGGGGAATGGGCTCGAAAGAGCCTATTCAAAGGATGATTTTATTACAGAGGTTACAATATCAAAGCACTGATAAAATAGAGCTTTCTTGGTCCTTATACAGGCTGAAACCAAGATATTACAGTTTATACAAAAAAATTACAAATTATGTGACAAAAGAGAGACCCCTGGGGGGATTTGAGCGCTCCAAAAGCCACTTTGGACAGCAGATTCATTTCTTCTCTGTCATACCTGCTAAATGAAAGAGATTGAATTAGAATAAAAAATTCCCCAAATCACTTTAAGAGTGCCTTTGGGTCAGCATACTTTATCTCAAAAATTAATGAAATTAAACTAGCTAAACTGACGAAAAAGGAACCAAGGAAAGCAAGCTTTTCTTGGGATCTTGGCTTGCTGTTTGTGCAGCCAATTAAAATCACTGATATTGCAGAATATTGAAATTATTGAACAGCAAAAGAAACTACCTTAAGAACAAGCTATGAATTTTTCAATAAACTACTTGCGAAACTAAGTCAATTTTAGCTAGATCTCTTGAATTTGAACTTTATGTGCACAATGAAACTAAGATCTAGAAAATTGAAGGGATCTTGATAATTAGATCTATGTATGCTTTTATTTATGAGATAGATCATATTTAAAAAGAAACCTTAAAGTAACAGTTTGAGGAAAGTCTAATAATTTTTAAAGGAGGAAGAGAGAGAAAGAGTGTTGGTTTCCTTGAAGATCCACAGTAGAGCTTTCAGGTGGAATGCCGAGGGACTATGCCTTTGAAATTTTTTGAAGAGAATGAAGAAGCAAACTATATCAGAATCCTCTCCAAAGTATGAACCTGCAACTCAGCTGAAATCAAAGAACTTGCCAAGAAACTTGTGAGATCCGATTAGTACATACAAAGAGATTCAAGATAACATGCATATAAGCTTATAGGACATGCTAAATCTAGATCTCTAAACATGCATCAAATGAGAGTGACAGTCAATAAACTTATTGAACAACACCTTTCCTATCAAGATTGTAATAAGCTAATTACCAATCTTAACAACAGATCTACAAGAAATTAGCAAAAACTGACCACAGATATAGGTTACCTCAGTAAAACAATGGTAATAATCATCCACACATGTAATGGCACCACACCGTATTGCCTCCAAAGCTTTTCTTTATTTCAAATGAAGAATTACAACAATACAATAGCAGCAGCACCTCAATCCCAGTTCTAACTATCTTGGAAGAGGAGGATGTGCCTTGATTTATACAATTTGCACGCCATCTAGCCCAGGGGGGGCACAATTCCACATGGAATCAAGTGAAATCATCTGATGGATAGTTCATCAATGCACAACTAAAGCTAGACTGAGCCTACTTGTCAACCGGGGGCCTGATCTGGCTGACACATCAACCCATACACTAACACATCGGCCCACAGAGCATCCAGGAGAGCCAAAACGTGTTGAGGAGAGAGGGAGGGCGCAATTCCTCATGAAGACCACTGTAGATCAGCTCTGAATCTGATTTGATCCCCTCCTTTAGTCAAGGATTTGTCAGATCCAGTCAATCTGCTCCAGATCTGATTGATTTCAGTCAAATCGGTTGAAAATCCATTGAGTTATTGATTTTGGATTTGCTCCATTATTCATCAATTTATTAATTAAAATAAT
>LPNX010803592.1:1013713-1133190 GCA_001517045.1 Pseudotsuga menziesii
TTCAATTCCCCCATGGGGTATGAACATGTGATATGATACAACAAGCACTTCCCAGAAGTACTTCCAAAGGTCTTTTTGAAGTCCGAACAAGTTAACCCTGTCCGGTTCACCAGACTCTCTTGATAAAAACCACTAAGTACAACTTAGGTGGTAACACCTATCAGAGATATACTTCTGCTTGAAATACTTCTTGAATTGTTTCCACACAATTATTCTTTCATTAACCTTCTTTACTTGTCTGTGGTGTTCCCACCATATGGATGCTATACTAGTAAAATTGAATATAGCTACCCTTTCTTTCATATTTATGGATTAGTATTGAACTTGGAAATACTTCCTCATCCCAAGAAGCCAAGCCTCAGCTTCTTGACGAATCTTGACCTTAGCATTAAAACTAGGAGGCCTTCCCTTTTTGAATTCATCTCATGAATTATTCTTATAACGTCTCCTCCTATTATTCTTGCGAGATGGAGATATTGAATCCCCACTGGGTTTTTCAGAATCATATGACCCACTGGTAGGCCATTCTGGAGTACTCCTTCTGTCTCTGGAATCCTTCCTGGAGATATGGGACCTTTTATGGGAATCTCCCTTGGCACTACTCCTACTTATTTTTGGATTATCTTCCCGATGCCTAGAGTTTATCTATCCCTAGATGTCTGTCAAAATATGTAGTATAGCTGCATTTATATGATTTTGATCTTCTCGAGTCTTAAGAATCCTTTCATTGTCTTCTATGCAACTTTGCAACTCCACCCTTAGGCTCCTCATGGTGGATGTAGTATCTGGGGGAATCTCTTGATTTCTCCTCCCATTGGATTCTATCTCATCATTTTCAACTCTAAAATTTATCCCATAGCATCTTCCTGGAACTCATAGGGGTCCTATGCATCATTCATGTCGTCGATTCTCATTTTGGCCCAACCAAGAACGATTTTTTTGAAACTTCTCTATGTGGAATGTTTCCTTTGAAGGTGACTATAGTTCTGCAAAATGTGTTAATAAACACAGCTGTTAACTGCATAAAAATATCATGAGTTCATAATTACTTACCTACATTTAAAAATACTAAATTGACAACTTTGTCAAAACATAGAATTTTCTTTTCACTAAGAATGACAGTCTTAGGGGGACGACGGGGGTCAAGGGGGCTTGCCTCCTTGTTGCCACTACAAGGTGGGTCGAGGGCAACGCCCTTGTTTTTTTTTTGGTAAATATTTTATTTTCGTGCAATCTGGCGCACAAGATCGTTGCCATTTTCACCTTTTCAACACCTGTAAATCCCACTAGAATCTAGCTTTTCGACTAAAAAACTACTAAAAATGTGCTTCTGAAGACTCGGATTTTCCCATTCGATTGACAAAACTTCAGGTTTCTCACCCGATGCTTCAGTGGATCGATATTCATTTCCCTTCTGATGCCTCATTGAATCGATATTCCTTTGTCTTTCAACACCTTATCGGATCGATCTTCCTTTGTCTTTCGATGCCTATCGGATCGATCTTCCTTTGTCTTCTAATGCCTTATCAGTTCGATCTTCCTTTGTATTTCGACACCTTATCAGGTCAATCTTTCTCTATCTTTCGATGCCTTATCGGATCGATCTTCCTCTGTCTTACAATGCCTTATCGGATCGATATTCCTCTTTCTTCCAATGCCTTATCGAATCGATCTTCCTCTGTCTTCCAATGCCTTATCGGATCGATCTTCCTCTATCTTATGATGCGTCAACTCCCTTCTGGTGAGCCTTGTCGACACCTTGGCTCTGCTTCAACAAACATCTTCTGATGATTTTGACACTTAGAAAAATTTCCAAAAATTTCCTCTTCATTTTCCTTGTTGTTTGGGTCTTGGGTTGTTAGCCGATGTATCGGCTCATCCCAGTCGAGACCATCATCCCCACCTAGTCGAGACCTTTGGCACCACCCAGCTGAGACCTTCAGCTTCTCCCAGCCGAGACCTTTGGCTCCTCCCATTTGAGACCTTCGGCTCTACCCAACCGAGATCTTCAGCTCCTCCCAGCCAAGACCATCAGCAAAATTCAAACCTAGAAAATTTTCAAAATTTTTCTCTCTGCTTTGGTTTCTTTGTCAGATGGACTTGGCTAAGTCATCCGACATATCAAATGGACTCAACTTAAGTCCTCCGATATTTTCCATACTTCGAATTTATTTTTTGAAATTGTCCCTGTTAGCTTGTGCTTAGCAGAGATGAACCCTTCCTCTATCACTGCTTTTCATGGCCCATTGAGGTCCATGTTGCAACAAAGCTCTGATACCACACTGTAACGTACCCAACCCTCCGACCAGTGAAGAGGATGCTACCATAATACTATCTACCTAGGAAACTAGCCCCATGAACATACACATAATAAAAATTGGAATGCTTTGAACTAGAAGATGCACATAAGCATAATTATTTATCATAAAATGGAAGAAAACTACATTCCATTCAAGCATTGTTCATCATTTTCATTAAACAACCAATACAATTGCAGATATGAAATAGACAGGAATACTTATCTTATGAAGAAGCTCGTCCTACAACCAGCTATGTCGCTGCAATGTTCCACCCAACCATAGGCCAATGTGCTCCTTAATCTCTCAACAACACTTCCACCCCCGAGCTAGGCATGATTCCCCAAGGAAAAGGAACTAAGAAGGCTCACATATAGCCAAATATATGTCAAAACTCAATCAATCCAAAGCTATGTTTGGGTTTATTAGACTGCCAAGGGGATGGAAAGGCTTGTTTGCTAAGCTAGTGAGCTCAACCATAGAGCTATGGACACCTACACATGATCCGACTTGGCTTTACCTACAAGCACACACCCAACACAAGGAATCATCCCCTTCTCTATTATACAGTCCCTCAGGCTATGCATTCCCTTCTAGTGTTATTCAAGATGTCCAGTAAGGAATAATTAGCCCTCAATATCTCTCATTGAGGTTCCTCATGCACTAGGTTTATCAAGCAGTTTACCTCTTCCACTCCTAACTGGATTCAGGCCAAAACACAATTACATACACAACAATTATACAATTTTTGGGTTGAGGAAAATGGTTTGGAAATAAAATTAATTGTCCAAGTGGGTGAAAAAAACCCACTAACAGCAATCATATCCCTGGGGCGTTTTGGCCCTAACGTGGCCAAAAACGAATACAATACAAAATAATTACACTGTAAGGCATGGACAAAAACGTCCTAGAAGCTAAAATCAGAGATGGTAAGTGGGTAAAACATCCCTAGGAGCCAAAATCGATTTTCATCTTGGAAAACAATGGAGAAATGCAACATAAATCGTGGGTAAGGAAACCCAACCACATACCATTACAAAATGAAATTCTCAGCCTGAGGAAAATGAAGAATGACTGCCCACGTGAAGGAAAAGATACAAAGCAAACCCAAATGAATTTCACACACGAAAAATTACCAGGTGCTTGAGAGAGCCCAAACGTAGATGAATGATGATGATGATGAAAATGCCCAGGAGGCCCAAATTGTGGATGAGATCACACAATACGAAAATTGTGAAGGTAAAACAACTCCCAAGCTTCCCTACGTGAGGAAAAATGAAGAATGTGGATGTATGGCCAAATGGGCATGCATTTTGGGTGTTTACTTGCCCCAAAAGTCAAAATTGATTTTTCCCAAAATTGGGTTTTCCCTAAATTCGAATTTCCTACCCATACTCTTCCCATTCCCATGCAATAACTACTTCAACCAATTTCTGATAGAATTAAATGATTGGGTGAGTGAGACAAGAAATGTAATTGACTGTTTCATGGGTTCTCCCTTTGACATTTTTTTGTCCCATTGGCCCCAAAGGTTAAATATTTCCCCCTCCTTATCCTTAGGAAATCATGCCCCCATCTCTTTTAATGTTACATAGACATAGTTGGTTGTGGGTATTTTAATTAAAATGCATATTTACATGATGCCAAAATTATAATGTGCTGGTTAGCACAAAATACCATCGGCAAGGATTTTAATCGTCCGAGCATAAAACGTTAAATCAATGGTGGGGATTTTTTCGTTAGCTCCACACCATGATTAATTCAATATATACATCATATACATTTAATGCAAATAGGGTCAAAAACCGGGGTGTTATAGTGACTCTCCTCATTGACCCAAGTGGTCCCTTGATTTCCATGAGAATGGAGAACTAACTCAACAACCTAGATAACAAAGTTAGAAAATCCTTAATCCTACAAGAAAAACTCACTAACCTCATTGATCTCATTCAAAACCTCCATTTCAACCTCTAATCTGACCTCAACCATCAAATATCGTCTCTCAAAACCTTCATTGATATTTAATTTAATATTTGGAATGATTAAATTGGGATGATGGATTATATGGAATATCCAGTAAGACATGATCATCACATTGGTACATCCTGCATGACACATTAGAGGAAATTTGGGGTCTAAAATGGGCCTTATAAGAAAATGTGCCAACAATAAGTTCTTGTGAGTTGGAATTCAAGAACCAATATAATTTTAATAAAATGAGTCAACCGTAATGGTTGAATTGACATATTTGTCATAAAAAAAACTACTTTTTTGTTCATATTTCTTGAATTGACATCATCATCACATTTTTTTAGGTATTTCTTGTTTTTTGGGTAGTGGGGTCCATTAAAAGTTTGCAGTGTGGGTACTCGTTGGATGCATTATCAAATATTGCATCCAACGAGCTCTCCCGATCGAAATTTGAGTAAAACCACAGGGAGATATGTCGAAAATACAAACAAAAAGTAGTTTTTTTCTTTCTTCCTCCAAAATTAATAAATATTATTTTATTATTTTAACCATTATTTTATTATTTTCCTTAGGAGGCCCATTTTAGACCTCAAAATTCCTCTAATGCTCCCAACTATTGGTTGTACAAATTGCCTAAGGTCGATGTGAATAATTTTAATGGCTTGTATCGAGTGGGATTGTGGGCCATATGGAACAACATTTTTCACTCAATAGCATTGTATATTAACAACATAAACTCTATTTGGGGGTGCTATATTTTTATGTGAAGTTTTGGTACTAAGTTACATTTACAGTACATTACATGGGACTAGTTTGTGAAAGCCATTTATTCTAGATTTTTAATGATATCCAATTTTAGGGATGTTAACTAAGTTCCACCAAATTGGAACTTTATAATACTTTATTGATACATTTGAAGAATTAGACATATGAATAGAAGGTATGCTTGGTGAATTATTCAAGGAAAATTTTATCAATGGTATTAATGAGGAAGTTGAAGTAGAGGTCTTGATGTCCCACCCGTGCTACATGGATGGAGGCTTCTCAGCTAGAAAAAAGGCCCAACTTGTGGTTAATGCATATAATAAAAAACCCATTTTTTTTCCAAAAACACTTTTTCCTTTGGTTCTTACTACCATTCTACCTACTTCACATCACTTTTAGTTCCACAATTTTTCCCAAACATACACAACACAATTTCAATGTCTTGGACTTTTCTGGGTTAGCACCTTTGGTCTGTGCACTCAACTTGTAGACTCTTTTTTAGATATTCTTTACAATTATGACATACTTCTCTCATCTCATGCTCTCTGGTTTTGGTCTATGTATCTCTTCTCTTCCTCTCTCAACTTTCAATCCACACACATCTTGGATCTATTCTCTAACTAAGAAACCCTGTTCTCTCTTGACTAACTATCACCCACCCTTTGACCAACCCGCACACAACTAGGGTTCATGATTTTATAATCCTTATAACTTTTATAATTCTTGATCCAACCATCAACTGTCTCATCACTATCAATTGACAGGTTGTCTTTCTATTTCAATACATTTAGTTAGATCCCAAAATAGGAACTATCAACCCAAAAATACAATAAACAATAAACATTTATTACTAAAAGAAAGCCTATTATTATACTAACTATTTCCAAAAATATTCGAACTATGATTTTCGTCTTCTTTATTCCTCTTATGTTGTGTTTCCTTCTATTGCAGCTCTTCTTCTGTCACAACTCTTCTTCCATCACAACTCTTCTTCTATCACATCTTTTTTTATCGTTCGACCGGAATCCTCATATTCTTGAGAAAAATTGTGCCAGAATTATGTCTACTCTTTCGTAGGGCCAACATGCCCCCAACACTCATCTGTGGCTCGTCTCGAGTCACATTAGTCTAAAACCTCCATAAGTTCGAACTTTCTTTGAAAAATTTGAAATATTTTCACTGTTTGTTCAGTTTCTCATCACACTTCTGCTTTTGTCTTCTTCAAGTTTCCATAAGTTCAGAGCTGATGTGTTTCAAATTTGTAAGTCCTGACAACCCCAAAACTTGTCGCACTTTTTCATGTACAGGTTGAATGATATATATAACTTTCTCTTCGTCAGCTTACAACTCTGTGACCTTGTCAGTTCTCTTTTGCTGCTACATCTGTAGGTTCATGACCTGCTTCTGTAGCTTCTTCATATCAACAACATTGTTCATTTTTTGATCGTCGACATCTTCTTTAGATTGTTCCTTAGTTTGTCGAAGTCTACCTCAAGAGCATGCAACTTCTTCGATAATTTTTGTAACTCTTCATCATCGATCAAATATTCCCATGATTGAGAAAATTGCTCAACCACTTTGGTGAAAAGTTCCTTTGCCTCTTGTATGATGTTCCCATCCTTAGTTGTTTCTTTTCTTCTCTCTTCTAATACCTCTAGAGGTGTACTGGGTATTACCTATAGTTTCAACTCTGTTACCCTCTTGTGAAAGTTTTCTACAACTTCTCTAAGTAGAAATACTTTGGATTCTGAAAACATCTCTGGTGTTAAGTATTTATCATTAAATTTACTGCATGCAAGTGTAACAACCATTTCAAGCTAGTGCTTGTCCTCCTCCCTAATCTTAGCTTTATGTTCTATTTCATAAACTATTTTCTTTAATTTATTATAAGTAGTATTGTTCAATACTTTAACCTAATTGATCAATACACACTCTTTGATCTTCATTTCTATTACTGCATCATTCTGAATCACATGCACTTCAAACATCGTTAGTGAAGAAAAATCCATAGTGACATGGACAAGATCTTTGACCATGGTATTCATCTTTGGCATTCCTAAGTCAATTGCTTAACCCACTATTGAAACCTTTATTGGTGGAGTTAGCCTCGATGCATCTCTAGGTCACTGCTCAGATGAACCAACAAAGTCCTACAAATTAGGAAATTTTGGCATGTAGTTGGCCACTCTAACTTGTTTTACTACATTGCATACTGTCTGTAGTAAAGCAGTCTTATTGATGTTCAATTCTGTTTGACGCTCATATATCTATTTATATCTTGCATTGGAAAATTCTTCCATTACGTCCATCACAAGTGTATAATCATCATTAGTAAGGTAAACAATGCAGATGATTTGTCTCCCTTCCTCTCCTTGTGACCATGGGAAGAATTCTCTGACTGCTTTCTCTTATCCCCCACTGCTAGGTCCATTGTGGTCATACTCGAATCATTCCAAGTATTTATGGGAGTATTCTGTGAATTTTCTTCTTGTGGTCGATCTTCTCCCTGTCCTCCATTCTTTTTTGTTGATGGATTGTCTTTTCATGACTCTTCTTCTGTAGATAGCTGATCATTTGCGACAGTAAATCTCCATCCTTCCAACCAATATTGAACAATGGAATCAATTTTAGCATCAAATAATTGAAATCGTGTCGCCAAACATTGCCTTTGTGGGTCCTTTCAAGGCTCCAAAAAGATATGATGGGTCCCAACCGAAAATATGATAATGTTTTGATACTACTTAATGGTTTCTATGGTGATCATGGCCTGCTTCCTAACAAAATGATGAAGGACCTCAGTATGTAAAACTAATTCTATGTTATTTTTTTTATTTTGCTCAGGTAGCTCCTTGTCAAACAATAGATTTTGGTATTGAAATCGTCGACATAGGACAGACACATTTACTCCCTGGTAGTGTGGTGGTTCTATCCATTCAACAAAAGAAATGAAAATGAGTAACCAGGAATAATGAAATGGGGTTCCCTTTTCTTGTACCTCCTCTACATATGTTAGCAGTTCATTTAGAATATAGTGTGACCAATTGAGCTGAACACTCACTCACAAAAATCTACCACAACAAACGTCTCTGTGGTGCACTCGTTCGGTTTCATTTTCTGCAGCAACTTTCTAGAGAATAATTTAGCTGCGAAGTAAAAAGCATCATTAATAAAGGCAATAAAAAATCCCCTCGTGTCTCTTATCAGGTCATATTTATGTTTCAAGTTATTCTTCAATGTAGTATCTTGTTCTTTTCTAGTGAAAAATGGCATTGGATTGACACATGCAAGGGGAGTTCTAGAAATCACTGCTATGACCTTGAAATCCAATGAAATATTCTGGTCAACCCATAAAACTCCTCAATGGAATTATACAAACAACAGCTTGACATAGGAATTCACTTTTGCTGTGTGGAAAAATTATGGCATGTGCATCAACAATAGAAATCCAACTTTGTCCAATCCTCTCAACCATTCAATTGGAACTAGGTGGATAGGGCCATCCTTTTTCTATCGGACACTGGTCATATATATGTTCATTGCCAACTTTGGAAACTTACATAGATTGTGGTCGACAAAGCCCATCTTATGCAAGTTTGGAATTATATTCGTCGTTACTTGAACTCCTTTCGGTATGGTAGGTGTGACCAATTTGGTAGGGAGGGACATAATTTGGCAGGATGGATGTAGATCCTACTTCTTCATCAGCTGGTAGCGGTGTTGTTGCCTTCTTCTGGGATTCAAATCACTTCCTTCTTGATGTAGCAGGTAGGTCTGGTCGTAACCTCACCTGAGGAATTTTTGGTACCTGTGTCGCTTCTTCTAAAACCATGGGAGATGATGGAAAAAATGCTGCAGTGCATTCAATAATGGGTGTAGGTGAATATGTCTTGATGTCGTATTCTTGAACGATTCTTGTACTGAATATGGAAATTACCCTGCTCTACAAAAAATCATCTTGAATCTTACAGTTATAAAAAAATGGCTCAACATACTCAGTCATATGCAATAGGCTTAATGAAGCTTTGAAATGAAGATGATATATGTTTACCCATTCAATCAGTCGGTCCATCACATGGTCGAGCAACAAATGGAAAGGTGGCAATGATTTTCGTCACATGGAGTAATCTTTCTAATCATGACAAGGAAAATTGCAATCAAATTGTCACTTCATATATCAGTTCGATGGTAGTTATTTTTAATTAATGAAATAAGTGACAAAAAATCACGCCACCAAAATATCCCCCATCCTCAAATTAACTGCTAGAAAAATTTCACTTGCGACCAAAATTCATTATGCGACAACAATTTTCTTCTTGGGACAGATATATGGTCTACGCCACATTTCTTTCCTTGTGATAGACAAAGGGTTTGTGAAAAAATTATTTTACCTCGACAGAGATATCGTCTGTGACACAAAACTCATAAAATTTAAACACAACACTCATATTTTTTTACAGAAATAACACTCATAAACAACAGTCACAAATCTGTGACTTTCTATGTTTTTCTTTTTCTTTTATTTTCTCTTTTCTGATCATTTGTTTTTCACTCAGTCGACCAAACTGTGACTATCCTAGTAAGGCTTTATCCCAATTCCATTCACCAATCCTTTAAAATGTGTTCCATCTAATTTCTGTAACTGCATTATGCCTCCTTCAGTGACCAGAATGATAACATACAATCCCAACCAATGTGTTTTAAGCTTTCCAGGATGCTTCAAAAAATTACTGTCATATAGAAGAACAAGATCTCGAATGTGAAGCTTCTTATTCTTAATGTGTATTTCATGCCAAAATTTATGTCATTCCTTCTCAAAATTATGGTTATAGCCTACGAAAAAGCGTTCTTCCTCCAACTGGACAAGCTACAACAATCTTTATTTGACGGAATCAACATCTATCATTTTTGTTATGGCAGATATCCTTAAATTCGGTACAATATATTCCATCGACATGATATATTATTGTTTATAAACCAATCTAAATAAATTTTGTCCTGTCAATTTCTTACAGGTCGTGTGATAATCCCATGGTACCGGAGAAATTTTCTGGTCGCAATTATCTTGTTGAGTATTGCATATCTTTGTCAATGCATTTTCCAGGATTTTGTTGAATTTTTTGACAACACCATTTGCATGTGGGTGATATGGTGTCATCTTCTTGTGTTGGATATGAAATTATTTAGTTAATTTGTGGATCAACTGAATGAAAAAATGCGTTCCCTAATAACTTATCAAAATCTTCGGGCAAATAAATCTAGTTACAATATTGTCAAACAAAATTTTTGTGGGAATCACAACAGTGCAATAATTTAGCAACACTGCTTCAACCCATCTAGTCAAGTAATATGTCGCAGTAGTAATGTATCATGCACTTGTTCTTTCTCTTGGTGGGTTGATCAGACCCACAAAATCAATAATCCATTTTTCAAGTGCATGTAAAGTTATATGAGGTACTAGCGACATTTCATCTTGTCATGGCGAATTTCCATTTCTCTATAAAATATCGTAGTTCGACAATATTCTCTAGCATCCGCATGTAAGTGGGAAACCACAGTCCTGCTTATAATATATTTTGTACTATGGATTTTCCAGTATAATGTCCTCCTACGACACCAGAATGCACTTCATTCAATATCATTGGCACTCATGTTCCATTACACAACAATGAAGAATTTTTTCAAGTCCCATCTTATACAGTTTTCCAACAATCAACTAGAAATCTACAGCTCGTACAACTAATTTTTTCTTCTACGCAGTGCTGAATCCTTTGGGTGCATATCCCATACTCAAGAATTGTATAATATCCCTATACTGATCATCAAACATCTTTACTGCAAATGATTGTGCATCAGGAATACTATCATCGAGATTCAGAGGCTATTCACCATTTCCTAGCCTAAATAGATGGTTGGGTCCTAAATTTAGTTGACCGGGCTTAACAATGATTTCAAAATCAAATTCCTGGAAGAGAAGAAGCCATCAACAAATACCCCCCCAACACTAGCTTATTGACCAGGTATTTCAATGCAGAATGATCTATGTACGTTTTGAAATGTCCACGAAGCAAACAGTGTCAAAATTTATGAAGAATGTATACCATAGTTATTCCTTCTCTTTTTGTCATGGTATAGTTATTCTCTACCATTGATAGTATTTTTCTATCAAAGGAAATAAGATGATCAATATAACCTTTTCCAACATGTTCCAGTACATTGTCGAGAGCGACAGATGACACATTTACATGTACATGAAACTCCTTCTTCTAGTCTAGAAAAACTAGTATAGTCCTGTAACCATCTAATATAGTCCTATAACTAGCATTATTCACTCCATTTAAAATTTAAATCCTTCTTCAATATATTTTCCATAGGGGAAATCACCTCTACATAAACATTGATAAATTTTCGATAATATCCTGTATGTCCTAATGTCGTTCTTAGTTTCTTCACAGTCAAGGATGGTGACAGGTCGAGGATGATCAAAATTTTAGCAGGATCGAAAAAGATTCCAACAAAAAAAACCACATGACCCAACATAATTCCAAATGAGGAACAAAAGATACATTTATTTATATTCAACAAAATATGATACTGTCGACACTATTGCAACATCATTCTGAGGCTCTCAATTTGATCTGTTATGAGCCCAAATATAGTCTAGTCATCGAAGTAGACCTCAAGAAAATTATGAATAAAATCCCTAAAAGAAACCATGACTACCCTAGAAAATATAGAAGGATAATTCTTGAGTTCAAAGGGAATTACCATATACTGGAAACACCCCCACTCATTTGCAGAGGTGGTCTTGTGTCGATCATCCTTCACAATTTTGATATGATGGAATTATCGTATACTGGAAACACCCCCACTCATTTGTAGAGGTGGTATTGTGTCGATATTCTTTCAGAATTCTGATACGATGGTGGCTAGAGAATAAATCAATAAATGAATAAACTCCTTGACCCCCGACACTCTCCAATACCTCATCGGTAAACGTAGTAAAAAATGGGTTGTGCAAATAGGCATCATTTAGATTTCTTAGGTCAACACAAATACATACTTCAATAGCATTCTTCTTATCTTATACTACCATTGGGTTGATCCACTTTGATTCTTTGACATGTTCAATGATACCCGCATCCAACATTCGATATAATTATGCTTTAAATTTTTCTTTGTACCATGGATTGACTTAATACAAGCATTTCTTAATAGGATTTGTGCTGGATCCAATGGAATCTTCATCTCTCTAATGTCTCAAATTATAATTCTTTTCATTTCTGAAAATTTCGTGGGGAAAAAATCCTGAAATTCATGTTGTAAGTCTGTGATCTTTGGAATAGTCTCATCGTTCGAATAATCTCCAATATTGGAAAACTTTGTATTTTATAGGGAACCAATATTCACTTTCTTGACTTTCAACGGGTTCAGAAACTCGTCACTTGAAACACCAAATCGTTCTAACTCATGAGTACCTTCAAAATATGGAATGTTTATGTCGCGCGGGTTATCATCATCAGGTTCACCTGTCACATCATAGCATTCCATCTAGTGTTGGAATGGAGGGCTTCTTTGATTAAAATTTATCATCGACACATGAATATATTCAATTTTTTTGTATTGATCATGTTATCACTTGAAATTTACCAAAGGTTGTGAAGGTTCGTTCCTAGGTAACAACAGAACCACTTTAGGAAAGGGAGTTGGCTTCTCCAATTAGAGAGAGGTATCTCTTGCAAATGTAAAACAAGTCCAGAGATATGGTCACAAAATGAATATCAAATCTCGATGGTTAGCAATGAAACAGAGATACATTGGGTGATGGAGTCAAGATATCAAGGATACAGAGCGATCTGCACTAGGAAATGATCATAGGAGCAAGATAGTGCCTCGATTACGGTCGTTATATTTGGGGTCTGGTGGTCTGAGAAGAAAGATGATAGTCCACTAGTGCAGAGCACCGCAGGGATGAATTCCACACTAGCTTTGGGAGAAAGATTTGGTGAATACCTGAGACAATGGTAGGAGCATAAGATTATGAATTCCCAGC
Source organism: Pseudotsuga menziesii (assembly GCA_001517045.1). NCBI lineage: Eukaryota > Viridiplantae > Streptophyta > Pinopsida > Pinales > Pinaceae > Pseudotsuga > Pseudotsuga menziesii. The sequence continues at coordinate 1,026,797 of LPNX010803592.1, forward strand.
CATTATACACTAAGTCTACGATATGAAGAACAACAAAATGTAAAAGATAAAAAGGATAACATGCACATGAAAGGAAAGATAGTTATAGACTACAATTGAGAGACACAAGAATTCCTGTAAATACATATACCCAACATATAGATCTGAAACTTATATTAATTAAAGAGAAAGTACAACAATATCATAAGTTCAAAAACAACCAACCTTTGCTCCTTCTATGAGGAAATATATTTATAATGTCTTGGATCTCTTAGACCCTCATTGGAATCAAAATTTGTTAGAACTGAAGAACGACTCCTAACAAACTCAGATGCGGCTTATACACCACGAATTACATAATTTAGAAATAATTACAAACTATCTTAAAAATAGGCTAAATCCTTTTCCTGTGTATCTTGGCTGATGACAGTTGTGCAAAATTAGAGAGAGATGACTGCAAATAAGTATGTCTTGAGGAAAAATCCTCCGTGCTGCATTCCTGGCTAGATTTGAGGCTGTGTATTAAATTGTTTTGATCCATACAATTGAATTGACTTCCATAATTCAGTACCAGGTAAAGTAGAGACAACCACGTCGTGTGCTAATACTTTGAGCTCCATATACTCTGTGTACGAGAACTCGGGCACTGTAGCACAGATGGATTTAAAATCAACTAAAAATTCAAATGCCCCAACCAATTTGTCAAACACAATGGCACCTGACAGGGCATGCTACATATCCCCAAACTTTCTGTGGTCAAGCCTACAAAGGATTAATCTCTCCAAATATTCTTCCCGAGTCAACAAAGGTCCCATTTCCTCCCAAAAGAAAGGAATCCCCCATGCTTACCAATGGTTTAAACAACTTGATCACCTCTTGGAATTTCTGATCTATAATATGAATCATGCCCTGTACCATGTCTAGCATCTTATGTTTTCTCACCAGCTTTCTAGCTCCAAAAATGATAGTGAATTTGTTTGGGATATCATACCTATTGGCTGGTTCTTCTGATAAGCTGCATAGAAAATTGATAGCATTCTGAGCCATCCCTGTAGATCTCTTGTGTAATTCTCCCTTTTCTTTCAAAACATTTTTCTTAGATACTTCCAAGGAATCTTCCTGATCAACAATGAAATTAAGGTAAGGTATGAACTTGTTTGCTTTAGATATGATTTTATTCCAGATGATATTCTAGCATCCCTACAAGGCTATTTGGCCAATTACTTGCTTGCTTAACTTGGAATTTTGTTCCAGCAATTACTAACATCTTTCCGCTAACTTCTTTTTTTGAAGCTATATCTTCCAAATTATTATTTTGCTGCTTTAACCCTGTAAGCTCCGCATCCTTATTTTTACCTGTGACATAGCATTAGACAAAGAGGCGGTATCTGTCCCAATACTGGGAAAATTGGTTGGGATTTCCACTGCTTCTCCCTTCTCTTGTAGCTCCCTTTCTTTGGATGCTAGCTTAACTTTTAAATGCTCTTCACCTTCCTTTAGTAGCTTTGCTTCTTTATCCCATCATTTCTCTTTCTCGTCGACTCTCAAAAGTTTGGCCTTGCAATCCATCAACACAATATTCAAAGCCTCTTTTTCTTTCTCAAATTCAGTTAACTCAGCTATTTGAATGAGTTGGGTAGAAGGGATTTTAAACTTCTTCATGAGCACCTGAATTTCTTTTTCTTTCTCTTTTAGCAACCTCTGAGCTAGTGCTCAATTATATTCCTATCCATCTACCTTTAATGATTCATCTTGCAACTTTTGAAATTGGACCTTTAGAGCCTTATTTTCAATTCTTACTTTCCTCAGTAGATCTTGAGTCTTAGTTTTACTAGACTCCAACTTAGCCATTTGTAAAGTGAATTTTAGCAATCTAGTATTTAGTATATCTCTAGTTTCTCTATTGAGGTTTATGATATCAGTAGTAGGAACCTACCCTAGGTTCACTTTGACCTTTGACACTTTATTTACCATTGACACGACCAGGCTCATGCTATCTGTAATATGGTCTCTCACAGTCTTCATTCCTACATCTGGAAAAGGTAACTTCCTAATTTCATCATATAACTTCACTGTCTCATGGAAGGTTTTATTGGCTGTCTCTCTCTATGTGTTAAGTAAATCTTCTTTAGAAGCAAATTTGCTTGGGGTATTCCCATAAAATACATACTACTGCAATTCTAACCCATATTTTATGGGTTCTTGTTTCTACTACTCACCTTCATCTGGCCTCTGATACCCCTTGTACTTATCTACACCATATGTTGTTCTAGTTCCATTTTATAGTTTTTGGGCATGCTGGCAGTGTCTATATCATTAGTGTCCATGGGTTCTCCATGGTCTCTCTTCTTAGCACTTTTTGAAAATCTCACTAATGACGAAACATCTCCAGCCATTATGACTATTTTGGACAGGTTCATGGGGGAGGAATTTTCCCTAGGTAAGGATGAGGAAAAGTTCTATTCCATGCTGACATCCTTTGTGGTGTTATTAGGATAATAATCCCAATTCGAAGCTTCCCTGATTGCATCTATCTCTATGTGTTTAAAAGGCTTATTCTTATTATCCTATCTCCTTTTGGAGATCACATTGTGTGGATCATAGTTTAGGGCTTTCCCCAAAAGGAATCCCATGCCCTTGAGTAGATTATCAACCAGTGGTAAGGATTCTATGCTTTTGACTGTGTATGGCCCCACCTTCCAGGGAAAATTTATCCCTGAACTTTTCCTAAAAATTAGAATGTGTTTTTCCTCAACAGTGAGCCTCTACCTGATCAGCTCCAATTAAAAAATCCTGACTATCAAAAAGGTAGGGAGGATGCATGGTTGGTGTACAAAATCGTACAATCTTATAATTGTTTCAAATTTGGTCAAGAACCAATCTCCTATCCTCTTATTAGGATACAACTACAGTATTTTCTTCATCTCGGGAACACCCTGGGCAGTCTTTCTTGGAAGAAGAGGCCATATATATCTGCCATCAAGAGGTTCAAGAATTCACAGTAATTCTTGCTCGTGTCATCAGTGATTATTAACCCTGGGGTATGAAAATTATCTTCATTGTAAGACAAGAACAATTTCAATAAGAAAGATTGGAATCTGAACACTCTGGTGTTGTGGAATTTAGCTAACTGAGATCGAATGTTCTCAACTAGAAACTCATCAAAATTAAGACGACAGGATTGAAACGATTTCCCGAGGAGTTTAGGTTCAACCAGATAGGTATCTAAGACAAACAGTAGACTCAATAATGGTTCCATAATATAGCCATTAGTATCTAAACCTAGGAAATGACTGGCTAAGGTTATGCACCACTGGGTTTCTTCATTAAACAGACTAAGGTCAATGGGGTAAGACAAAGTGATAACTTTAGTTTTAGGTTTCAAACAAGACTTCAGGAAAGCTTCCCTACTTTCAACTGTGGACTCTTGAAAAAACTGCACAATATTTTCTCCCTCATAAGCTTGGGATGTATGGAAAAATTTGTCTGGGACATGGAGGGATTTATGAACATAAAGGGCTTGAATAGGGAAAAGGACTTTGCACCTGGACCTATTCATTATGAGTCCTTTAGTGGCAGAAAAAGTTCCTGCACACCACTCAACAAACTTGGGGCAATGGTGGGTTTGGTTGACAAAGAAAAGGTGGAAAAATGACTTGAAAACACTAGAGGTATCTCTACCTTGGTCCTTAAGAACTTCCAGTTTACTTTTAGCCGCTTCAACCACTTCGACCAACATAATAGTATCAAAAATATATGCTTCTTCATATATGAGGCTTTCTTACTCCTTCCAACCACTAGCCCCTAATTCTTCATTATCCCCTACCTCTACTACCTCTATCTCTTCTTGTCTATCCATTTTCAAAAGTATAGAGTAAGTATCAGGAAGCCTACCTTGTCACGTGCACCGCTCTTTGATCTATTCGCGCTGGCACTCTGCACACAGTCTGGGTGTTCTCCAATCTTGAAGCTTTGGAAAACACAAAACCCTTTTCAACTACATGTAGACACCTTTATAGTTTTCTATATTGTGTAACTCTCGTGCACCTCCATATAAACTGTGCCATAGATCTTTTCCTTTGCAACCTGAGCCTTTGATCTGTACGACCTCTCTGCCAAAGTTTCAATATTATCCATGTGTGTAGTTCGATTTAGGGGAATCCACATAGACCATCGATCTTCAATCTATCATCATCAAGGCCGTTCAATCCCTAGAGATTTAACATTCCACCAATCCCTTTTCCTTCAATTGAGTGAGCAAATCCTGATCGCAGAAGGACCTCTATCCATTGATCGAGATTGGTCCCTCTTGGAAACCTTCATTCTTTTCCGGCCTTACAACTTTTCATGCATTTGAAAACTTGACCCTGTTTGTGCTAGTTCATATCATGGAATTAACCATGACCGCAGAACTATCTCTATCGTCGGATTGCCTCTCGCTTTTAACACATTTCATGATTCAGAAAAATTACTTTATTGGAGCACGTTCACTGAGCAGAAAGTTTTAGCACTGTTGATCCTATGTTCGATCAATCTCAGCTCTCCAACACTGCTTCCATTTAACATATTCCACAAATACCAAGGATGCATTATGCCTTGCACCTTTGATCTGTAGAATCTCCATCTGCCGTAGATCTTCACCTCCTTGGATCTGACCCATTGATTCATGAATTTATTTACCTTATTCCTGTTGCTGCTTACTCTAAAGGTGAAATGATCCACCACCGTGGATTCGGAACCCCTTCATTACCCAACGGTCCCTCATGAGTATACCATAAAGGGTGCCTTCTTGGTATTTATAATAGGGTAAATTTCCACAATCTCCAGTAACCCAAAAATATTTCAAAATATGGTGCTAAAAACTGGCTCCACAAGGGATGCTACCCTCCCAGCGACGTAGAAAAGAACCCCATAGACTAGGTGCCAAATCCATTTGGATTCCTCCGACCCTTTATTTGAAATTATCAACCTTCCTTGAGTTGAACTAAGAACCAAATCACTATTGCAACAAATTCATGTCAATCTATGTCATCTGGCCATACTCTAAAAACTGAAAATAATTGTGACCGCAAACCCGAACTTATAGCTAAAAAATGAAAATGAACTAAAAAGTACAAGAGGAAATGCTCGACAAGCCTCGATCTTTTTTGTACCTACCTACCCTATCTAACTGATCCCAAATTCTCAATCAAGTAAATTCTAACTTGCAATGAATCCAATCAAGCAATTTTCCCAGTAATTCAGTTTTCTCATCAAGATTTATTGAAATTAGAACATATGAACAAAATGACAAAAGGTTATGAGGAAATATGTGATCCCTTTGACATAAAAATAATCAATTGTTCTTAGTATATAATTTCTTAAGATATTATACCACTGGATCATAAATAATATGACATACCCCAAAAATATCAAGCACTTGTTTTTCATGACAAAGCTCCTTAGAATGCAACTCCTCTAGCATGCCATTAGATTGATTTTCAAAATAACTATGAAAGGGACTATCATGATTACCTCCCAATGAAACCTCCACCCTTTCTTTCAGGATTTCCAAATCTAAAACTTCACCATCCTTATATACTTGAGTAGAAAGATCATTCTTTCCTCCAGCCATGTCAAGCAAACACAATCCCTCTTCTTGACATGAAATTTCTGAATTTCAAAAAATGAATAAGCATTTATTTGAGAACTCTTACCTCTTTCTTCAAAATCCAATTTCTCATTGCAAACCATTGATTTTTCTACATGATGAGATTTACCATATGATGGTTCATCTTCTACCTCCAAAAAGTTGATGGAATCTTCCATATCCTTGAATTTCTGTCTTTTTTTAGAGGCTTTAAGAATTTGTCTTATCGGTTCAAATGAAAAATAACACAAAGGTAGACTATCACCTTCAACACATTCACTATCTTCTTTGGTTTCAGCCTTTAGAATTTGGGTTACAGTTTGATTTTATTCACTATCATACCTTGGATTTAGAGCCGGTCCTTTGGGTATAACATCCAAGCAGTCATCCTCATACTCATCATATATGGGCATACCTAGATCCCCTTTTGAAATCACCATTAACATAATCGGTACTAGGCTGATTGCAATCTTCAGAAAATAAATTTGCAGAACCATCTTCTTTTACATCATAAGGTTGATCATATCTATGTTTGGTAAGTGAAGGCTTGGGATGAATAGGGACTGCTCCCCTTAGTTTATGCAGCCCAACGAGTTTTGATTTATCTTTCATCTCATCCCCACAGTCTTGATTTGACAATTTTTTAGACATCTGAAGATTTTCTTCAACTTCCAAGAAATCAACAAACATGTGCTGCAATGTGACTGACTTCCTTTCCAAAAGAAGCAATGACAATTCAGCAGGAAAGGTACTTACATAATGAATTTTAGCAGCGTTTTCAATAGGTTGGATTTTCTTTGGCATGTTTTAATAAAATATTGCAAACCTCCTATTATAACTAGACATGGTTTCACCCTCCTTCTTCAGGGAATAGAAATCTAAAAGTATTTGGTCTAGTGGCCTCCTCTTACCCCAAAATTTCAAAAAGGTGTCAGAAAACTCTTCCCAATTATTGATGGATTTAGCTTGTAGGTGCTTAAACCATTCTTTAACGTATCGTTGAAAATATTGGGAGAAAGCCCTGATGCATAAATCATCATGTTCTACTTCAAAGAGGTCAAGGAAATGTTCAAAGGCTTGTAAATGTTTTTCAGCAGTGAGGTCTTTGGATTCTTTGTCAAATTTAGGGAGGTACTTGTAATGTTTCGTAGGAAAATCATGAAGGATAAGAGGTAAGTGGAGTGCTTTGTATCGGCTTGAAATACTAGAAGAAACGGTGCTATGCGAAAGGGATATATTACCAATCATAGTATCAGGAGGCTCAGATGGATGACCTTTAATTCCAAGTGTTTTGAATGAAGGCTCTTGGTCGAAATCAAATGTACAGGATGATGAAATGATTTCAGTTCGTAAAGAAGGATATATAGGAATAAATTCATGGTTCTGTTTCGAGTGTAATGAACCATGGAAAGTTTCTTTGACAAGTTTAGGAAAAGATAGGAACAAACTTACAAGAAAAGACAATTCATCTTGGAGGAAACTAAAAATCGAGTATCTTATCTTTTCACCATGCATATTCATACGTTACGAAGAGCTCATTTCCCCAGTAAAGTCTATCGGTTCTATTTTAAACTTGATCTTTGGATCATGTCACTAGTGGCGTCACTGAAGTCTATATGATTTGAGAATGGAGTCACCAGGTGAAAGATGTACAGCCTTCTTGATAGTCTAACTGCTGTTCACCATCAATAGTCAAATCTGAAACTATGTCATTCACACCCATCGAAGGTTTGAACCTTCATACCCAGCAAGGACACCACTTTGTTAGCACCAAGAAAATACCTAGGTTGCGGGGGGTAAATCCTGGGGTAACATCAAAATCACTTTAGATTGTATTTCTGACCCAGTACAATCTGAGAGGGATCTCTCACTATCTACAAGTATTTCACATTCAAAATATTCAATCAGAGACGGTCAAAAGGTCAAATTTCTGAATAAGCCAAGTTTGTTTTGTAAAGTTTGGTGGGGTAAATTGTGGAGGAGACCATTGGGCCATGGAGTCAACTAATTAGGTCTAAAACAAGTCACAGGAGGTAATAATCTTGAATTTTTGTGGGCAAAGGAAAGTGAGGCACCATTTCTTCAATCTGGAGGTATTAGCAGGTGGATTAGAGGACAGAGGGAGACAACCTATCAAACCGAGCACCTAAGCTTGGTGAATTCTACAACACTTTAGAAGAAAATGTTTAAAATGTTTGACAATGGATCGAGAGCATATAATATTAATTTTGGCCCACATACACTAATTCCCAAACATGAAAAGAAAATACAAACTATAATGAAAACATGATAGACAGTCACATAAAGAAGGTCTACTTATTGAAGAAAGAGATGACGCAGGAATCTCCACCATGAGAGTTTTTCATTCCACCTCTGCAAATTTTATTCAACTCTGAGAGACTGAAAACATATTACAATGGACAGCCCCCCACTCTTGAAAATTCACAAGCCCTCTCCCCTATGGGGAGAGCCTGTTTATACTATCTCAGATCCCTGAGGCTAGTCCTCAGAAATGGGCCAGGATGGTTACAGTCACTATCAAACCAACAACCAGAGTGTGGTACTTAGGCCACTGTTTACATATAATTTGAACATACATCATGGATTTAGTGTGGATGCTTGGTTTGGGTGACAGCACGATGTTTCTATGGTTGAGCCTATTGATCTCTAAGAATGATGCTTTCAGGTCGCTTTTCAGGTGAGTCACCATTGACTGAGGTTTGAAATATCTGGCTGGCTTGTCGGGTTAGAAAAATACACACGATTTTATATCCTTCCTAAATTTGTGTCTCCTTCATGCTTAAAGGCACCTTTATGCATGGATGCAAACTACTAGGGCATTTTGTTTCCCCTCCTTACTCAACCTTCTCTACAGCCCCTCCCTCTTTGGATAGCATTGGTAAACGGGGGGTCTGGGAGAAGGGTCGTATTTCTTCTGGAAAAGGAAATCCTCTATAGTGGATTTTCATTATTGTAATTATCACCTTTCATGAGGTGGGCTCTCCGACAGGAAATACGGTGGAGTGTGTGTCCACCACCCTCACCACCCTTGGTAAGTGGACTTCACAAATAGGGCGTTGCAGGTATATGACCCAAGACGCTCCAACCCGAACAACTACTCCCACTGAGCGCAACCTAGGACTATCCTCTTGTGTGGAATCTTAGGAGGTAGCGATGGTATCAGGGGTTCCTGGAAAAACACTCATGGGATAGGAGTGTCCAGGAAATGCGCAATAGGGGGTGTGGCTATTTGAATATGGGTGTATCTCTCAAAATTCTTCACGTCTGTGCTTTGATGGCTGGTGCTATCCCTAGTATGAAAAATCAAGGCAACAGATGAGCATGGAAATGAGCTCACCAACCATCAATACAACAGATGGATAAGCTTTTTGAACCAAATTGCCATTGCCAACTTCTTGAAATTCTATGGACTTGCAACAAAACGAAACTTCAGGTTCTAAAAAAGTATGCTAGCTCATTCTCTGTATTACAAAGGATTTGAAAGGTGGTGTTATATATAGGACTAAGAGACTGGAATTTGCAATGACTAATCAAGATTCCCACACATTCCATCATCAAGTATATTGGTGTCGACATGTGTGAGGGCATGAGCCGAGTGATCCCTTACCTACTGGAGATCTAGTCATGTCGCTTTATCTGCTTCGGCATTTATCTATTTGCTTTGGGAAATATTTTTTGGAATCACCCTGTATGGTCCACCTTATGCTTCGAATCACATGGAATGGATGTTCTCATACCCCTTTTCCCCTGTGGCGTAGGAAACAGAATGATCTCCCTTGCCACGCTTACCCTACTTCGTGTGAAGAGCAGATTTTCCTGGTCCACCTCATAGATTCCCATGATACTTCCCTATCTCCACACGCCAGACCATATGACATATACATATCCTGGGATGACATGACAATGCCACAGGAATGATTTCTCCCGTACGCATGTTACAAATGGCATCAGGGGAATCAATTAATCTGCCGGGAAATAGATCATATGCGAGAGCGTTCCCTCTACCGTCAGATCTGGATGTGACCTTTATGGTCCCAAGATTTTCTCAACCATTTGATTTGAACACCTTTAATATCCGTCGTTAATGTGTCTTCAAAACCAAGCCGTCGAAAAATAGCTCTTCATATTAAGCTCTTATAATAATCATGGGTACAACTTGATCAAGGGAAATCGACCTCAGCCTTCGATCTATGGTCAAATTTCATTGGGACCATCTAATCATGAGATCCTTAACAATCCATTGATCATTCCTCATCTAATCACCCGCATAGCTTATAATCACGGAATTCTTCTCATTCGCTAATATTCCCGACCCCTTTCTCTGGATTGTAGATCTTCGCAGTCTCTATGAATTTTTACGAATAGAGGTTTTGACACTGATCATGCTATTTTAGATCACGGAATAAACCACGATCATATATTTTCTTCTACCTTCATCTTAGAAATCCGACCTTTGCTCCCTTTACCATATTTGACATTTGGAAAAAACCTCTTCCTTCACGCATGTTTCCCCATTGGAATCATCCCAAGCCATCGATTTGGGATTGCCTTGATCCTAAACTTCCAACTTATCACTTTAATAGACCAGTGGATGTCAAACTTGAATTTTTCTTCACATCTCCAACTCACGGAAACGTGTTCCGTCGCTGGTCCTCTTCGTCATGGATAATAACCATCGATCTTCGACACTCTCTGCTTCATTTCTGCTGCTGTGTGCTTGGACCATAGAAGGATCTAGCACCATAGATACATATCCCCTCCTCATCTAACAGCTCTAGTTGACAGAATCTACCAACCTGATAACCTAAAATGTGTTAGATTTTTATCATTCAAGCTAGCATTATCTTAGGTTCTTTAACTGAGAGAATAAAAAGCACAAAGATAAAAAATAAGAGACAATGAACACAAAGTTTTTCCTTGGGGAAACAATAAAGGAGAAAACCATGCAACTTACTCAGAGATAGAATCAACAGCAAAATCAAAGCCCAAAAAATAGTAAGATGATCTCTCGACAGCAGTAGTCTCTCTCTCTCTCTTATCCCAACAACTTCTTCTCTCTCAGTTATGCACTACAACTGAGTGTGAGTGAATGTATGATAAATAGAGAGGCTCACTCTCTATTTATACTAATTTCAGACTTGACAATAACTCACTAGGGCTGAATTCTCTAGGAGAGTCTAATAACCCTAGGGCCCCACAACTGCAGGGAATTTAACCCTTGATCAATAGGAGGGTTACCCACAATGAATTTACATGACTTTTTTACATGATTGAATCTCCCAATATGAACATCAGGGCATGACATGACTCAAATATATTACAGACACTTCCAGGAATAAACATCAGGGTACAATACATAAGCTATATAAGTGAATACATTCTGAAGTTACAAATACATCAACACTCCCTCTTAACTAGGAAGGTATTCTCTCGACACAATTTATCAGCATAGGTCTTCTTCTCTGTATCATCTGGATCATCATTGAGTTCTTGTCATCTTCATCTTCAAGTCATCTTCATCTCGATCTTGATCATCATCACTAGATCTGTATCATCACTGTTGGATGATCACTGATGGATCATCATCACTGGATCTAGATCATCACTCAATTTGGATGATCACTGGGTCATCATCATGGGTGCTATCTCTCGATTCTGCTCATCACATGAATTTCTACAGAGCCATCCCTTTCTCATGCTGGTTGTAGGCCTAGCCTCCAATTAGGTCTTCATCTTCTTTAGCACTTATAGCTAACCTAGTCAGAAATGCCATTCCAACACTTATATCTTACCATGGGAGGGCTTGGCCTACCCCCATGTCAGAATGGCACACCTATCACTCACATCTGACCATGGGAGGAACACATCCACCACCATGTCAGAATGGCCCAGCCCTTACATCTGACTATGGGAGGGCCCAGCCTGCCCCCATATTAGAATGGCCCAACCCTTACATCTGACCATGGGAGGGCCCAGCTTGCCCCCATGTCAGAATGGACCAGCCCTTACATTTGACCATGGGAGGGCCCAACCTACCCCCATGTTATAATGGATCATCCCTTACAGCTAACCATGGGATGTCCTAGCCTACCCCCATGTTAGAAGGGCTTAGCCCTTACATCTAACCATGGGAGGGCCTAGCCTGCCCCCATGTTAGAATGGCTCAGCCCTTACATCTTACCATGGGAAGGCCTATCCTGACCCCATGTTAGAATGGATCTACCCTTACATCTGACCATGGGAGGGCATATCCTTCCCCCATGTCAGAATGGCTCTGCCCTTACATCTAACCATGGGAGGGCCCAACCTTCCCCCATGTCAAAATTTCTCTACCCTTACATCTGATCATGTGGGAACACATCCCATAGTCACATAAGAATGGCCCTCAAATTCAAGCTGAGTATTCCTAGTAACTGACCAGGTGCCTCCATTCTCCTAGAGAATGGCCTTCAATGCTTAGATCTGATCATGTGGGAACACATTCCATAGTCGCCTTAGAATGGATCAGCACTTACATCTAACCATGGAAGGAACCAATCCTCTCACCATGTCAGAATGGCTCATGGACTCATCACTTCCCCTTGGAGGGAACCTCGATCTAGAGAACACCAAGATTCTCCCTGAAGTACTCAAACTTCACTCTGAGTAATGGCTTAGTCAACACATCAACTATCTGTTCATTCGTTGCAACACACTAGAGATTCACTACTCCTCTATACACCATATCCCTCATATAGTTATATTTGATCTCGATATGCTTTGACTTCTCATGGAACACCAGGTTCTTAGAAAGTTCACACAACTCTGGTTGTCACAATATATACAAGTAGCATCCAACTGGAGATCAAATAAATCAGACAGTAGCTTCCTCACCCATATTGCCTCACAACTAGCTGAACATGCTGTGACATACTATGCTTCAGCTGTACTCAGTTTCGTGCAAGACTGTTTCCTGCTAAACCAAGAGATCACTCCTGATCCCATACTAAAGCATCACCTTGAAGTTCTCTTTCTATCGATGGCATTGCTTGCCCAATTTGAATCAAGATAAAATTCTAGGTTAATCTTCTGATTAGCCTTATACTTGAGCCCATAATCAACTGTACCCTTTAGGTACCTCAGAATATTATTTGCCGCAATTAAGTGAACATGTCTTGGATCTGTCAGGAACTGGCTCAAGGTGTTCACAGCAAAGAAAATATTTGGTCTTGTATTCGTCAACTATATCAAGAAACCAATCATCTGACGATACATTGTGGCATCAATTGACTCAGATGAACCATCACTCAATAGCTTTAGGTTCGATGCCATAGGTGTGGTCATGGCCTTGCAATGCATCATCCCAAATCTCTTCAGGATCTCTGCTGCATACTTCCCTTGTTTGAGGGAGATTCCATCCACATTCTACCACATCTCCATGCCTAGAAAATAGTGCATCATACCAAAGTATTTCATTTCAAACTCAAAAACAAGCTTCTTCTTTGTATCAGCAATCAACCCATCCATACCTATTACAAACAAATCATCTACATACAGTAGGAGTATCACTGGGTTACCATCTTCAACCTTGTAGTAAAGGTTGGAATCTACTTTACTCTTGGTGAATCCCAAACTAGATAGAAATATTTCAATTCTTTTGTACCATGTGCTAGATTCCTATTTTAAACCACACAGGGATTTCTTAGATTTACACACATGAGACTCCCTATCATGTGTCTCAAAACTGAGTGGCTACTCCACATACACTTCCTCTTCCACTACACCATTCAAGAAAGCAGTCTTGACATCCATCTGGTGTATCTTCCATTTCATCACTACAGACAGAGCAAGTACTGATATAATGGAAGTGTATCTAGCTACAGGTGCAAAAGTTTCTACCCATAGATGCATGGGAAGATCTTGATCATGAAGCACGGCCCTTGCAGCTTCCATGATCATTCTATTCTTCCTTTCTGCAACCCCATTTTTTTGTGGATTATATGGAGTGGTTAACTCCCTCTTAATCCCCGAATCTTGCATAATTCTTTGAATTCATTTGATGTGAATTCTCCACCATTATCTAATCGAAAGGTCTTGATCTTGTTTTTTGTGTGGTTCTTGATCAAGGCTTTGAATTCCTTGAACTTGTTGAATACTTCATCTTTGTTCTTCAAGAAGTATATCCATGTCTTCCTAGAAAAATCATCAATAAAAGAAACATAGTATACATACCCGCTTAATGAACTGGATGACATCGGAACGCATACATCAGAGTGAATGATTTCCAAGATTTCTTTTGCCTTGCTCTTGCTACTTGGAAATGTCTTCTTTGTGTTCTTTCTTTTCACACATCCTTTGCAGACACCGTCATGTTTTGTCTAAATTTTTGGAAGTCCTTCAACAGCTTTGCTCGCAAGTGGTAGTGCTTTGTAGTGCACATGTGCAAGCCTTCTATGCCAAAGTTCATTTGGTTCTACTGAGTCATGAACCAAATCTTGTTTTGGTTATCCCTTCAATTTTTATAGACCTCCCTCTTGTTCCCCAATCACTACTGCATCATCAATAGTCTTTCCTTTTTCCCACATGAGGACTTGTCCATCTATGAATGCAACCCTCATGCCTTTCGCATCTAATGAAAATATGGAGAGGAGGTTCTTATTTAGTCCTAGTACAAAAAAAACATCGTTCATCTTCATATACTTTCCAGAGTCTAGCTTATAGGAGGATTTCCCACTACCTTTTATTGGATACTGGTAGTCATCTCCAAGTTTCACCTTGTGGGGAAATTCATGTTCTGATAGTTTCACAAAGGATTATTTGAATCCTGTGAATCCTATCATATGTTTGGAAGCCCCACTATCTATAATCCAATCATTGTTTCCATGTGTGATGTTTCCTGTGAGAGGGAAAATCAAAACATATTCTTCATCACTTGAAGAATCATCACTTTCTTGATTTATTATTTTTGTTGAAGGTTCATAATATTCTGTAGCATGAGCATGATGTATTCTCTTGTTCTTCTTCTTCTTGTGGGAGTTTCTTTTGTTTCTAGGACAATATCTGGCATAGTGTCCTATTTCATCACAAGTATAGCATCTGAGTTTCTTTTTTCTAGAGGGAGGATGCTTACCTTTAGAATGATGATAGTCCCTTCTGTTTTTCTTGGAGTGTACCATGAGAGCTTGATATTTACTTCCCATATTTTCTTCTCAGGATGCTATTCGAGCTTATTCTTGTGAGCATTCCTCCCACAGTCTACTGCAGGTGACTAGCTTTATTCTATCACATATCCCTTGAATAAAGGAGTTCCATGATCTAGGGAGACCATTCAAGGTGGTCATTACAATCTCTACATTCTCCACTTCTTCATCCATTTCTTCAAGTTGTTCTTTGATATAGGAGACCCTTGTGAAGTATGACTGTATGGTCTCCGCATTCTGGATCTTCACATTCTTCAACTGGTTCCTCAAAGTCATCTTCTGGTTTATGTTCTTTCCTTCAAACAGTTTGGTCAAGGAACAAAACATAGCTTTAGGTGTCTTTAGGGAGGACACCCGTGGTATGAGGTGATCCTTGATTGAATCAGTAATAATCCTCTTAGCCATGACCAATTTCTTCTTATGTAAGGCTTTAGCCTCATCTCCCTCTAGAACTAGAACCTCTTTTGTGATGTAAGAGTCAAACTCATTTTCTTCCAGGACCAGGGAGATCCTATACTTCTAGGATCAAAAGTTATAAGATTCCTCAAAATTTTCATTAATCTTGTTAAGATGAGACATATTAACAAAGAACCTCAAATGGAAATGAAAAAGATTTAGATCTTACCAGGTCAAGATGTTGGAACTAGGTCTAGAGCCGAATTTCTGCAGAGCTAGTTCAGGGGTAGATTTGGATTTGACTTCCCCGAAGTTCTTCCCAACCAAAAACTTTGATCTTGATCTCTAAACTTCAATTTTGAGGAGGATATCAATCCAAGTCTGGGCTCACTCAAAAATCCCACTTCTGTGGAAAGCCCTAATTTTCAGCAGCAGTGTTGGGTCAAAAAACTGAAAATGCTCAGAATTAGATTCTTCTTTGATAGAAAGAGGCGCCCTAGAGAGGAGAGTCAACCCAACCTCCTTTTGCTGAAAATCTATGGAGAGAGATCCAAAAAGTAGGAAGCCCTAGTTTCCATAGCTGCACAGTGTCTTCTTCTCAGGTTAGCTCTAATACCATGTTAGATTTTTATCATTCAAGCTAGCATTATATTAGGATCTTTAACTGAGAATAACAAGCACAGCAATCAAACATAAGAGACAATGAACACAAATTTTTTCCTCAGGGAAACCATAAAGGAGAAAACCCCACAACTTACCCAGAGATAGAATCAGCACCAAAAGCAAAACCCCAAAAATAGTAAGATGATCTCCTGACAACAGTAGTCTCTCTCTCTCTTGTCCCAACAACTTCTTATCTCTTAGTTATGTGCTACAACTGAATGTGAGTGAATGTATGATAAATAGAGAGTCTCCTCTCTATTTATACTAATTCTCGACTTGACAATAACGCACTAGGGATGACTTCTCTAGGAGAGTCTAATAACCCTAGGGCCCCACAACTGCAGGGAATTTAACCCTTGATCAATAGGAGGGTTACCCACAATGACTTTACATGACTTGTTTACATTATTGAATCTCCCGATAGGAACATCAGGGCATGACATGACTCAAATATATTACAGACACTTCCCAGAATAAACATCAGGGTATAATACATAAGATATATAAGTGAACACATTCCAAAGTTACAAATACATCAACAAAAGGGGCTTGCATAAATGTTTTACTGAACAAGATCATTTCGAATCCCTCAAGCCTATAATTCAAAATTTCCAAAATATGGTGCTAACAGCTGGCTCCACAAGGGATACTACCCTCCAAGTGAGGTAGAAAAGAACCCCATGGACCTGTATCCTTATCCATTAAAAACCCCAATCTTCTATTTTAGTTATCTATCTGAAAATAAATAAACTCTGACAAATGGTTACCTTCTCGATCTTAGGGCCTTTTTTGGGTGCTTCAAATCTTTCTGGGTCACCATCAGTGCTGGTTGAAAACAAAAATATTTACACTATGATACAAGGGATTCTTCCCCCTTAATCCAAATAACGCTTCAAGAACCTCCCATTCATTGGGACTCCTTTATACTGCAACCCATATTGATATTATAGTATAAAAGCATTGCTTCCCCTGTGTGCTGTAATGAGGTATGTTTGTTGAATGGAATATTTCACGTCTTGCGGATAGCAAGGTGTTCCACTAGTCTGAATGGTTAAGATCCAGAACAAATAGATCATAGAGGTTGATAACTCCCCCTAGATATTGTAGATATCTAGAATACAAGGCCTTGATAGTTCACCTATGTACCTGCAAAAGAGTTCACGAAACAGATCAACGCAACCAGAATATGATCTACTAATCTATGCTAGTGACTAAGGAATCTAGCAATATATATCTGAAATCAAACATCAACAATATATATGGGACAGAAAATCAACTTGCATTAGAATTATGAAGAAGTTTACAACCAAGCCTTAGTGTTGACATGCATCTCCATGAAACCAACTCTTCATCCCCAAAAGCTCCGACTCTATCTCTCTATGCTCTCTCCAAATGATCTTGGGCCAAGAATTAGTCCAACAACATAACAATACCTTCAATGTTATCCTCTCAACCATGGCTATGAGCTCATATATATAGGGCTTTAATGGATAGAGATGGTTGATAAATTAGTGGGTGAGGTGGCCTCTAAGATCCTGGGATGAGGGATATCGAGCTCAACCAACCCACAGTAGTAGGGATAAGAGATATCTCAAGGCTTATCATCTAGAAGCCTCGAGAATCTTCTCTGTTTACCCTTTTACCCACGCTACTGCACTTTTGCTTCTTTGACAAAGTGGTAAGTTACTACCTATGGACCAAGGGTGACAGGCGGTGGCACCGCTTGTAGACAACCGATGAAAAGCGGTGCAAACAGGGGTACCACTCTTGGATAAGGGAGCATGAGTAGTGCTGGGAATTTGTATGATAGACTGATAAGAAACCATTTAGTCTTCACTCCAGAAGCTGGGATTTCAGGGCAAGAAGGTATGTCAAAGGTCTTATCACATGATGGTGACAAGATTTTGGTATAACAGGATGCCCCCCAAAGCATGAGTCTTAGAGTGATACGATAAACTAGAGCTTTGAGAACAAGTCATTCCTAGGAGATGAAAACATTGAATTGATCAGAGCATGCATTCAAGTAGGCATCTGTAGTACATTAGTATGTTGACTCATAGACACAAGTAACCAAACTCATAGCTGTAGACCAATACAAGGCAGATCCATGAGTGGAATAAACAAGCATGGCTACTAGAATACAGCGTAGATCCATGTGATAGAGGACTCAAACTTGGGCATAGCTACCAGACATACAACATAGATCTATGTCATACAGATGCAAATTTGAGCATAGCCACGACCATACAAGTGTGGATCCATGATAGAATATACAAAACTCCATCACAACCTGGGAAAAAGCAATGAGTGCTTTTAAACAGATACCCAGAGTCTTCATCTCGTCTTCCACAAAGTACGATTCTATCCATGTGATTACAATGATCTAAATTCAAACATCGTAGAAACCACTTGATTACTGGCCAATGATGTGAATCGTTAACCAGTGTGAGGGAGATCACCATTAATGTCAATGATTCCCAAGGTACCCTAGTACAATCTACTGAGTGTGAATAGAGGTCCTGATGTTGAACACCCAGTTGATTCTATCGATCAAGGGTCAATGATGTGAACCAATGTCGAGAGTGAGAGAATTTATCATTAAGGCATATAGATCTCAAGGTACTGAATATTGTTTATAAGACTATTTCTCAGATGATGAGCTGACGCCGATGGGAATAGTCTCGTCGAAGGAGTGCCATGATGAGTCCCACATCGATGACATGAAACTAGGAACATAGTTCTGGAATGATGTGAACATAGTAACGATATGACTGACTCAAAGATACTGACATAAAGGCTGTGTATACTACAGAGGTAAGTCTTCTTCAGATTTCCTTTGAACATCGGGCGGCACAACAAAATGACTTGGCAACATGACTGGACATGACAGATACACAATGCGATAGTGGGCAATGCTTTCTTTTGAAAGACTCAAAGGATTGACATGACTCATGAAAGTGGATCGTCAGGGAGATTAGCTGTATACCCAATTGACTGACATGATTGTGTAGACAAGTGCCATGTTCAAAGGTAACAACAAACAACTGCCATTATTTGCAAAATGATTCCCTGCCCCATTTCCCCCATCATGATCGATGATTGCCTCTTTTCGGTTTTACGAGTACAAAGAGGGTAACAAACACTCGATGTAGCTTGTCAGAAGACAATTCCAACATCATATGTTATACAAACCTGAGAGAGGATGGGCTCATTCCCAAAATGGGTCTCTCAATGTTTAATTTTTAACAAGTCCACTGAAAGAAAACTCGATATTGTTCATGTTTAGATAGTCTGAACGGATACAGAGGAAGACTCCATGGAGGTCCTTTTTCATATGATTTAGTCTCTAAGGCCCCAAAAAGGATAAAATAATACCTTATAGAACTCTTCCAATCATGGTTTGTTGGAGCATTCCTTTCTCGTAAATAGTACTATCTAAACCGAGAAAGAGATAACCTACCATCGGATAAACGACTCTTCAAATACTTTAACGAGCGTGAAGAAGACAATATCGCTCGACGATCTTTTCATATTTAGGGAGTCTGAAAAGGGTTTAAAGAGAACTCCATGAAGTTTCTTTACACAATGTCATTTTTTACGAGCCTGGAAAGATTCAGAAATGGACTCGACTATCTTTTAATGTTTAAGGAGTCTGAAAGAAGATGTGAAAAGAAGACTCCATATCGTTTCTTTACACAATATTGTATTTTACGAGCCTAGAAAGATACAGAAATGGACTCGGAACATTGATACTAGATTTTAACGAGTGTGACAAAGTGTCCTAATAAAATAAATGCTCAATGGCCTTTTCCATTTTGTGAAAGTACAAAAAATCCATAAACAAAATTTCCAAAGCTTTTACTAAAGTCAACCTACAGACGACTCATAAACAAGTGTTAAATGCATTCAAAATCAACATTACGGGATTATGACAAACAGATTTTGACCAGAACATGATGTAACATCAAAACTATACTAAGTCAGACCCAAAAAAATGTCTATATAAGGCAAGTAAATAGTAAAAAACCAAACATTTCACTATTTACCTCTTGGCAAAGAGCACTTGGAGCATTTTTTAGCCAGATCTTCCACAGCTGATATCGAGAGTTCCCACTGTCTGTTTTTAGTTTCATCAGTTGCAGGTAAGAGCTAAGATCTTATTCTTTCATTTCATAGCTTTCATTTTGGGATTTGATGGGGTTTTAGGCCTATTTGGAAAGCCCTAAAATCCTATTTGCGGACACCAGAGCCACCCCTTGTGGGATAGGCGGTACCTCCTGAGAACCACGCCAAAGACAAGGTGAACAAGTGGTGCCACCACCTGTCTCCAATGGGGCATAGGTGGTGCTGGCCATGGAGAAATTTAACCAATGATATATATAAAACTAGCTCATTATTTTGATTTATAATGATTTAAGGATGATATTGATGTATACCACTGTTGTTTTGGCAGGTCTAGGCTTCCAAAATATGGTGATATGGAAGGACAGAACTCATGATAATGAGGATGTCGCTGCTAAAAGGAATCTGGTGTGTATTGCCACACTCTAGAATTGTGGACTTCTAAAGTTCTTCTAGACACCAAGCATGGTGTCCCACGAGAGAATACTGGAGCACATCCTGAGAATGTGGAATCCATAACAATAGTATTTCACAGTGGGGGCACATATACTTACAGTGGAGGTAGAGGACATCTACTTCCTGACTAGCCTATCGAGACGAGGTGCCCCTATCTCACTAACTTGTTCCCATGGCGGGGACATTACCACTAGAGAGCTCATAGATTGACACTGTGTATCAAGTACAGGTACATCGGGGAAGAAAATTCCCATCAGGGCAGTGATAGACAGGGCTCTACGGATTTTTCTGTTCACCATGCAGAGGGTGGCAGGGAGCTAGGGTGTACATCAGGCTTCCAGGGAACATATGCTATATGCCCTAGAGGCAATGGCACCTACGGTGTTCAACTAGGCGGAAGCATTGCTTCCAATCTTCAAGGATCAGCTGACTAAATGTCGGTAAGGAGAGATGAAGCAATTCATCTTTGGTTCCATCTTAGCTTGTTTCTTATTTGAGCAGGTCCCCTAGATGAGGCCCCAGGTGGCTTTTCATATTCTAAGAGCATAGGACCCCCGCATGCTGAGGTGGGTCCAAGTCATGGCTCGCATGGGAGTGGGTAGGGGCAGAGTGAAGTTTGGTGATGCATTCTTCATATGGTTGTGGGATAGATGCTCATGGTCGAGCACTATGCCTATGCAGGCACATATTTTACAGGTGATGCTGACCTACCACTCCTGCTTGGAGGGCAGTGGGGAGACATTGGTAAGAAACAAGAAACCCTAGAGATGAAATTTTTTTTTATGTTTTTCATGTTTTATATATTTTTTTGATAAGTGATGAGACCTGTTTGTCTTCTTGCAGATGTTGGAGCAGTAATTCTTGGGGATCATCTCCATTAGACATGCAAGCTGGAGCTCGCTTCATGCCATAGGGTGATGATATCACCAGGGAGCTGGAGGAGAACCTTGAGAGGTTGACTTTGGACATCCTAGACACTGACATAGATGATCTCCTGTTTAGATATTTGAGATCTATGGTGGGAGTACCAGGCCGATTCAGCAGGCTACTCCGCAGGGTGGCTCGAGCGGTGATGTGCTATTACGAGAACCACTAGTAGATGAGACATGTGTACTGAAATCTAATAGCTTCAGGATTTTAGTATGATGATTTTTCCTGAAATTCTATGTGCTTCAGAAGAGGTCTCGGCACCTATTTTTTGTAACATGTTTCGTATATATATATATATATATATATATATATATATATATAGAATTTTACATGATGTTTATATGTTTCAAATGGATGAATGCATTTTCTATGAGTTCTATGTGTCTTTAAATGTTTATTTACAATGTACCATGTTTGATTAATGTCATGAATGGGAAATATGCTAATCTAGGATGTAATTATCCAATGAATCAATAACTACATTATGTTCCCTAGGGATATACCTATATGTAATGGTTCCAAATGATCTTTCTAACAAACGTACCCTCCGGAAGAGGCAGAGGAGCGCCGAGTTCCTAATGGTGTAGATATGGTTTAAATGACAAACCACGAGCTGAGAGTCCATCAAAACTACTAGATCATGGAAATCCCGGGAGGCAGCTTCAGTCAGAAGACCGATGACTACTTCATACTCGACGATGTTATTAGTAGCGGGACCTAAGAAAACCACTCCTGAGCTAACCAAATCTTCAGTTGGGGAATAGAGAACCCAAGCAGCTGAGGTTAGATTCAAGGTGTGGTAGCAAGCACCATTATCAAAGCCATAGAAAGCCATCTACATGACCAAAACATGGTATAAATAGATGCAGGCACCAAAACTCAAAACCATCTTGAAAATACTGAAAACACGCTGAAAGTCAATCAATATACATATATACAAGATACCATCCAAGAAGACCTAGGAATAGTACCTTTTTAGGTACAACCCATTGCGAGGTTTCCCTAAAGGGATTCCATCATAATATACCAACTCATAGGCTCCTTTCTCTAACACCTTGGAAATAACGAAAGGTCCATACCACATCGACTAGAACTTACCCTTTCCTAGCTTTTCATATCTCTGGTCATAAGTCAAAACTAGGTCACCCTCATTGAAAACATGAGGCTGGACAGATTTATCGTATTGTGGCTTGACGCATTCCTTATGTGCCTCATTAGCCAAGGAAGCATCTCTACTAGTCTCATTAAGGTTATTCAAGTACAAAAGTCTCGCTTCCTCTGCGGAAGTGTCTGGGAGAAGTTCGACAACGAGTTGTAAAGATGGAATCTGACATTGAATAGGCAAGATAGCTTTGAGTCCATAGACAAGCTGGAATGGCATGAAACCAGTAGCTGTTTTCATGGAAGTCTAATAAGCCCAAAGATAAGAAAAAAGAACGAGATGCCAATTGGATTTATGATCTTGAACCTTTCAACGCAGCATAGTTTTCAAAATCTTGTTAATGGCCTCTACCTAACCATTAGCTTGCGGATAATACGGTGTAGAGTGTTCATGATGAAAACCTAGCTTGGCACTCAATTCCTCCATCATTTGATTACAGAAATGGGATCCGTGATCAGTGACGATGGACTACGGAACTCCAAATCTAGCTATGATATGGTTGAACAAGAAGAGAGCAACAATCTTACCATCTTTTGCATATGTAGGCATGGCCTCAGCCCATTTTGTAAAATAATCCATGGCTACGATGATATTGCCATGCCCCCCGGTTGAGGTAGGTTTACAATGCATGAAGTCAATCCCCCATTTGCCAAAAGGGCCAACGGCAATGACAGGGTGAAGTGGAGCAAGATGGGTGTGCTTTTTGGGATAAAAATGTTGGCATGGTGGGCATTTCTTAACAGCCTCATGATAGTCTTTGAAGAGAGAAGGCTAGAAATAGCTAGGGCGAAGAATTTTCTAGGCTGTAGCCATCCCAAATAAATGACAGCCATAGGCTCAAGAGTGGCAATCATTTAACATGTGTTCAGCCTCCTCATGAGTGAGGCATCGCTAGAGAATGGAGTCAATCCCACGTCTATACAAGGTATCATGCAAAATGAGGTAGTATTTCACGTGGTGACGAATGCAGTGACGATCATCGTGAGATAGATGCGGTTGAAAACACTGGGTCTAGAGATAAATCAACAAATATCCATACCAAGGATCAGTAGTGCTAATTAGGAATAGGAATTCATCCGGAAATGAATCGTCGGGCTCAGATTCCATGGTAGCACAGGGAAGGTCACATATAAGCTCAGCAAAAACCAAGGATTTCTTTGATGTAGCCTTGGCAAACTCAAGATCGAACTCCTGAAGGATGATGATCCAATGGGAGTACTTTCCCCCGAGTACCTGACAAGTCAGAATTTAGTACATCGGGTTCTGGTTTTCCAATATGATGGTAGTGCGAAGCATAATGTAGTGATGAAATTTTTGCACAGCAATGACTATGGCCAAAGCTAGCTTCTCCAGATGTGAATAACAGGTTTCATAATCAATGAGATTCTTACTGGCATAATAAATCACATGCTCCTGACCGTGGAGATTGTCCTACACTAAAACCATGGCGATGGTAGTAGCAGAGGCAACAATATACAAGAGAAAATATTTTGAATAGTCTGAGGGGTGTATCACAGGTGAATGAGTTAGAGTGTGCTTAAGACATTGGGCCTGGTCATCCCAGAAGAATGGAGTGTTCTTCTTGAGGAGACGCATATAACCGTGTGTTTTCTCAGTGAAATTGCACATGAAACGGCAGAGAAAGTTTTCCTTCCCCTACAAACTTTGGAGTTCAAGGATGGTGGTTGGGGCTGGTAGATTAATGATGGTGGCATTCTTCAAATAATCAATTCGGATTCCATCTTTGGATACCACAAAGCCAAGCAGATGTCCCATCTCAATGCAAAAGACACATTTATGCGAATTGAGCTGTATATTATAATGACGACATCTCAGGAATATGTCTTGAAGATGACCAGGGTGGTCCTCTCGTCACTGTGAATGAGAAGGGAGTTCATCGAGGTACGGTTCAATAATATGTTTAATGTCATGAAATGCATAGGACATCGCACGCTAGAACATGGTGCCAGCGTTTTTTAATCCAAAAGGTAACTTCGTATATGCAAAGTTTCCCCATGGGAAAATGAATGCCATCTTATGCTGATCGACGGGAAATATCTCAATCTGATTGTAGCCGGAGAAGCCATCCATGAATGAAAAGATGACACTTCCAGCACAGTTGTCGATAATCTGATCGATGTGCAGGGTAGGAGTTGTCTTTGGGACAAGATTTATTTAAATCCCTAAAGTTGATGCACACTCTAATGGTGCCCTTCTTTTTATTGACAGGGACAATGTTTGATACCCATTTCGTCAGCGGTACAAGATAAATAAAACTAGCTTTCAAAATTTTCTCAATCTCAGCTTTAATATCTGCGGCCTTCCTAGGATGGACTTTCCTAAGTTTCTTCCTGACAGGTTTAGCCATGGGATAAGTTTTAATCTCGTGGACCACAATGGAAGGGTCAATCCAAGGCATCTCTTCATAGGACCAGGAAAACATATCGTGGAATTCCTTAAAAAGTGCCTTCTATGCTTTAGATTCATCTGTGGAGCATTTCTGCCCAACATGAACATGCTCAATAACATTAGGCTTGGCTAATATGTCAATTGGATTCATCTGAGTAATGTTGCAAAGGTTTCCTTAAGAATCTGTATCTTGCAACAATATAGGACTTTGCGAAATGTTGACAATATCAGTAGGAAACAAGGATGCAAAATCATAACTGCCCGAATTGGTATTGGGGAGGAACATGGATCTATGATGGTGATCCTACCAAATGGGCTCACTCGTGTTCATGATCTCTATAATGGACTCGTCAGAAGGAAAAGTCACAGAGAGATAGTCTATAACCGAAAGAGAAGGTGCTAACCAGTACGGTAAATGGTAAGGATCAGAAGCCACTAAATGAATGTCATTAGTGTGATCATCAGAAAAAGTTTGAATGGTGTCATACATAGCTTCATGTGGGCTCAACAAGGTGGAATCAACAACATTTGTGCCTTGGGGATCCATATCAAATGAAGTGATCATATGTACTATCGCAGTATCTATGCTAGGAGGAGTGGAGGAAAAAATCCCCATAAGGGATGAATCCTTCAGCATACCTACCCCAATCGATTGGTAAGGATGAGGGGACTGACCTAGAATTAGGATGTTATTAGCCATAGAGGTAGTAACATCCGACGTACAGAAATCAAGCTGGTCAATAGTAACAATTCTCCTGAGATGCGGGAATTGGACCATTCGAAATACTGTTGAAGCAATGACATTCATGGCATAGAACCAATTTCTTCCTAAAAGGAGGTTATAATCTAAAGGGGCATCTACCACTTCTACTTGGATGGAAACGTTTTTTCCCCCAAGCTCAACCACAAGGGCTGATATGAGGCCATGGGGTTGGAATCCTCTTCCATCAAAGGCTTTAAGGGTCTTGTAGGTGATGTAACAAGCTCGGGAGAGCCAAGAGCTTTCCAACAATTCAGAGATAACACTGAGCTCGAAGCTCCTTCATCTAGCACCGTTCGAAAGACTTTCTTTCCCACTACTTTTGTAATGATCTAAAAAGTAGGTTTATGTGGTAATCTAGGTTTATAGTTCTCAACATTGAAGTGAATCAAGTTAGTGTTATCTGGGTCTACAGCTCCTAATGCAGTCAACAAGTTCTTGCGCTGTGTACGACAACTTTGGAGTGCTTCTAAGGTAGACATCTCATAAGGTGCCTGAGCAAGATCTTCAACCACATTATAGAATTGAGCAGCTCGGGCATTGGGATTAAAGATTTCCTTCCAAAGAGTACTTTTTGGTGGGCTCAAAATCATGTCGAGAGTAGGCTTCTCGATAGACAAGGGAATAGTAGATGAGGATTTTGGAGAACCAGTGGAGGGAGCTTTCCCTGAAGAATATGGGTCTTCTTGCTTATCTGTAGGTTTATCATAATTCTGGCTTCGAGTTTGCAGATGGATGGTATCTGAGGACATCATATGAATTTCCTCTGATGAACTAGAGTTACCCTGGTTCGACATGTGGTCTACTAGTTGTTGTTGAGAGGGGAAACGATCCGTAAGTACTGCAGGTGCGGGGTTAGACTTCAAAAACTAGGAGATTTCATCTCGACGGGGACACTCCTTAGAGAAGTGGTCACCACCACATGACAGATAAGGGTATTTAGCCTTCCTTTTCCCCGTGTTGTTGTCATTATGGGTTGATTGGGGGGTCTCCTGCTGGTTTCCAGGTTTTTTATTTCGATTTTTACCTTTATTTTTATTACCCAAGGTTTTAGTACCTTGAATAGAATTGACCTTAGCAGAAACCTTGGGAGTCGAAGGAGTAGCAGGTTGGGTTTGCTTGGTAGGTTTCACTGCAGATGGGGATTGTATTGAACCAACAATCCCATCAACAGGTACTTCTACTGATTACTGGGTAGGTTTAGTGTTGGTTCGAGGAACTTGAGGAATCGGGTCATAAAGGGTCTCAGACTGGGAATAAACCAAGTCTAAGTACTGAGCCCGACTAATAGCCTTCTCTTCGGTAATGGCACCACCCATAGCCACATCTCAGGTAATAGGAGGCAATAAGGACTTAGTGAACCAATTAGCTAACAACTGATCTGGAATAGGGGCCTTAATAATCCTTCTCTGCCTTCTCCACTCACGAATATGATTAGAAATGTGGGTGGAGGTGTTCTATCGCAGAGGAGTTAAAAGGCCAGTGCCCGTTTCATAACGAATAGGGAGCTGAAAGTGCGTAAGAAATACGGTTTCCAATGAGCCAAAATCCACAAATGAATGTTGTGGGAGTTCAATATACCACTTCACAAACATACCGGTCAAAGTTCGCTGAAAGAGTCATAACCAGACGAAATCATCCATGAGGGAGTTGGAGGAACACCACAAATGAAAAGTCATGACATGGTTCTGCAGATCTTCACCCTGCTTCCCATCGAATTTTAGAATGTCCGATGGTAACTTTACCGGAATGGGAGGCCATGAGGGATTCTGTCGAATGGGATCATTAATCAACTTGGAAAAATCAGGCAAGTCCAAAGTTTCAATGAAAGGTAACTGTCTATTGGGTTGCACATACTGGTAATATTGATATGGCATGAAATTACCAGTAGGGCCATAGGTTGACTAAAAAACAGGTTGCTGTGAGGAAGAACTACCGGGAAATCCATGCATGGGGGGTTTATTTATGGAAATAGGATCACTAGAACCACTAGGGCCTCTGGGAGGAGGACCACCAGAGCCGTCGGGACCACCAGGACCACCAGACCCTCTGGAACATCTAGGAGGTGGGAATCCTTCAGAGCCACTGGAACCTCTAGGTGGAGGGCCACTAGACCCTCCATATCCATAAGGAGGAAAGCCACCAAGTCCCCTAGGACCACTAGGACTGCCAGGACCAAGAGGAGGACCACCAAGCCCTCTAAGACCATTAGGTCCCCTAGAGGGAGGACCTCCATAAGGTGGTCCTCCCACACCTCCCACAGTATGTATGGGTATCCCTCCCATGGCTGGCATGTAAGACTAGTTGGGTTGCCCCCATGGCATAAAAGTGTTGCTAGGGAATGGAATTCCAGTGGGGTTAGATGGATGATTACCTACGGGTATTTGATAACCATAACCACTAGAAGAATGAATGGCCTTAGGTGGTGCCCCCAAGGGCTGCCCTGAACTAGATGGGGGATTTACCACATTAGTGTGGGTGGGAGGGACAAAAACTGTAGATGTTTCTATGTTATAGGTCTACTCTTGACTAGGTACAACTCTGGGATCAGATAACGTAGGTCGTGCTGGGGGTTTCCCCCCGGCATTCAAACGTACTGAAGACACAGGAATTGAAGGTTGGGCCCCAGATGCAAAAGATCTGGGTAGATTTGGATCAAACATAACATAAGAGGTGAGAGGGGTGGAAATTTGACCTGGGCTGTGGGTTGTTAATGGACGATCTATAATCAGTTCAATGGGTCTCATAGAATCGGCTAGTGAACAATATCCCATAGGAAGGAATGTGGAACGGACTAGTGAAGAGCCTAGTATGTTATCAATCTGCTTTTCTACCTCCTATGCATGAAGGATAGCATCATGGTATTGCCTGCGTTCTTCTTCACTTTCAGGAGAATTTACACGGGTTCCAAATGAGGCAATGGCCTGTCCGATGGGTGTCTCCCAAAAAGGAGCATTAGGAACAAAATATGGATGGGTATCATCAACATGATCTTACATAGGACGATGGAGTGATGAATCCTCATGGGAAGGTTGTTGGACCAAGGGAGGTGAGTGTGAAGAATATGGTACTCCATTTTCTGCCACCACATGATCTCCCACTTGGGAGGTCGTAGCAGCTCCTCGGTTGATAGCTTCGATTGGATTTCCTCCTAAAACAAAAGTGAAATTGGGTGGCAAGCCCCATACTCTCTTGGACTGTCTTAACTCAGCCAGGGTGTACAGTTCCTATCTAACCTAGGGTCTGAAAATCTAGAAAAAGCACACCAAAAGGCTTCCCTACTCAAACTATAGGTCAAAAGAAGTAGACTTAAAATGACAGGAGGAGTTCAAAAGTCAGGTCTCTCACTAGGATTGTCAAGCCGGTGCCACTCACGATATACCTCGAGGATATGTGCGTAGTAATCTCCCCGAATACTATTTTTGGTGTATGGCTCCAAACAGGACAGCCAAAGGGCTTTGCTCAGATAGACAAGGTACCCTAGTGGGGTCTCCTAATATACTCAAGGTACATGGGATCTTGAATCGGTAGGAGTGCTGTCTAATGCATAACCGTACACAAGGGGCCTTCCGATATACAATCGAGTACATGAAGTACCTCTCTATATACCTCAAGGGTACATGAAAGGCCCGTTCAATATACCGACGGTACATGGAAGAACCGCGTGAGTCCTGAAATGTAATGCTGACAAATAATGACAGCTCCTACGTTTTATGATTCTTGAACACGTCTCTAACCTATCACTCAAGTTGCTACGTAAATTTTAACCTATAACTACCATTGATTTTAACTTGTACGATTAGGTGAATGCATGATGTTCTGACAGAAAATTAAAACCATGCAGTATGCTCGTGCAAATATTCACTTTACCGTTCAATATGCCTACTTATGGGAGGGAAGAGAGTATTTTTTCCTTTTTTTTTCAAGACCAAAAATCATACCAATCAACAGTCATGAACATCAAATCAAAGACAAGCAAATACTTCTACAAACCAAATTCTTCTTTCCAAAAGTAAATGGGAAGGGTGAGAATCTCTTTTCCTAAAAGAACAACACCAAGCACACCTATATGCCAATGCACTCTAACTTTTCAAATTTCTTAAAAAGATAAGCAAATCTAACTTAAAACTACCATTTTTTATTTTTATTTTGATCAAGATAGTCCTATATGCATGAGAGACGAAAGATCGTAAAGGTCCTGAAAGCTTATGAAGCCAATCAGAAAACCCAAATCCAACACTCAAATATGATGTCCTAATCTCAAGCAAAACTTTTCTTTTTTGAAGTGAATAAAAATAAGTTTACTATGCAAGCAAGAAATGAAGTCTAGAAGC
Organism: Pseudotsuga menziesii; assembly: GCA_001517045.1. Classification (NCBI taxonomy): domain Eukaryota; kingdom Viridiplantae; phylum Streptophyta; class Pinopsida; order Pinales; family Pinaceae; genus Pseudotsuga; species Pseudotsuga menziesii. The sequence goes on from LPNX010803592.1 coordinate 1,056,837, forward strand.
TAATCTAATGTTCTTCTTTCAGTACATGCAATGAGAAGAGAATTCAATGAGCACCCTAACTTTCAGAAAACAAGAAATCCTTCTTTAAACACAACCAATGAGAAAGAAGTAGATGGACAATAAAAAAGACTAAACAAGTTTTGAAATTCCACTCAAAAATCAATCTTAAACCATCAAAGCAGCAAGCCACACACATCAGATTCAATAACACAAGCCTGATAACAGAACTGAAAGCAATCAAAATTCCAAATTTTTACAGAGAAAAATTAGGAAAAAGGGGTTTTGGACTAATGCCTACCTGGTACCGTGCTTTGTAGGTGTTGTAAGAGCGTTTCCAAAGTAGCACCACTCTTCGCTAACCGGATACAGGTGGTGGCACCGCTTACTATCCACAGTGTTCAGGTGGTGGCACCGCTCCTCACACAAAGAATTCCCGTGGTTCCCTGTAGATGGAAAAAACAACAAGAGAACAATGGATCGGATAAAAAATGGACTAGATCAAGATGGATACTGTCGAATTGAATATGGTAACAGAGCATAAAAAACCGAAATAACACATATCTGAACATATATGGAAATTTCAAATTCAAATAATAGAAAATCAGAAAGTAGATCTAACTGTAAAGAGTTGAATAAAATGGAGCCTGGATTTGGACAAGAGTTGCAAACTGAGGATGATCAGAACAATTGAATACAACTACTCCCCAGTAGAGTCACCAGATTTGTTGATCGAAATATTTCACCTCCTGCAGACAGCAAGGTGTTTCGCTGGTCTAAATGGTTCAGATCCAGAACAAATAGATCACAGAGGTTGATAACTCCCCCTAGATGCCATAGATATCTGGAATACAAGGCCTTGATAATTCACCTATGTACCTGCAAAAGAGTTCAACATGAAACAGATCAAAGAAACCAGAATATGATCTACTAATCTATGCTAGTGACTAAGGAATCCTGCAATATATATCTGAAATCAAACATCAACAATATATATGGGACAGAAAATCAACTTGCATTAGAAATATGAAGAATTTTACAACCAAGCCTTAGTGTTGGCATGCATCTCCATGAAACCAGCTCTTCATCCCAAAAAGCTCTGACTCTAGCTCTCTATGCTCTCTCCAAATGATCTTGGGCCAAGAATCAATCCAACAGCATAACAATACCTTCAATGTTCTCCTCTCAACCATGGCTATGAGCTCATATATATAGGGCTTTAATGGATAGGGATGGTTGAGAAATTAGTGGGTGAGGTGGCCTCTAAAATCCTAGGATGAGGGATCTCAAGCTCAACCAACCCACAGTAGTAGGGATAAGAGATATCTTGAGGCTTATCATCTAGAAGCTTCTCTTTTTACCCTTTTAACCAGGGTACCGTGCTTTTCCTTCTTTGACAGAGGGGTTCTGGTAATAACCACCTATGAACCAAGGGTGGCAGGCGATGGCACCGCTTGTGGAAAACCAATGAAAAGCAATGTGATTAGGGGTACCGCTCCTGGATAAGGGAGCATGAGCGGTGCTGGGAATTTGTATGATAGACTGATAAGAAACCATTTATTCTTCACTCCAGAAGCTGGGATTTTTGGGCAAGAAGGTATGTCAAAGGTCTTATCACATGATGGTGACAGGATTTTGGTATAACAATGGGCCTATGATGATAAAATTTACCATGTTTCCCTTTGTCCTCATCTAGGGCATGCCATTTTAACACCAAGTCATCAACCTGAAAAATGTCTTCCTTTATTTTCCTGTTAAAGGTATTCTTCATCTTCTCCTGATGTATCTATACCTTATCATATGCCTTATCCCTGAGTTCATTTAGCTCAATAATTTGGTTTATCCTCCTTTGCATATGATTTGGTTCATCTTGTTGGTCCTGCAACAATTTCATAACTGGCACTCCCAGAGATACTGAAAAAATCACTTCAACCCCATACACTAGTTGGAATGGTGACATCCTAATAGCCCTCTTGGTGATGATTCTGTCAGTCCATAAAGCATATTTCATCTTTTTGTGCCAGGCTCTTTTAATTTCTTCCAACAACTTCTTAATTATCCTCACCAGACTTTTGTTAGAAGACTTTTCCAACCCATTTCCCTGTGGGTAATAAGCTGTAGAATGATTTATACTTATGTGATACTTATGGTAGAAATTAATAATCTTTTTAGACTTAAAAGTAGGTGCATTGTCTATTAAATCTTAATCTCTAGGAAGTCCATTATCACTTCTTCTGTAGATCTCCTAGTGGGCGCCGCTTCAATCCATTTTGTAAAATAATCAGTTCTTGTTAAAATCCGCTTATGCTACTCTGAAGAGTTAGGGTTTATCTCTCCAATGAAATCTAACCCCCACTACTGGAATGGTGCTTCCACTGATATGGGGTTTAGAGGGAGTGAAACTACTTTCCTCTTTCCATAAAAAATTTGGCATTGATGACACCTCGTGGCTTCTTTATACACATCTGAAAACAATGAAGGCCAATAGAATCCTGCTCTCAGAATATTATTTGTAGTGAATTTCCAAGAGTGATGTCCCCCACAATCCCCTTCATGGAACTCCTTCACTATTTTTGTGCTTCATTTTCGAGGAAACAGTTCAAGAATATACCACCTGGATCCTTCCAATATAGGTGCTGATCTATGACACAAAATTTTGCATCTTTCAGCTTCACAAATCTAGATATTCTTTTGCTTAACCTCGCAGTAGGTTGTAAATTTTGCAACACATAAACAATATCAAGTTACCAAGGAGAGATAGAAAAATCAGGCATCACCTACACATCTCTGTCTAATTGATTCGCTTGACTAGCTAGAAAATTCAATTGCAGGGAATCACAATGAGAATCAGTCATCATTTTAGCCAGTCCTTGTCCCTTAATCAAATTGGTGGGCTTGATTTCTATGTCATATTCCAGAAGTACTGCAATCCATTTGGCTCTTCTCCCTTCTGGATCTAGCTACGTAAGTATACTCTTCACCACATGGATAGGAATGTAGGAAATTATATGGGAATGGAGGATGTATATCTTGAAATCCTTTAAGGCCTTAACCAAAGCATACACTTATTTTTCCATTATGTCATATTTTATTTCTCCATCTCTCAACATCTTACTGAAAAAGGCTATAGGATGTTCTTCACCTTGATCATTCTTTTGTAACAAAACAACTACTATAGTATGTTCAGAAGCATATGAGAATACTAAAAATTCTTTATTAAAATCTAGACTCACCAGCACAATGACTTCTGAAATGGCCTGTTTTATATCATTCAAATACTTCTTATCCTCCACTGTCGACTTTATTTCATGATCTTTCCTCAGCATGCGGGTGATGTTCATCAGGATCTCAACAAAGCTGGGAATGAATCTCCTTGAGAAATTTACTTGTCCAATGAAAGACTGTACTTCTTTGTTAATTCTTGGCTCTTCTACCTTTAGAATGGCACCCACCCTATCTGGATCAATCCTTATGCCTTCTTTGGAGATGATGTGCCCCAAACGTTTTCCTTCTTCTAGAGAAAAATTCGTCTTCCTTGGATTCAATGAAATGCCATACTTCCTACATTTGAGGAAGACCCTTTCTATATGTATGATATGCTCCTTATGTGACCTAGAATATACAGTAATATCATCCATGTAAATCACCATGAATCTGTCTCTTTCGTCTGCAAAAGCAATACCCATGGCCCTTTGGAAAGTGGCTCCTGCGTTCATCAATCCAAAGGGAATATTTGCATACATGAAGGTGCCCCAAGGTGTGGTGAAAGTGGTATTCTCTTGATCTTTAGGTAGTACTTTTATCTAATTGTAACCTGAAAACCCATTCATAGTAGAAATTCTTTCTGAACCTACTACTTTCTGCAATATCTGGTCCATATTTGGAAAAGGGTAATTGTCCTTCAAGGAGACTCTATTAGAATTTTTGAAATCCACACATAATATTATTTCTCCATTTTTCTTCCTAACGGGAACCAAATTAGCAACCCATTTTGAAAATATCAAAGTTACAATTATTTTTGCATCAAACAATTTTTTGACCTCCTTCTCAACAATAGGTAACAACATTGGGTTAATCCTTCTAAGCTTCTACCTGAATGGTTTTTCGCTAGGCTTTATTGGAATAGTATGTTGTATGATGGAAGTGTCATAATTTTTGAGGCCCTCGTAACTCCATGAAAACGCATATGTGTAGTTCTTCATCAGTTTCACATACTCATCCTTCTCTTTAGTAGGCAATTTCTTAGATAACCTTACAATTTTGGGATTGTCCTCGGTACCAATATTCTTGTCTTCAACAACATCTTCAGCAAGTCTGACCTTACGATCCCTGGAAACATCTTTCTAGTCAAAAAGTTTCTCTAAGGGAGTCAAACCTCTAGGGATGTGATTACTCTTCAATTGGACTACATCCCTTCCTCCTAAGGAGCTTTTTCAACTTTTATGTTTCGATAATATCTTCTTCATTTCCATCAATGTCTAAGAGATTTTCATAGTTATCCTCTTCATCATCTATGCGGGTATTCACAAATTCACCAGACAGTTATAAAAACCTTTTAATTTGCATGTCATCTTCGAAAACCTGCTAGTATTTGGTATTGTCGGGTATGGAAGTTCTACTCATAATTTCCTGTTCACTTATCTCCATGTTGTCCTTTTTACATTTATTTGGCATGACAACCTTTGAATCACAAGGAGACACATCATTAAAAAAAAAGATGACCCCAAGTCTATATCGATAGTGTACACATGATGAATTTCTAGTTGACCTTGGCTACTTACCACATAAGGTGATGTTTTTTCGCGATACAACCTCTTGTTCTCATTTTGAATAGCAATGGTAGCATAAGACATATCCATTTGAAACTTTCCTTTAGCTTTGAGTTCCAAGATCTTGACAACAAAATACCAAATTTGGGAGGGATATTAGCCACCACAACATCCATGACCACAATTTTGGATGATAATTTGTTCAAAGACACAACCATGTCTTTTATCAGTCCCAAGAATTTAACCCTCTTAGAATAAAATGAATACAGGTATTTATAAGGCCTGGTAATATCCCACCCCAAGATTTCTACCACTCCCTTAGGAATTAGATTATCTGAGGCACCTGAATCTAGCATAGCATTATGTAATACCATGTCATGCACATTCAAGCTCATATAAAATGGTGGTACCTCTTCATCTTCACTATCCACACTATCAATATTAGACCCTAAGATAATAGTAGGGTTGTCGTTTGTCAGTTCCAACATATATGGGTGCGTTTCTCCCTAGTTCCTGATCATTTTTGTTATCGTGTTCCTGTATTCCTGATTTCTGAGTAACTCATTAAAAGGAATGGAAATATTCATCTTGGAAAGATCACTTTGTAGATTAAACATGGTAGACATTTTATCTACATCCATAGATGCCATTAGTTTCAGTTCTCTTATTTTCTGAGTTCTATCTTCACCTTCCTTAGGGACAACATGTTTTTTCAATTTTTCATCTCTCTTTTCTGCATTCACCTGACTGCTGGAAGGCTGATTTGGATTTGGTGTTCCTTTAATTATAACAACATCCCTACCCCTCAATTTTATTTTTCTGACATCATCTATGGCGTGCATATACCCCTTATGATACTGTTCCAACTCCCCCTTTAAATTACTATCATCTTCTAATGCAAACATATTATGTTCCTCTTCGGTCAAATAGATTCCAGGATCTAGACCACCAAAATAATGAATCTAGTAGTCAATGGAATCTGCACCATCATTATCATCCACATATTTTTTAGGGAATGGTGGCCTTATTGGTTGCTCCTCTTGGTTCCTCAGATTCCTCATGTATCTTGGTCTATTCTGTAGGGGTGGAGGAGGAATGGCCCTTCTAAAATTGGGGTTTCTTATGTGGGGTTCATTTTGTTCCCGATTTGCTGGCCTAGCCTCCACATTCAGCCTATCCATTAACTTCTCCATGGCCTTCAACATCATTTCAAACTTCACATCATTAGGTGAAGAAACAATGGAAGTGGAGGGAAGCTCCTCTCTACCTTTCCCCCTATCCACATCTGCCCTTTGTTTTATCTTCCCACATGCCATCATGTTGGCTTCTACTTCTAATGCATATGTAAACATAGTAGAAAGCGTATTTGACTTCCTTTCTCTTAACAACAAAGCAAAATCATTATCGAAGGCCTCGACATAATGAAGTTTAGCAGCACCTGGTGAAGGCTTGATGTCATTAGGTATTGAGTTATAGACTCTCATGAACCTACTGGAAAACTCATGGAATAACTCAAAAAATCCCTTCTTTAGGTTATTGTACTGGGACAGGACTTGTAATGGGCTCTTCTTATCATCCCATCGTTCCATAAATATCGTCTAAAAGCCTGCAAAGTTTGGGATAGACCTAGTAGGTAGATATTTATACCATTTCTTGGCCTCCCCAGACAAAATTTGAGCAAATGGTCTCATCTTAACATCCTCATGATCTACTTCCTCTAGGTCTATAAAATCATTGAATTTCCTTACATGATATCTTGCAGAGACATTCCCTTACCCATCATACAATGCAATTCTTTGAGCATAGTTCACAGGAAGGTCATGCAGTACTGTAGGTAAAGCTAATGGGGAAAACTTGGTTGCTTCCATTGGTATAAGTAGGTTAGGAGCGGGTGGTGCAAGGTGAACACCCGAAGGATTTGGAATGGGTTGGGAGTTGGGAAACTAAAAGTTCTGAATAATAGGGGTAGTTTTCTTAGTTTTCGCTGAGGTCTCAAGGTTTAACCACAAAGCGTCAAGAAGATATGATTCCAATCTACTAGGGTTAGTCTCAGCTTTCTTTAGGCCGGACTCAAATTTTTGATTTTGGTAGCACCTTTTCAACACTAGTTTTACATTCGGGCTTTGGTATATTATGCAAATCTTGAGATGATGATTTATCAAGCTGAGGAATATTCACTTTTTCTTTATTTCTAATCCTAAGTATTCTTTCTGGATTTTCTACACTATGCAAAGTTTTAGTATTAATATTACCTCTCATATGTACCATATTGAGAGCTAGGATGTCTCACATAATACTGCTCGAAATGAACATGGAGTCACTAGGGAAATGTACAACCTTCTTGAGAATGTAGAAACTTATGTTTGCCCGCAGAAATCTCCTTCTTGAAACTTTGGAACCCTTGTCATTCTTTCAAGGGCTGATATGCACTTTCATCCCCGCCAATGACACCAATTTGTTAGCACTGGAAATCTACCAAAGTTTGTGAAGGTTTGTTCCTAGGTAACAACATAACCACTTTAGGAAAGGGAACTGGCTTCTCCAATTCTATAGAGATATCTCTCACAAATGTAAAATAAGGCCAGAGATATGGTCACAAAATGAATATCAAATATCGGTGGTTGGAAATGAAACAGCGATACATTAGGTGATGGAGTCAAGATATCAAGGATATAGGGCGATCTACATAGAGAAATGATCGCAGGGGTGATATAGTGCCTCAATTATGGTCATTATATTTGGGGTCTGGTGGTATGAGTAGAAAGATGACAGTCCACTAGCATAGAGCACCACAGGGATAAATTCCACACTAGATTTGGGAGAAAGATTTGGTGAATACCAGAGAAAATGGTAGGAACACAAGATTATGAATTCCCAGCCATTATACACTAAGTCTATGATATGAAGAACACCACAATGTAAAAGATAACAGGAGAACATGAACATGAAAGGAAATATAGTTACAGACTGCAATTGAGAGACACACAAGAATTCATGTAAATGCATATATCCAAGATATAGCTCTGAAACTTGTATTAATTCAAGAGAAAGTATAGCAGTATCATAAGTTCAAAAACAACCAACCTATTCTCCTTCTATGAGGAGGTATATTTATAATGTCTTGGATCTCTCAGAACCTCATTGGAATCAAAATTTGTTACAACTGAAGAATGACTCCTAACAAACTCGGACGTGGCTTATATACCACAACTTACATAAGATAGAAATAATTACAAACTATTTGAAAATAGGCTAAAGCCTTTTCCTATGTATCTCGACTGATGACAACTGTGCAAAATCAGAGAGAGATGACTGCAAATAAGTATGTCCCGAGGAAAAACCCTCCGTACTGCATTCCTGGCAAGCTTTGAGGCTGTGTATTAATTTTTTTTTATCGATACAATTGAATTGAATTCTATAGATCAGGACCAGGTAAAGTAGCGACAACCATGTCATGTACTAATACTTTGAGCTCCATATTCTTTGTGTATGAGAACTAAAGAATTGTAGTGCAGGTGGCTTTAAAATTAGCTAACAATTCAAATTCCCCGGCCAATTTGTCAAACATAATGGGACCTAACAAGGCATGCTTCATATCCCCAAACTTGCTATGGTTGGCCCTATAAAGGATTAATCTCCCCAAATATTCTTCCTGAGTCAACAAAGGTCCCATTTCCTCCCAAAATAAAGGAATCCCCCTTCTTACCAATGGTTTAAACAACTTGATCACTTCTTAGACTTTGTGATCTATAATATCAATCTTGGCCTATACTGTGTCTAGCATCCTATGTTTTCTCACCATCTTTTTATCTCCATAAATGATAGGAACTCTATTTGGGATATCATATCTACTTGCCCGTTCTTATGATAAGATTCTTAGAAAATTGATAGCATTATGAGTCGTCCCTACATATCTCTTATGCAATTCTCCCTTTGCTTTCAAAACATTTTTCTTAGCTACTTCCAAGGCATCTTCTTGATCAAAAATGAAATTAAGATAAGGTATGAACTTGTTGGCTTCAGAGATGATTTTATCCCAGATGATATGCTAGCATCCCTGCAAGGCCATTTGGCCAATTACTTGCTTGCTTAACTTGGCATTTTGTTCCAGCAATTCCTGACATGTTTCTATTAACTTATTCTTTTATTCTTCTTTTTTCGAACCATATCTTCCAAATTCTTATTCTGCTACTTTAACCCTGTAATATCCACATCCCTTAGTTTTACCTGTGACATAGCATTAGAAAAATAGGCGGTATCTATCCCCATACTGGGCAAAGTGGCTGGGATTTCCACTGCTTCTCCTTTCTCTTATAGCTTTCTTTCCTTGGCTGCTAGCTTAACCTTTAAATGCTCTTCACCTTCCTTTAGTATCTTAGCTTCTTTCTCCCATTGTTTCTCTTTCTCCTCAAGTCTCAAAGTTTTGGCCTTGTGATCCACCAACTCAGTATTCAAAGCCTCTTTTTCTTTCTAAAATTCAGTTAACTCAGCTGTTTGAATGAGATGGGTAGAAGTGATTTTCAACTTCTTATTGAGCACTTGAATTTATTTTTCTTTCTCTTCCAGCAACCACTGATCCAGTGCTCCTTTATCTACCTATCCATCCACCTTTAATGATTCATCTTGCAAATTTTGAAATTGGACCTTTAGAGCCTTGTTTTCAACTCTTACTTTCCTCAATAGATATTGAGTCTTAGTTTTACTAGAATCCAACTTATGGCATTTGTAAAGTGGAGTTTAGCAATCTGGTATTTAGTATATCTCCAGTTTCTCTGTCGAGGTTTATGATATTAGGACTAGGAACTTGCCCTAGGTTCACCCTGACCTCTGACACTTTATTTACCATTGACACAGCTAGGATCAGCTTGTTTGTAATATGGTCTCTCACAGTATTCAATGCTACACCTGGACCAGGTAATTGCCTTATTTCATCATATAACCTCACTGTCTCATCAAAGGTTTTATCAGTCGTCTCTCTGTATGTGTTAAGAAAATCTTCTTTAGAAAAAAAATTTCTTGGGGTCTTCCCATCAAATACATACTCATGGAGTTCTAACCTAGTTTTTATGGGTTCTTCTTGTTTGTGCTTGCATTTTTTGGTAATCACCTTCATTTGGCCTCTCATACCCCTTGTCCTTACTTACACCATCTACTGTTCTAGTTCCATTTTATGCTTTTTGGGTGTGCTGGTAGTGCCTATATAATTAGTGTCCATGGGTTCTGCATGGTATCTCTTCTTAGCACTTTCTCAAAATCTCACTAATGATGAAACATCTCTAGCCATTGCGATTATGTTGGACAGGTTCATGGGGGAGGAATTTTCCCTGGGAAGGGATGATGCAGAGTTCTATTCCATGCTGAAATCCTTTATGGTCATGTGATTAGGATAATCATCCCAATTCATAGATTCCCTGAGTCTAGCTATCACTGTGTGTTTAAAAGGCTTATTCTTATTAGCCTGTCTCCTTTTGGAGATCACTTGGTGTGGATCGTAGTTTATGGCTTGCCCCTAAAGGAATCCCATGCTCCTGAGTAGATTATCAACCAATGGCATTAGAGGAAATTTCAACTCAAAATGGGCCTTTTAACTTTTATTCAAATTCCATGTCATCATGTGTTAGCCAATGAAATTGATCTAAATTTGAAATACCGTATAGGTCTTAAACACTTTTTTAATATAAATTTGGGGATAGGTATCATAAAAAAAACTACTTTTTTTGTTTGTATTTTTGGCATATCTCCTTGTTTTTTTACTCAAATTTTGATCAGGAGAGCTCATTGGATGCGGAATTAAATTCCACATCCAACGAGTACCCACTCGGCATACTTTTGACAGACCCCGCTACCCCAAAAACAAGAAATACCTGAAAAAATGGAATGATAATAAAGGACTAAAATATCTGTTAGATCAACCTAAATTGAATGCTAGACAAGCTAGGTGGCTATCTTTTCTAACTGAGTATGATTTCGAAATTCAGCACATTAAAGGGAAAGAAAATAAAGTTGTTGATGCATTAAGTAGAAATGCAAGGCTGAACTTTACAGCAGTTATCAACACTTATACTAATTATTCTAATTATAATTATTCTAATTATAGATAATAAAGGACTAAAATATCTGTTAGATCAACCTAAATTGAATGCTAGACAAGCTAGGTGGCTATCTTTTCTAACTGAGTATGATTTCGAAATTCAGCACATTAAAGGGAAAGAAAATAAAGTTGTTGATGCATTAAGTAGAAATGCAAGGCTGAACTTTACAGCAGTTATCAACACTTATACTAATTATTCTAATTATAATTATTCTAATTATAGATAATAAAGGACTAAAATATCTGTTAGATCAACCTAAATTGAATGCTAGACAAGCTAGGTGGCTATCTTTTCTAACTGAGTATGATTTCGAAATTCAGCACATTAAAGGGAAAGAAAATAAAGTTGTTGATGCATTAAGTAGAAATGCAAGGCTGAACTTTACAGCAGTTATCAACACTTATACTAATTATTCTAATTATAATTATTCTAATTATAGATAATAAAGGACTAAAATATCTGTTAGATCAACCTAAATTGAATGCTAGACAAGCTAGGTGGCTATCTTTTCTAACTGAGTATGATTTCAAAATTCAGCACATTAAAGGGAAAGAAAATAAAGTTGTTGATGCATTAAGTATAAATGCAAGGCTGAACTTTACAGCAGTTATCAACACTTATACAACAGATCTGGAAGAATAGCTTAAAGAAAGGATAGAACAAGATGAAATTTACCAAAAATTACAAGTTAAAGCAAAAGAAAATCCAAAAGAAAGTTTAAGTGAAGGGTACAGCTTGAATGAAAAAGGATTTTTATTGTATAAAGATAGAATGTATGTACCTAATGTACCTAAAGTTAAGTTATTAATTTTAGATGAAATCCATAAAAGTCCATACTCAGGCCATCCAGGTTATCATAAGACTATAACTATGTTAAGAAAAGCATATTTTTGGCCAAACATGAAGATTGAACTGGTAGAATATATCGCTAGGTGTTTTGAATGTCAGCAAGTAAAAACTGAACATCAACACCCAGCTGGATTACTTCAGCCGTTGCCCATTCCTAGCTGGAAATGGGAGATAATTAGTCTTGATTTTGTTACTGTACTACCTAAAAATCATAATTTAAATGATTCTATAATGGTAGTAGTTGATAAATTAAGTAAAGCGGCCCATTTTATACCTTTAAAAACTATGTATAAAGCTGCAAACATAGCTGATATCTTTTTAAATAAAATTTTCTGACTGCATGTGATACCGAAAGTTATAATCTCAGATTGAGACCCTAAATTTACAAGTAACTTTTGGAAATCTTTGTTTAAAGGATTAAATACTACACTAAATTTTAGTACTTCGTTCCATCCTCAAACCGATGGATAGACTGAAAGAGTAAACCAAGTACTGGAATATTTACTAAGAATGTATGTAAAAGATCAGCCAAGTAAATGGGAGGATTATTTGCATCTAGTGGAATTTGATTATAATAATAATTATCAAGCTTCAGCCAGATTTAGTCCTTTTGAAATCTTGTATGGAAGGAAGTGTAACACTCCTATCTCATGGAGTAATCCGGTGGACATATTAGTATTAGGTCCTGAATTATTGAAAGAAATGGAAGAAATTGTAAAGCAGGTACAAGGTAATCTAAAAATTGCGCAAGATCGACAGAAAAGTCAATCAGACCTTAAAAGAACTCCAAAAGAGTTTCAGGTAGGTGAACATGTGTTCATCAAGATGAGACCCAAAAATATCTCTCTAAGGTTGGGTAGTTGTGCAAAACTACCACCTCATTACTGTGGTCCTTTTGAAATACCATCCAGGATTGGACAGGTAGCCTATCGGTTAGCTTTATCACCGAATTTAAGGGTTCACAATGTTTTTCACATTTCTGTATTAAAGAAACATGTTCATGATGCTACTCATGTTGTTAACTGGAATGATGTACAGGTGGAACCAAAAGGAGATTTTCTGGTGGAACCGGACTGTATCCTCGAGTGGAGGGAGATCACACTTCGGAACAACACCATTGGTCAGGTGAAGGTGCAATGGAAGCACCTTAGTCGAGAGGAAGCCACCTGGGAATTGGAAAGTCATATGCAAGATGCATATCCAATTCTGTTCCAGGGGAATTCTGAGGACAAGGAATAAATAACATCGAGGACGATGTTATAATTTAAGGGGTTGTGTATGTCACATGCCGCAATTTTGCAAAAAACAATTTTATATTATTGGAGGAACAATATGTTAAATTTTATGCTAAGTTGTAATTGATGACCCAGTGGGGTCAAGGATATTTAATGTAAATTTTGAATATTTTATTTATAAATAAATAAATGAGGAGACAACAGCTTAGGAGAGTTGTTAAAAGAGTGTTTACTGGTCAAATTGGTGGAGGAGACTAGGTGGAGAGCAAACTGACATGTGGTAGCATCCTCAAATGACTTCCAACTGTTGCAGGTGGAAACCTCCCTACATTTGTGGTCATGATTCCCCAAGAAAGTGGAATCAGAGCAAGTGGCTCAATTAATGAAAAATGACTCAAAAGACCTAGGCAATCTTTATAAAAATTCCCATTGAAGAGAGCTGAGGCTGCTCATTCTAGAGAAGTGATCATTTAGGGTGAATGAATTTTCTTCAGAGAAATTCAATGGAAGGGAAATCTGGAAAGTGTTTGAGGGGATAACTGCTGATTAATCTAGTTGCATATTTTAAGCTAAAGATCATACTATTGAGAGTAGAGTGTTTTACTGAGGTATTGAACTAGTCAGTTGACAAAGGGTTCCGCTATTTGCATTCTCCACCAGTTCTCAGCCAAGAAGACCAGGAACAGGCTCGAGGGTCCTGAGGAAGCGTTGTTTGAGCGCTCTCCAAGAGTTTGGTAGGGATAAATGGCTTCCTAAAGTTGTTGTCATCTTGTCCTCAACAGGTTCTATGTTATTTTATTTACTGTTTAAGTTAAATAAATCTTAGTTTAACTACTATATGAATGTTAAAAGTTTAGAGTTTGTGAAATTTTAGATATAGTATTCTTATTAGATTGCTATATAAATGAAATTGGTTTAGATAATAGTGAAATAAAATGAAAATAAGTTTCTAAACTGTGTTTTTCCCCACCTAGAAACTAGGTCGTACTCTAGCATAGTTAGAATGCTTTAAGTAGATAAAAGAATTCTTAAGAGAATGAAAATAGTAGATAGGATTTTGTATCTATAAATAGCATAGTAAAATTTATTTCAATGTTTAAAATATTATGAAAAACAGTGTTATGGTTTATTTGTGTTTACTATTTTTACTTAGTATCACTAAATAAAATGCAGGAAAAGAAATAGTAAACTACACTAGAGTTACAGTAATAGTATACTGATACAAATAAAAGTTTATAAAAGATAACAACTAAGTATATAAACAAGTTATTAACCACACAGTATATCTTTTAAACTATTTACTAAATTTTAAACTATTAATTAATAAAAACCAGATTAGGGTTATGTTTATAAACCCTTTTATTTATGAAAAATATACAGGGTTACAGAGTTAACCTTCTATTCTTTATAAAGTTCTGAATAATTCTAAGTTACGGTATAGTAAATAAAAATATATGTAAATATAAACATTAAGTAAAATAAAACTAAGAATTGCGTATTTAGGAACTATTTTATATTTAACAAACAGGCTTATAACCTTTGAAAGAAGAACTAGAGGGTCGAAACCCTAACAACTAATTTATCCATTTTATAAATTAGTCTATTTAAAGTTTTAATCATTTATATTGATAACTGTGTAAACAAACTTAACAAGAAGACTACAACTCATGCTTTGGACTGTTTTCAGTCTTTCTCTGAAAATAAACATCTTTTACAACAGTAAAATAAACACATAATTTATAGGTTAATGAATCATAACAACACAAGACAGAGTTCAAAGTTTAACAAAATATTTCTTTATAAACCTAACTGTATTACATTGTCAATCCGTAAGGCTAAATTCTTAATTAAAAACCAAATACATATCATGGCTCAAGGGCCGGTAGCACCCAACATAAATAACAAGGGTTTTAAAGTAATATGGAGTAAAAATCTTACTAAAACCTATTAACTAACAAATAAACCAAATCAGAATTCCAAACACTGTGTTTCTCCTTCAACAACCCTCATTGCAAGTAGGGAAAAACCCATTTTGAAATCAAGGCTTACCGGTTGGGGCCACGAGTCTACTGAGGCCGGCCATTGTTTTCATTCCACTGAAGCTTGGAGCTGTCATGAGTTCCTGTAACAAGCACATTACCGAGTGTTAGCACATGGCTCAGCTTTTAAACTTAAAAACCCTATCTGTATTATTAATTTAACAGAAAGTTTTCGTAATGAATAGTAGAGTTTGTCTTTACCTACCAGAAGAAGAGAATTCGAGCAACGAAGAAGTTGTTACCAGCTTCAGAAAATTTACATAGAGGATTACCCAAACCCCTACGCTGACCCTAGAGTGAAGAAAGTGACAATGAGCTTAAGCTTAAAAAAGTCGTGACAAGCCAAGAAGAACAGAACTAAAACTATGGACAGGCCAAGAGCCAAACACATAAACAAATAACCACTCGCGCAGTAAGGTTCACAACCACAAAGTTTTGCAATCAAAGAATGAGTTTTGAAACTATGGTAACAATAAACCCAAACTACGAAGCAAGAAAGCAGAGGAGTAGCCTCTCATGGCTGCCATGGAAAACTACACAAAGCATTCACAGGCCAGCGAAACCCTCGGAGTAAAAATGGCAGGTGAATAGGGTTTTCCAATTCTTTTAATTCACCAATGCATGGATGAGAGGAGACCGCATGCCATCCAAATCTTTTCAACCATGCAAGGGTTGTGTCTATACTCAATCTGCATTTCGAATTATCAAATTATTGTCGAGATCAATAAATCAATTATGTAATCGACTATGGAATGGATATATCAATATTTACAATTGAAAACATAAACTATATTATTGTAATCAATAGTATCAAGGTCTGGGATATTTGATTAACAATGATTCTATGATGTTGACCATAGAGTAAGGTCATAAAAACCTTTCCATGGTAACAATCCCAAGGTCGACCATAGACTAAACTATTCCAAATAACAATTTGTATATTCACTTTTCAAAACGACTTTCAAATAGCTACATATTATTTAAAGCATAAACCATATCATTTGCAATCGATGGTTTAAGGTTAGTTATAATTTCTAGGGACTAATATATGTCATTTGACTATAGAGTAAAAGCATTTTAAACCATGTTAATAAACAATCACAAGGCTCGACTTTAGTGTAAACTTTTACAAATAAGGTTTTTTATGCTCAACTTGCCAATGACAGTAATAATGAATCTTATCATTATTTACAAAGTCAATTGTACTTACTTGGTTCTAGCTTAGTATAGGAACCTTTGTTATAATGTTTCACTTGATATAGACCTTAAATTAAAAGCTCTAGGTAGTAAAATCTACTATAGAAGTTACTACAACTTATTATAAGTGAGGCAACATCATAATAGTAATATTACTATGGTGTAAACCATACACAAGGTTTATAAATTATAGGAATAACACTGATAACATGTTTACCTATGATTTAAACTTTACAAAAGTGATGGTAGGTAGTATTCCATCTTAAGACGATGTATCTAGTTACAAGAACCAAATTTATAATGTCATGGAAAATTTCCAAGTAGTAAGATCTCTACAGGATGCAAGTAACACTTAGATTGGTACATTATAAAATAATCTGGTATTGTATATTGTTACAATAATACATGTAGCAAGGAAATAATATAAGTACTGAAGTTATAACTTGATGCTTAGCATATGTACATACAACATCAGGATTAATAATTTTTGTGGCTAGTAAGATAGAGACAAAATGGAAGCATGTACTCTATTGGAAATCTTTACCTTCAAGATTTACAGGAGTAATTTCATGAATAAATGACAATACTTTTAAACATAACATTAGCGTTAAAATAGAAGTAATTGTATGGTGAAGAACTTGAGCTCTAATCTCACAGTAAGTATCTTTTTTTTAGCTAAGTACGATAAATTTAACAAACTTTATGACTAAACATTGAATAATGTCGTAGAAACAAAGTCTATAGAAGACAATTACTTTACCTCATCAGAGCTAGCTTTAGAATAATCAGTTTATTTACTAGCATATTAACATGCAACATAAATACTTCTTGCTACCTTATGAGTTAAACTTCTACTTGATCGATCATTACATGTTGAACCTGTAAGAACTAGCAGTCCATCTGCGTTCGCATAATGCTAAGTAAGCCCAAGTTTTCAAAGATAGATTTCACCTACTTGCCAAAAAGTAAATTTATTAGTTAAGCTAAAAGAAATCTGAATGCAGTTCATTCTTATATACCTTATGAAAATTAAAGTTGTATTAGTTATTGTATTATGAAACTAACTAATACTAATTGTTAAACTGTTTCATTTTCCGCTAACCGCTAGTAGTTAGTGAACTACAACTTTAGACATTTGATGTTACATTAAAAATTTTAAATTTTTGTGAAAATTCGGGGTTATGACAGACACACATATATATGGGTTTATTTATAAACATATGGTGTGCTACATATTCAAATTAAATTCATAACAAACATACATTCAACATAAAAAATAATATTAAAGACGCATAGAGTCAAGATATATCATGGAAACCCATCCGAGAAAAATCCACAAAGGTGCTTTTCATTTTGCATGAGAAATAGGTTGGTACCTTTGGTCTATAAACTTAGCTTGTAGACTCTTCTTTAGACATTATTTACAATTCAGACATACTTCACTCATCTCATGCTCTTTGGTTTTGGTATATGTATCTCTTCTCTTCCTCTCTCAACTGTCAATCCACACACAACTTGCATATATTATTTAAATAAGAAACCCTCTTCTCTCTTGACTAACAATCACCCACCCTCTGACCAACCCGTACACAGCCAAGGTTCATGCTTTTATAAGCCTTACAAATTTTACAATTCTTGATCCAACCGTCAACCGACTCAACACTGTTAGTTGACACGTTGACTTTCTATTTCAATAGATCCAGTTATATCCCAAAATAGGCACTATCGACCCAAAAATACAATAAATATTTATTACTAAATGCAGGATTTTAGTCTAACTAACTCTTTCCAAAAATAATTGAATTCTGCTTTTAGACTGCTTTATTCCTCTTATGTTTCGTCTCTTTCTGTAGCGGCTCCTTCCATCGCAAATTTTCTGTCTTGCAACCAAAATATTCATATTCTTGAGAAGAATTGTGGCATAATTCTATCTACCCTTTCCTACGGCCAACAATGCTTCATTTTTTTTAAATTGATTTTTTTAGAGGTCATTGATGTAAGGAACAACAAATATTTTTCATTGATATGATATCATTATGTAGGTTTAAGAAAATTTCAATGGACATCATGAATGATCTCAAGTTATTTGAAACTCCACATAATAGAGTCCACACTGAAAAACCTTTTTGTGAGGAGCACCAAATTTCTCTCCATTCTTTGTTGGATGTAACAACTCCCCAAACATTCAAGTTAATGGAATATATTAAGCACCTAAAAGTGATCATGTTAATCAATAGTAGAAACACCCACACTTTTTTTCATTGTTGTGTTGCAGAAAAAACCATTTCTCATTTCAATGTGATGCACAATTTTCAATAGTGATAACCAATGGAGGCACAATTAAAAGTTGTGGTAAGTGTCAGAATGTGAAACTCCGAATGGGCTTCTATTTCCTCAAATTCAACATATTTTCTATTGAAACGGGAGGTTGTGATGTATTTCTAGGCATATCATGGTTGTGAATGTTGGGTCTTGTTATAATGGATTTCAATTATTTATACATGGGATTCAATAAGCAGGGCCATTAACACAATCTCTAAGGTATAGATGCAGTTTCACAAAAAATAATTAGCCCTCACCATATGAAAAATATTTTGAATAAAGGTTACTTAAACATTATTTCCCAATTCGATGTTATCCAAGTTCTAGATAATTACCTTGGATAGGAAATTCATCTTGGTTTGTATTTAATTTTGGATAAACATCACCAAGTGTTTGAAAAACGACACACATTACCCACTTTGCATGGCAATCATGATCATGGAATTTTGTTGTTTCCAGGTAGTCAACCACCTAATTATCATCCTTATAAACATCATTTTGCATAAAAAAATGAGATTGGAAATATCATTAAGTAATTGTTGGAGGTATGAGTGATACATCTTAACACTAACCCTTATTATTCTTTGGTAATCATGGTGTTAAATAAATAAGGAGATTGGTGCATGTGTCTATATTTCCATGCTCTCAAGAATTTGACATTCAAATATAAATTATCCATCCCAATTATTAATTACCTCTTGGGATAAGCTTCACAAACTACAAATAAAACACCTTTTAGCAGAGTTTTTTATGAAACCTATTGAATTATTGTAACTTTGAAGTGTATTCACTTATTATCCTTGATGTCCCTGTCAAGAGAATCATTTGTATTTCATTATATCCCAATGATCCTATCGGGATAACTACTAAGAGTCATGAGTAAGTTCCCTCCATTGTAAGTGAGTAATTAGCACCCTAATTAATATTATATTAAGTTGTTTGTGTCCTCCTAGAGAAGTCGGCCTAGTCAGTTTTAGTGGGACGACTTGTTGGAGTGAATTTTCAAGTGATCAGAAGAATATAAATAGAAGTGATGCTCTCCTCATTTCTACACACACACACTCACTTGTGTAGCACATAAGAGAGAGAGATAACTATAGATGCAAGGAGGAGAAGGATCAGTCTAGGGTTTTATCTTTTATCTTTTTATCATCTATATTGAGGAATCTTTTGTTGGGTTTTTCCGATTATGGTTTTCCCAGGGTAAATCTATGTTGATCTTGTGATACTGTTTCTTTTAGTGATCCTATCTATATGCTTTTGTTATGAAATTGAAATTGAATGCTGATAATATAGCTTAGCATATGGAATCTTAACATGGTATCAAAGCTAACCTAAATAGGACAACTTTCACAAGGTGGAAAATCCCTCTCTCTCTCCTTGACAAGAAATTAGGTTTTAGTGCATGGAAATTTTCACCCTCCTAGAGCTCATCTTCTAAGCCAAGGATCAAAGTTTTTGGAGGAGCAAATATCCTAGAAATTCAAAACCTAGTTTGACACTGCACTAGAAAAGTTGTAGATCCAATGAATCGAAAAACTATTAGAAGCTACAGTGCTGAATCTCTCAAGTCATATTTGAAAGGTGAAGACTTGATATCTCCAGAAACGAAGTATACCAATCAAATCACCTCAGTCAAGTGCATCTCATGGTAAGATAAGTTTCTTATTTTCCATATTTTCAATTTTTTGTGATCTCCTATCAAGATGGCCTCAAGCACCAAGCTTGAGGATAATCTAGAAGGCATAGAGAATTACAAAGCATGGAAATATAGAATTGGTCTCATTCTCAAGGAGAATGATCTTGAGAAATATATCAAGGATGAAGTTGCGGAACCTAAAGAGGCTGAAGCTAAGGATAAGCACAAAAAGGATCTGATTAGGGCACAAAGGATTATTGTTGACACCATCCAGGATCACTTGATCTCTCAAGTGTCATCCAAGAAGACTCCGAAAGAAATGTATGATGCCCTAGCAAGAATGTGTGAAGGAAGAAACATCAACAAAAATATGAATCTAAGAGCTCATTTGAAGAGCACCAAGATGAGTCATGGAGAATCCATCCAGAACTACTTCACAAGGGTCTCCCAGTTTAAGGAATAACTAGAAGCCATTGGAGACAAACTTGATGAAAATGAATTGGTTATGATTGCTCTCAATGGTCTCACTAGACCTTGGGATTCATTCATCCAGATGATGTGTGCCGGGAAGGAAAGCATGGAATTTGATGTTGTATGGGAAGACTGTATTCAAGAGGAGACTAGAGTGGCAAATATAGAAGCTCTGCTGAAGGAGGATGATCAATCCCTAGCCACCCATACCAAGAGAAGAAGAATTCAACCCAACTTCAAGAAGGGAAACCACAGGGAGTCTCCACCTCTGAGAAAGTTCTAGAGAACAAGAGAAAGTCTCTCCAATAAAGACTACTCCAGGTTTCAATGTTTTCATTGTGATAAGATAGGACACATTTCTACAAATTATCATTTGAAGAGACAAGAATACAAGAAGAGGAACTACAAAAAAAAATACATCATGCACATCTAGCTGAAGATGAGGATGAAGAAGAAGAGGAAGGACCTCGAAGAAAGAAAGCAAGAGAAGCAGATGCAGAAGAGTATGTACTATTCTATGCACTCTCTGGGTCTATAACACCTGGAGAAGACACATGGCTTATTTATAGTGGTTCTTCAAAACAAATGATGGGGCAAAAGAAAAACCTGCCAAAACTTGAAGAAAAGAACTCTCTTTCGAAAGTATCTCTAGGAGATGACTATCAATATCCAATCAAAGGAATCAGTGAAGCAAGCTACAAGATTGATTTAGGAAATCCCATGGAGATGAAGGAAGTTCTACATGTACCAGGTATAAAGAATAATTTACTTTCTATCTCATCTCTAGATAAGAAAGGATTCATAGTTGCATTCATAGATGGCCAAGTACTCATGAGGCCCAAAGGAAAGTCAATTGAAGATGTAGTTGTCATCAATGAAGAAGAAGGAGGCCTATATAAAATCAAGGGAAATTCAGAAACAACCCTTATTCATGATTCCACTGTAATGTCCCTTTTTTTAATTTTTATTAAAATGCCCAATTTTCCAAATTTTCCACAATTTTGGCTCTTGACTAGTTTTGATGCCTAGACCTCCAAATTGACCCAAATGCTTGCAAATTTTCTCTGAATTTAAATGAATGATAATATAAATTAAATATAATTATCATGTCTATTTTTTGAACTCCCAATTAATTCTAAAAACTTTTTTAATGTTCTGTTCAAAGCACGAGTCTTTACTAGCAAATTGGGGCTCCAATTCCCCTTGGGTAATTGCCAGAAATGGATTCACAAATGATCCCAAAGTCACTTGAATTTATGAAAAGAGGATGGGTATGTGTAAAGGAACTTTTAAAAGTATAATATGCATAATGGTTCAGTTTACATAGGCTGTTATGACTCTTTCCAAACAACTCCCAAGTCACAATTTCGACCCTTGGGGAAAATGCACCAAATCTTCTCCCAATGCAATAAAAATGAGTAAAATGGATTCCAATGAAGTAATGAACATGAGAATTGAAATAAAAATTATTTATATTCCATAAATCATACATTTATCAGAGATATATTCCTCCATTAGAAATAATAAGCATTACCAGGCCATAAATCGAAATGGAGTGGAAACGGTCACTGTTTTCTCATTAAAAGTCATTTTGACATACAAATATTGGGAATTTTGACTTTAAAATTTATGAGAATTAATAAAAAATAATATTTAACTTATTATAATCATAAATGGACAATGAAAGGCTCTCCCAATTCAAAATCATCAGCATTACAATGGTTCACAACAAGATAGTGGGGAAATTACACTATTTCTTCATTGTTCAACTTCTTTACATGAATTATTTTGGGTAATTATACCTTAGAGTATTATGAAAGTGAAATATAGAGAATATAAATCATACCACAATATAATTGGCATTATAATATTCCCCAAAGAGATCAATAGTTCACCCAAAGCGCAATCCCTCCATTGGCATGAATATGGTGTGAAAACTGGAAATAGTTGAGAGATAGTGCTGCAATAGAATAATCCACATGATTTCATGTAGCTTACACCTGAAAATAAGACTCCATTAAAGCTCCATGATATACCTGAGTGGCCTTTCCAAACACCAACTAGGATGGGAATCTTTCACCCTCGAAATTGGCTTAAGCAAGAAAACTAGTCATCCACTAGCTCTCACAATTCACAAAGAACAATTTCACAGATGAGAAAGAAATTCTTATCATGGATGATCCCTGTATTTTATAAAAATTATTAGTCTTCTAAGGTTCCAAATCCATCCATAAACCAAATCCAAGTCGAATTGGTGTGGCTTCTCATGCTATGCCACGTGGCCTCTCTCTTCACCTTCCCTCTTCTCCCAAATTTGAGTAGGAGCCTCTTGGCCTTCTCCAACTCCCAAATTCGACCTCTAATATGTTATATTCAATACTCACATGTCATTATGTCAGTATTTCACTGTTTATATCTGACTTGTGTCATAACTGTCATAGAATCTCCATCATTGGTGTCATAGATGTCATAAATGTAAGGGGAATCTAGCCAAGTGTCCATGAAACTCCCATTTGGCTCTTCCTCTTCCATGTAAGTTACAATTCATCCCAAATTATACCTATGGATTATGTGGAAAATTTTATTAACATTATAATCCATACAAAAACATTATACTTCCCATATATTCAAATTTACAAGAGAAAGATACCATTTAACATAGGAATTCTAGCTAGTGTGGGCCCCATAGTCTCCATGTATCTTCATGCTCCATTGTCACTTCCATTTGATATTGTATTTATTTAATAAGCTACATTATTGAATATTTATCCCATTCTAATTTCTAAACATCATTTATTATCCCCCTTATTCCAAATCTCAAAGTTTCCACCCCCAAGCTAGGAAACTAGTGATTTTCCACCTTGGCAATTATTTGACTTTTAGCATCCCTTTGACAACTTTCATGAATATGGAAAATATGATTTGGCCATTGTGACCCAATGTAAAATTTGGGACATTACAAATACTCCCTTCCCAATATTGCTTGTCCTCAAGCAATTTAAAACATGGTTGTTGAAGAACCTGCTTTTTATATGATTCTTTGAAGTTGCCACTGAGCTGCCCAGCTTGAGTCTTTGAGATTTCATGAAGATTTCAGAGAGGAACCACCATGCTTGCTGCTGCACTAATATAATTAAAATAACCTTATCAATTGGGGAATCCATCTCCCATACTTCTTGTTTCCCAAATAATTTGAAATCAATGGGACTAAAAACTATCGGAGGGTCCCATTGCTTGCATTGCACTCCAACAATTAAGAGTACTCTCCAACCCATACCATTTGGAAAGAGAATTCCTGGATCCCATTTTATTTTATGCATTCTTCAAAACATCATGAGTACATAATATATATCATCAAATTATATAACAAAATAATAAGAATGTACATCAAGGAGGTGCCTCACCAAGAAATCATGAAAGTGCTTATACCTCCCAATGAGTAGACTACCATTTGCCAAGTGCATACATGCTTCAAGTGACCAAGAAAATATGCTCCAATGACATAGGTGAGGATCCCATGTCCCATTATTCTGCTCCAAATATATATAATGTCCATAAATATAATCAGCCACATGTTCTTTCATCAAAGGAGTGAATGAAGAACCTCCACCAAAATCTGAACCAAATAATGAGCAAAGAAAACATGAAGACTTCAAGTGGATCAAAGAAGTCTCATCAATACACCCATGAATATGTATATCATCATGAAATAACATAGGATTTTTCTTCCAATAATAATGTTCCTCAATCATATCCCTCTTCACCCAAGTGTTGGATCAAGTTCCTCCAACATCAAATGAACCAATTGTTGAGCAAGAAAAACCATGAGTCTTCAAGTGACTCAAATGAACATCATAGGTGCACCCATGTAGATGTGTATAATAATAATGTAAAAAAGGATTCTTCTGCAAATGTAAATAATATTTTTCTCTAATAATTCCATCATCAAAAGGAGAAATAGAATTTTGATGCTCTTCATGTGGCACCATCAAAAAGAAACCTTTCACCCATACTTCATTAGGATGACTGCTGCAAAATTTAGAAGTGTAGGATGTAGGAGAAAGAACCAACTCACCCAAATGATTAGTAAGTGAAAAATTGTCTTAATTTGAAGTATCCATAGGGGTAGGATTATTCACCTCCTTATAAAATGCAAAAATTTCCTCATGGGTTGGTTCCAAGGTGGTGGAATTATGCACTTCTTCAAAAATTGTGTAACCATTTTCAAGCGGCAACTCAAGTTCCTCTTCCACTATTACTAGTGATTGGATCTCATGACCATAATCCTCAAGAAAATAAAGAACCTTCAATTTTTCATGTTTCTCATGATCCATCATGTCATTAGAATCCTCCAAGCAATCTACCTTATGAAAATATGAAACATCGGAGCAAAACAAGCGTCTTGGAACTTTTCAGGAAGTTGTTCATTTTGAATTGTTAGATTATCAATAACTTCATTATTATTCAAGTACAATTCATGTAACCATTCAATAACCTCAATGAAATTTTTTCTATAAAAAATCAAATACATGAAATTACCTTTGATGTTGCACATTGCTCTTTGGATCTTCTCCATATCTTCAAGGAAGGATGGATCCTCCGAGGAAGTAGCTCTCCAACAAGAATTTGATACCAATGCTTGAGTGTCATGGAGTATGCTAAGGGAATCTTGGATATTATTTTCATTAATATTTAAGGAACCTTCAATAAAAATTAGGTTCTTGCAGATGAACCTCCTTATCTTCTTCCTTCTTGCTTGGACCAACTTCATGAAGCTCAAGTGGTGATGGAAAAGTTGATCTTGTTTCTTCTTCAACTGCTACAAGGTCTTCATTTTCATGTTTAATGGAATGTTGGCTTGTAGCAACATTTTGAAATCTGATATCTATGTCATAAACATAGAGTTGTGAACACCCATCAGTAGGTACTCCTTCATAGTTCAAGCATCCATCATTAGATGCTCTTTGTTTCATTTCCAAGGTAGCATGTGTCTCAAAATTATCTTCAGTATTTTCAATAAAAACTTCCTCATACTCATGTGATGTCTCTTCATATTTTTTAGTGTCACTTGGGAATGAATTTCAATCATATTCATGTACTACTTCTTCTACTCCACCTATTTCAGTACTAGGTGGTTCATGGGTCTCGTCCTTTTGCTCCTTCAAGCAAACTGATGCATTTTTCCCATTGGTTTTCTTAAAATCAATATATATTTCCCAACTTTGGATAGCCAAAAATTCAAATCCTTTCATAATATTCTTGTTCATGTTTTCAAATATAGGTTCCATGCTTTTTATTATCTCCTCACCATCATATGAGATTCTCTTTTCATACCTAGTCATAGTTTCAAAAAAATTGCCTTCTTCTCCTACTCTTTTTTTCCCTCTTCAACAAAAGCACTTTTGGGTTTCAATATATAATGGTGGTCCCTGAATTATTGTACTCATAAATATCATACCACATTAGGTTCCGGGATCATTCTCTGATACCACTGTAATGTCCCTTTTTTGAAATTTTCTTAAAATGCCCAATTTTCCAATTTTTTCACAATTTTGGCTCTTGACAAGTTTTGATGCCTAGACCTACAAATTGATCCAAATGCTTCCAAATTTTCTCTGAAGTTAAATGAATGATAATATAAATTAAATATAATTCTAATGTATGTTTTTTTAACTCCCAATTACTTTTGAAAACTTGTTTAATGTTATGTTCAAAGTAGGAGTTTTTACTAGCAAATTGGGGCTCCAATTCCCCCTAGGTAATTGCCGAAAATGGATTCACAAATGATCCCAAAGTCACTTTAATTTATGAAAAAAGGATGAGTATGTGTAAAGGACCTTTTTTAAGTCTCATATGCATCATGTTTCAGTTTACACAGGCTGTTATGACTCTTTCCAAACAACTCCTAAGTCACAATTTCGACCCTTGGGGAAAATGCACCAAATCTTCTCCCAATGCAATAAAAATGAGTAAAATGGATTCCAATGCTTAATTAATGAAAATGAGACTTGAAATAAAAATTAATTACAGTACATACATCATACATTTATCAAATATACATTCCTCCATTTGAAATAATAAGCATTACCAAGGCATATATCAAAATGGAGTGGAAATGGTCATTGTTTGCTCATTAAAAGTCATTTTGACATACAACTCTTGGGAATTTCAACTTAAAAAATTATGATAATGAATAAAACAGAATATTTAATTTATTATAATCATAAATTGACAATTAAAGGCTCTCCCAATTCGAAATCATCAGCATTACAATGGTTCACAACACGATAGTGGTGAAATGACACTATTTCTTCATTGTTCAACATCTTTACATGAATTATTTTGGGTATTTAGACCTGAGAGTATTATGAACATGAATTAAAGAGAATATAAATCATAACACAATATAATTGGCATTATAATCTTCCCCAAAGAGATCAATAGCTCACCCAAAGCACAATCCCTCCATTGGCATGAATATGGTGCGAAAACTAGAAATAGTTGAGAGATAGTGCTGCAATAGAAGAATACACACGATTTACTATAGATTACACCTGAAAATAAGAATCCATTAAATATCCATGAAATACCTGAGTTTCCTTTCCAAACACCAACTAGGAATGGAATCTTTCACCCTTGAAATTGGCTTAAGCAAGAAAACTAGTCATCCACTAGCTCTCACAATTCACAAATGAACAAAAAATTATTCTCATGGATGATCCATGTATTTTATAAAAATCATTAGTATTATAAGGTTCCAAATCTATCCATAAAACAAATCCAATTCGAATTGGTGTGGCTTCTCATTCTATGCCATGTGGCCTCTCTCTTCACCTTCCCTCTTCTCCCAAATTTGAGTAGGAGCCTCTTGGCCTTCTCCAACTCCCAAATTTAACCTCTAAGATGCTATATTCAGTCCTGAAATGTCATTATATTATTATTTCAACCTTCATATCTGAATTGTGTCATAACTTTCATAGAATCTCCATCACTGGTGTCATAGATGTCATAAATGTAAGGGGAATCTAGCCAAGTGTCCACGAAACTCCCATTTGGCTCTTGCTCTCCCATGTAAGTTACAATTAATATGAAATTAAACCTATGAAGTATATGGACAAGTATGTTAACATTATAATCCATACAAAAACATTAGACTTCCCATATATTCAAATTTGCAAGAGAAGATACCATTTAACATAGGAATTCTAGCTAGTGTGGGTCCCATAGTCTCCATGTATCTTCATGCTCCATTGTCACTTACATTTTCTCTTGTATTTATTTAATAAACTACATTATTAAATATGTATCCCCTTCTAATGTCTAAACATCATTTATTATCCCCCTTATTCCAAATCTCAAAGCTTCCACCCCCAATCTAGGAAACTAGTGATTTTCCACCTTGGCAATTATTTAACTTTTACCATCCCTTTGACAACTTTCATGAATATGGAAAATTTGATTTGGCCATTGTGACCCAATGTAAAATTTGGGACATTACATATACTAACCCTGGTGAACTGTGGCATAGAATTCTTTCCCACATCAATTACAAAGCACTACCTCATGTGAACAAAGTAGTGATGGGATTACCAAACTTGAAGATTAACCATGAAGGAATTTGCAAAGGATGTGCGAAAGGAAAGAATATCACGAATCCATTTCTGAAGCATGAAACACAAACTAAAGGTACGTTGGAATTGATTCATTCAGATGTGTGTGGTCCAATGTCCTCCACATATTTTATTGGTTTTGAATATTATATTACATTTATTGATGACTATTCAATAAAGACATGGATATACTTCTTGAAAGCAAAGAGCGAGGCGTTTAAAAAATTCAAGGAATTCAAAGCCTTGATAGAGAATCTTTCAAAAAAGAGAATAAAGACACTCCGATCAGACAATGGAAGAGAGTATAATTCAAAATAATTTGAATCCTTTTGAAAAGTTGCTAGAATCAAGAGGGAACTAACTACTCTCTACAATCCTTAACAAAATGGTGTTGTGGAAAGAAAGAACAGAACCATCATGGAGGAAGTGAAGGAAATGATATATGTTCAAGATCTTCCAATGCATCTATGGGTAGAAGCAGCAAGAACTGTTGTCTATGTATAGAATAGAATATGTCTGAGTGCTCTTGGATTCAAGGCTCCAGAAGAGATGTTCATAGGAAAGAAGCCAGAGGTAAGTCACCTCAAGATATTGGTTGTCTAGCATATGTTCATATACCGAAAGAGAAAAGAACCAAGTTGTACCCTTCTGGAAAGAAGGGAATATTTTTTGGATACTGTGAAGTGTCCAAGGCATTCAGAATTTACATTCCTAGATTCCATCACATGGAAATCAATAGAGATGTAACATTAAATGAAGAAGCATCCCTCAAGAGATCCATAAAATGTCAACATGAAGAAGTGTATGAGGAAGATGAACCTCCCAGAAATCTAGAGGCTACATTCTTCCCTGGAGATGAAGCACCTGAAGATCATGATATGACAGAACCACAAGAACCCCCTATGATGGAAATATCATGGAAAAGAAATCCTACTTGGGAAAGAGAAATTATACAAGAAGAAGAAAGATATGGAGCTTCTAAAGGCTCCACGAGGATAAGCAAGAAGCCCGAGACATTTTCCAACTATGTATCTCTGATGTGTGATATTGTAGATCAAGAAACTACAAACTACGAAGAATCTGTATAAAAGAAATAATGGGTAGAAGCAATGATGAAAGAATACCAGTCAATAATGAAGAAAGAGGTGTGGGATATAGTTCCCAAGCCAGAAGGAAAGAGCATGGTATCTTCTAAGTGGATCTACAAGATAAAACATGCAGTTGATCGAAGTCTAGAGAAGTACAAGGAAATAATTATTGCTAGAGGGTTCTCTTAGAAAGAGGGAATTGATTATGAAGAGACATTTGCACCAGTAGCACAGTATACTTTGATTAGAGCTATCATGGCACTTGCATCCATGATGAAATGGGAATTACACCAGATGGATGTGAAAACATCCTTCCTGAATGGTGTGATTGAAGAAGAAGTATACATAGAAAAACCACAAGGATTCGTATTTGAAGACAAACAGACTCGCATATGCAAGTTGAAGAAGGCCCTATACAGTTTGAAGCAATCTCCTAGAGCTTGGTATGGAAGGATCGACTTTAGACTTTACCAAGAGTAAAGTCGATCCTAACCTTTAAGATAAGGTTATAGAAGATGAACCTATCATACGATTACTGTATGTGGATGATCTATTCCTGACAAGGAATAAGAAATAGATTATAGAATTCAAGAAGAAGCTCACTGAAGAATTTGAGATGAAAGACCTTGGTCTGATGCATTATTTCCTAGGTCTAGAAGTATGGAAGAACTCAGAAGGAATATTTCTCAACTAGGGAAAGTATGCGGTGGAAATATTGAAAAGATTCTATATGTTGGAAAGTAAATCCATGGCCACACCCATGGATACCAACCTGAAGTTGTAGGTTGATGAATCATAAGAATTGGTGGATGCGACTCAATACAGACAGATTATTGGGTCATTGATTTATCTAAAAAATACCAGACCAGAAATTTGTTTTGTTGTGAACACCTTGAGTCAATATCTAGTTCAACCCAGATGTGTTCACTTGGTAGTTGCAAAGCATGTGATGAGATATCTTAAAGGGACTATATACATTGGTCTAAACTATGAAGGAAACCATGATTACAGATTGTATGGCTATACAGATGCAGATTGGGTTGGAAGTGTCTTAGACAAAAGAAGTACATCAGGTGGATATTATAGTCTGGGGTCTGCTATGATTTCATGGTTTAGCAGGAAACAACCTAGTGTTTCTCTTAGCATGGCTGAAGCAGAATATATAGCAGCTTGCTCTGCTAGTTGTGAATCCATAAGGCTTCAGAAGCTGATGTTAGGTTTATTCAACCTGGAGTTGGATACTACCGTGATTCTATGTGATAACCAAAGTTGTTTAAAGATGACGAAGAACCCAGTGTTCCATGATAGGTCAAAGTACATAGAAATATGGTATTTCTACATTCAAGATATGATGCAGAAGGGATCCATAAAGCTATAGTATGTGAGTACCGATGAACAATTTGTTGATGTGTTGATGAAGCCTCTGTCTCGAGTAAAGTTTGAATACTTTTGAGACAAGCTGGTGTTGTTCGAAAATACCTTCCTCGAAAGGGGGAGCAGTTATGTTGCAGTGGGAGTGTATCATCCCTAGACATCTGTCCTAAAGTGATCCATAGACTTATGTCTCCAAGAAAGAAGAAGGATTGTATCATCCCTGAACATTCATTCTAAAGTGATCTGGTGACTTTGGTCCTCAGGAATGTAGTGGGATTTCATCATCCCTGAACTTTTGTTCATAATGTATCGAGAGGATTCGTTCCCCGTGAATGTGGTGGTATTGCATCATCCCTGAACTTTTGTTTAGAATGCATCTGGAGGCTTCGGTCCCCGTGAATCTGGTGGGATTGCATCATCCCTGAAATTTTGTTCAGAATGTATCCGAAGGCTTTGGTCACCGTGAATGTGGTGGGATTGCATCATCCCTGAACTTTTGTTCATAATGTATCTAGAGGCTTTGGTCCTCATGAATGTGGTGGGATTTCATCATCCCTGAAATTTTGTTTAGAATGTATCTAGAGGCTTGGTTCCCCATGAATGTGGTAGGATTGCATCATCCTTGGAATTAGTCCTAAAGTGATATAGAGTGATTATCCCGTAGCTATATCCGATGACTTCGGTTGTCGAGAATGTGGTAGGATTGTATCATCCCTGGACTTAAGTCCCAAAGTGATCTGAAGAATTTCATATTTGTATTGTGGATTGCAAGTTGTTGTTATTGACGATGATGTTATTGATCAAAATATCAGAGTATGATGATGATGATGATGTTGTTCAAAGTATTGATGATGATGATGATGATATTGATGATCAAAAGATCAGAGTGTGATGATGATGTTGCTCAAAGAATTGCTGCTGTTGATGATGATGATCGAAATGTCAAAGTACTATTGATGATGAGGCCGTTAAGACTAAAATGATGACGATGATGTTGTCGATCAAAGTGTTTTTTTTGCTCAAATTGAAGATGAAGACTATATGTCAAAGATGTTGAAAAATATTCCTATGATTTATAGATGTATCACCCTGATGATGTTGAAGATGATCTCTCTCCTTCTCATGCTGCTTGTGTTGATGTCGTTGTAGAATACCCTTCTCGTTAAGGGGGAGTGTTGAATTATTGTAACTTTGAAGTGTATTCACTTATTATCCCCAATGTTCCTATCGGGAGAATAATTTGTATTTCATCATATCCCGATGATCCTATTAGGAGAACTACTAAGAGTCATGAGGAAATTCCCTCCATTGTATGTTGGGTCATTATCACACTAATTAATATTATATGAAGTTGTTTGTGTTCTCCTAGAGAAGTTGGCCTAGTTAGTTTTAGTGGGGCTAACTTGTTGGAGTGAATTGTCAAGTGAACAAATGGATATAAATAGAAGTGAGGCTCTCCTCATTTCTACACACACTCACTCACTTGTGTAGTGCATAATAGAGATAGATAGTTGTACTTGCAAGGAGGAGAAGGATCAGTCTGGGGTTTTATCTTTTATCTTTTGATCATCTATTTTGAGGAAGCTTTTGATGGGTTTTTCCCATTAGGGTTTTCCCAGGGTAAATTTGTGTTGATCTTGTGATACTGTTTCTTTCAATGATCCTGTGAATGTTGATAATATAGCTCAGCATATGGAATCTTAATAGAACATTCCTGAAAAAATGTTTTCTTTATCAATTTAAAATAGTCGTTGCTAACAGAGATTGGTGGCCGAAGCTTTTAGTGGAGTTTTTTTCCTTAAATTGTAATAACACAGTAGTTTTTCAACATATAGGATGCACTGATGCACCAAAATATCACACGCTCCTAAGCTCAAAATATCCTCCTATTAGAGGAAATGATATTTGATTTTTATTTTATGAAATCACTCACCAGTGCATCTAACATGACATAACACACCAAGGTGTTAGACTGTACACTGCATTATCTCCTGTCAAATACTTATTAATAAATATAGGCTTTAATATTAAAAAAGTTCAAAAAATGGATGGTGTATTAAATGGATGTGCATATAATGGTGCATCCTAATACATGACACAGCAAATTCAAATGTTCATAGAATTAAATTGGTTCTATGAAAATTAGATACTGAACCAGTGCATCTCAATCCATGCAACACCAATGTAGAATAAAGTATTTAATAATATGATATAAGTGTTTATTTTTAATAAAATTATAAAACTATATGAGGTTTTTAGTGTTGTGAGACACACTAGTGCATAGGTATATATGGAACACCATAAAGTTTAATGGTTGGACATTATATGTATATATATNAATATTAACAACAAACTGAGGAACCATACCATCAATTGCACTAGTATAGGGTAAATTTGAAAAACTATATTGAATAACAATTTGATTTGTAGTTTAATTTCAATGCTTGAGACCAAAGAGGAACTGGTGCTTAACCGCATTGTATGATCTCCCCATTATATATTCTACTAAATTGTTAGATTTCATTGTCCCTTAGATTCATAAGTGGATTTGAAATATTTTTGAATTTTGGAAAATGGTCCTAGAGCTTCATCCTTTTTCTATATGGAAACCATGCCTCCTTGGTGTGAAATAAAGCATGTGAAGTATTGCATATTGCCTCATTTAATTTTTTAGCCAATTAAAATTTAAAATTTTCCTTTCCTTTGCCATTTTTTTCATTTTTTTTAGTTCCACTTGGTGTGTTCAATCTATTTGGCTCACACCAGAATGTGTGATGCACCTAGTGAATTTACACACTGCAATCGGTGCATCATTAAGGTGCATTGTCTCAGTGAATTCATGTTTTAACATTGCATTAGTAAGATGGGATATTGAAAACTCCATCTAGTCACCTAGTGAACTTTGAGCTGTACAAAGGAACTAGTGATGGTGCATTTGTATTTGTCAAGCACACCATCATTACACATAATTCAACAATAGTTTTCAAGAAAATTAGTGTAGTTCAATGTGTATGGAAACTCTATAGGTGGTGCACCTATTTATGTGAGGTACAACAATAATTAGAGATATTTTAAAACTCATGTGTTTATTTGGTGTTCTTTATCATATTTGGGAACAATAGTGCTTCCTAATATTAGAAACACACTAATAAAACATAGAACTATGCCATACACAGATGATTGTGCATTGCATGATGGATATGAACTACACAGGGAGCATAATACCATTGTTACAATGTTGAGAAACATGCAATAAACATACACACATAGATTTTCTAACAAGTAAATCAATAGCAAGAATCTACTAGTCTATCCTTCTATCCATACTATATCTGTATAATCAAAGTAGTAAGTAAGAGACAAGAGAAAAATAAGGATACACAAGATATATGCGGTAAAACCTCAAATGGGGAAACATCCACGGGAAGGTATTTTATTCTTATTCTTAATAAATATTGAATATTACACTTGAGCTCCACCTCACATATACTTATCACACCTTTACAATAACATCACAATATAGTGACTTCCATACCCAAAGGATATCCTTCTCCTCCATTATATATCTAGAGGTATGGAAGAATTACATCCCATAATACATGTCGGATAAATTATTTTCCACCTCCTTATATATTGAATGGTAATAGGAGAATATTACTACATGATGCATGCGGGATAACGTTTTTTACATTAGGTAGAGACAGTTATTCCTTTACTTTCTAGATAAGACATCATAATATCTTACGACATCACACTAGACATCATACACATGTAATATTAACATTACACATCTC
Organism: Pseudotsuga menziesii; assembly: GCA_001517045.1. Classification (NCBI taxonomy): domain Eukaryota; kingdom Viridiplantae; phylum Streptophyta; class Pinopsida; order Pinales; family Pinaceae; genus Pseudotsuga; species Pseudotsuga menziesii. Next base: position 1,091,313 of record LPNX010803592.1, read on the forward strand.
GACACTCGCCCTTATTGGACCAAGAAATTGTACCTGAATGAAGTTTAAAGATGTACCCTGTAGTACACCTTCAATATGAAGAATTTCCTGCCCAATCAAAATTCGTATATCAAAGAACTGAAATTGTCATTTTGCTAGAATAGAAAAAACCAGAATCAAATATCCCCTATAAATATATGAGAATTTTATTCTTTCTAACGATTTTCATGAGGCTCTTGCATGAACCTTGAAATGATGTTGAATACAAAAGAGAGATAAGGCTTGCTATGTGTCCAATATATCAAACTCCCCATAAGTTTATGATACAATGTTATCATCAATAAGAGGATTATCAACAATCAACAATTGAAATGACCATTTCATTAAATTTAGACATATTAAGTAGAATATGGACTAAAAAAAGTGAAAAATCATGCTTTCTAATGCCCAAAAACTACCTTTCTAAAGTGTAATATCAAATCCAAAAAGTGCAAAAATGGGTTCAAAAAGTGAAGTTTCTAATTCTAAAAGTGTAATTTTATAATCATTTTGAAACCAAAAAGTGATATTTAGGATTAAAAAGTGTAATATTTTCTTTGAAAGCGCATTTTCAAATAAAAAATGTGATTTTTTATTCGAAAAGTGTGTGTCTTAAAAAAACCTGATTTTGAATTTCAAAAGTGTAATTTCGTATCTCAAAAATGAAGTTTTTAATTCAAAAAGTGAGAATTTCAATTCTATATTATGATTCTAAATTCTATCAAATGTCAATTTAAATTTTTTGGATCTAAATTTTGATTCCAAAGATGTCAATTTTACTGTTTTATCTCAAATATTACTTGCATTTTAACAATGGACAATTGAAATGTTTTTTTTATTCTTCATTTTCTACACATTATACACTACACTATCAATGCAATGATTGTCTACATTCTTCATTTTCTACAAATTATACACCACACTATCAATTCAATGACAGTTTGCGTTCTTCATTTTCTATAGATAATATGCCACACTATCAATGAAATGATTGTGTGCATGACATGTTACAAATTAGTTTGTTGCATATTATCATCATTGAAATAGTTTAAAACAACCAACATAGTTATATTTTGCCTTGATATATAGAAATAAAATAACCTATTTTTTTTTTGTTTTAAATAATTTGTATATAACTCTTTGAGATTCTTTGATGTTCATATTCACTATCTAGGAGACATTGTTTTTATAAACTTCCACACATTTTTTTTGCAAGTAAGAGTTTGTAATACCATTCTAAAAATACAAAAATACATATATAAGCTTCTTGAATCTGGGATATAGGCATTGGAAAACTAACACAAAATGAAATCAAGTTCAAGAAAATTCCACCTCTTGTAAGGCCTGAAAAGATTGAAAGTTCATTGATTGACTAGATTTTATCTAGGTTGTAGATTGAACCAAAATGTAGACATATAGATTATAAAAAATTAGATTCCTATGATACATTCTATATGTAATTCGCCTAAAAAATAAAAAATTATAGGCATGCGATACATTCTATTGGAAATTCATCTGACAAATAAACATAAAGAATGATAGAAAACTAAAGTGTCAAATAATATTGCCTGAGTTGGAAAATTATCATTTTAGTTGTGCCTCTTTGTCTCAAGGAGGGTCATCCATATGCCTCTATTGGAGTTGAATACTGCTCCTATTATTCTATATCTATGGATAGAACATACTATTGAACTTTAATAATGTTCCTATTCTTCTCGATAGGTGGACAAAACTGTCAAAATTTGATGCCATAGTTTTCTCGAGCAACAGTGATGGGGCCAAAAATAAAAATCCTCGAAATTGGAATACTCCTTGACATGAAAGTGCACCCTCTTAGGGAGAATTGAATTGGCCTCATTTTCATGTTTATCTATGGAGGGAAGTGCTCAGAACATGAATACTAGTTTCCAACTTTCGGTAGTTACAACTACACAATGACTTCTTTCAAGATGGCTCTAATACCATGTTAGAATTTTATACTTGAATGATGGTTATATTAAATTTTCAATCAATTTAAATTATATCACAATAACCATACGCAATAGGATCACTAAAATAAATACAAACACAATAAAACAAAAGTACACAAAGATTTCTCCTCTGGGAAATCCTTCAAGTGAAGGAAACCCAACAAACTTCTTCAATATAGATTTTCCAGTAAGTACAATGTCTTCTAGTACAATCCAAGAGATAAATTCTCTTCCACACAAAGATCCGGAGAATAATATAAGATAGAAGCCCCAAGAATAAGATTTCTTCACAATTGCAGCTACTATTCCTTCACTAGCGAACTTGTTCTTCTTCTCTCTATGGTGAATATGCTTTATTTCTTGATGTGTACAAATGGGAATTGTGCCTCCCCTATTTATACTTTTTCCAAGTGACTTTTCCTTATGGGACCAACTTGTCAACTTCATTGGGTCGACTTGATTAGGGTACATTAATAATATGTTATTTCTAGATTCTTCTGGTCCAACTTAACTAATAGGGGTTACAATTATTCTTCTAATGATTTTACATGATCAAATACAAGGTGCATGTTCCTGAAATGCAATACAATAATAATACATCAATACACATCAAGAATGTATTTCGAAGTTACACGATTTATAATAAAAACTAGAGATGCACAAGAAGTGTTGATAAACAATTTTGTAAAAATCATGGGTTTAAATTACTGACTAGTGTTTTAATGGAGCCTAGGAATCAAATCCATGATTTACTTGCATTAATTTTACATTGGGGTTAAGGAAATATGAAAAAAATTGGTATTTAGAGAGATATCAACGAAACAAAATTCAGATTTGTTATGAAACAGGGATATTTCATAAATGGAGGAAATCAAGATTTCATTTTATTTATTGAAGTGTGAAAATTTGGGGAAATTTTAGATGGAACCCACCTATTGAATGAGGATAGGAGTGTGACATGGAATAGCTACATCAGAAGAATGTGTAGGTAGCCAGAGAAAAACAATTTCATGGGTGCAATAAAGAAGAGTCTGCAAGAAGAGTGGAGAAGAGTCCACGATGTGCAACAAAGAAGAGGTCCACAAGTGCAGTGGAGAGAATTTCACAGGTCCGGCATAGAAGAGTATATGAGATGCAATGGAGAATAGGTTCGCGAGTGCGGTAGAGAGAAGTATGTGCGCACAAATGAGAAGAGTTTTGTGGGATGCGACAAAGAAGAGACCTATGGGTGCAGTGAAGAGAAGCTTGTGAACATAGCGGAGAAGAATTCTACAAGGTACATAGAGAGAATTCCTAGGGGAACACAAAGATAAGTTTATGGAAGCAACAAAGAGAAGGTCCAATAGAAATTTCCTGATTGGACATGTCATTGCATTGGAGTTTCTTCTAGTTAGCTTTAGAATAAGGTATAATAGGGTATTGGTGATTCCATATCAATGCACATCTGTCGAGGGTGAAAAATTATCCCACAATGAAAAGGTCCAATGGTGTATTAGTGATTCCATATTAGAGTGCCATATAGGGTTTTTCATCAATGGATTCACCAAAAAGGTTGATATGACAAGTCTAAAAGGGAAGGTCCAATCCAATGATAAAAATTCAAAAAAGCTAGAAAGCATCTGTAGCCTGAAAATTGTTTTGGCCATAACAAGAGTAGTTTATCTTGAAATATGAAGAGACTTGTGGTGTTATAACACCATTAGCAAAGTTCACAAAATAATAGTGAGAGGATCGATCCCATCCTGCTCTAATATGACTAAAATTTGAAATAGTTACTTTTGAAGATCAGTGTCTAGAAAGCTGATGAGGGCCCTATTTGGGATGAAATTGTTTTGGTACAATTGTTGAATAGAAACATATATAAATATATAATATTGGAGTAAAATTCCAAAAGGTGTGAATCTAGAGTGCAAAAGAAGGCCAAAATCCAATATTCTTGTGCAGTTTTGGGGGATTTTGGAAAGCTTGCAATAGGTAAAAGTGACCCTAGATGTCAACACCAACAAAAAAATGAACTTGACTGTTAGCACTGTTTTGGTTAACAATTAAGATGAGCAGGCCTAAGGATAAATAGGGATATGGTATGAATTTTTTTGATAAACGTGACTGAAAGATGCTTGAAAAAAACTATATTAGAGCATAGGGTCTTTAATCTTTTCATAAACCATAGGTTAAGGATGATAAGTATATTAAAATGGAAAAATTGTGCCTATGGTATACCCTGAAGGGTTCAACAATTTAGAAATGTTGGAAAAAATATCTACGCTGGGTGATGAATATGCTGATGAAAGCTGCATAGAAAAATAATTTTCTATGATCAGCGAAAAGGTTTATGACCCACTTAAATCTACGATGGAGGATTGAGGGAGAAAATATCTATGATGAATATGAGTTCCATTGTGGGAAGATGCATGGGGAATGATGGATCAAGAGTGAGAGGAATGTTTTAAACTTGGCATCAATTGAAGATGGGCATTTATGATCAAGACTATTGGTGGCGGAGATGGGGTCTGTCGAGGAAATATGCGTTCTAGATGATCAGTTGGATATTGGAGGATTTATTGATCAATGGTTAAGATTATGAGAGGTTGATATTAATGGTTGTAAGGTGATCCACTGATAGAATTTTCACACTATTTTGTAAATCAAATGAGCATCATAAAGTTAATACAATGATTAAATGATAAAGGATATATATGGTGGGAAATGGAGAGATAGGAGATCTATTGTGATTAGGAGGCCTGCTAGATGAAAGTGCAAGGAGGATAGAACATAATTTATGTAGAAAAATAAGGGAAGGATTTGATTAATGGGAAATCAAGATCAATGGTGTAGAAAAAAGGAAGAATGAATCTACAAACAGAGAAGGGGATGCTTTTGATATGTACATGGAAGTTAATAGAGAATTCTACTAGTGGAAAATAAAATCGCTTCCTTAAATCCAAAACCACTATGAAGAATATTATAAAGGGTAAAGACACGTGTTTGAGGACTATTTTTCTTTTATGCATTGGGAGAAGGAAGGTTTTTTTTCTTTTTTGCGTGGACAAATCCAGGTTAGACAAATACCATTCCAGTCGTTAGTTTACCAAGTAGGCCATGTTTTACCCGCCCACTAATATTCAAACATAGATAGTGGAAGATTAGATCAATCCCACTGCGGATGAAGAGCTGGGTTGGCGAAGTACTAGCTCCACATCCTCCGATTCTAATGATGCACTAGAGATCTAGAAGAACTAGTTGTACAAAGTATCAATCAAGAAGTGTGCACGAGACACTCAGTTGCTGCGGTGGGTAGCAATGGAAGTCATCGATTTTCCAATGTATGAAGGATTACCTAACCTAGAATTTTTTATCAGAAAATTTGAAGCCAGAGTATTAGAGCCTCAATGTTTATTAGCATTGGAAGAATAACTGAAGGATACTTCAGCAAGATGGTGGGCTATGCACAAGGATTCGATGGAAGACTTGAAAGTATGTCAATGATTAATAGAAGTTTTATTTGGAGAAGAAGAATCATACCAGGGGAAGAAATATGATGGAAGTAATGATCCCAGTGATCATATGGTCACATGCCAAACTGCATGGGTAATGAGGCCAAAGGAAGAATGGGTCATTGTATTTTTTCATACGTTGGATGAAATACCATGGAGGTGGTATGTTTATGTAGAATTACAAAGGGAACTACAACATGGAAATAATTGGTTGTCAATTTCCTTCATATGTTCATTTTTGTGAATGACAATTCATTCATTCATAGAGCCCTCTAAGATATCTGCGACAAAGTATTGGAGTTAGTTTCGACCGAGTTACCAACATAACCATAGTGTATGATGACACCTCAAATTATGATGAAATGTTACAATGTATCAGGAGAACCTGATGATGAAGATGATCCGAGAGTTGTCAACATTCCAGAATAGTAAGGAAGTCATCACATCGTAGCACCAGAAGTGTCAAGCGACCAATTCAAGTAACCGTTGACATTGAAGAAGGTTAATATCGGGATAGAAGAAGACCCAAAGTTCGTTAGTATTAGTGATTACTGGTATGTTTCAACGATGGGAAAAGTCCCTTATCTACTACATGAATTCCAGGATTTATTCCTAACCAAGTTTTTCGAGATGAAAGGAATTTCAAGTGAAATGGCTAAAATGAAGATCCCATTAATCCAGATGCAAAACCGATCAAGCACCGACCATACATGTTGAATCCAAGGTACAAAGAGCATATTAAATCAGAATTAGAGAGAATGATGGATGCTAGCATTATCAAACTTGTTGAAGAGTCGAAATGGATCAATCTGATAGTTGTATAAGACAAAAAGACTAGGGAAGTGTGAATCTGTGTCGATCTCTAAAAGCTAAATGATGCAAGTTTCCATTATCCATTTTTGACACCCTTTACTCACAAAGTATTGGAAGGAGTTAGAGGACAAGAAATCTATTCGTTTATAAATGGATTCTTGGGCTATCACTAGATCAATATTGGGAAGGAGGACAGACACAAAAAATATTTCATAATAGAGTGGGGATGTTTTCAGCACACGATGATTCCATTTGGTTTTGAGAATACACCTGCAATTTTTTCAATGATATTTGTCATTGCATTCAAGGAATTTATTCATAAATTCTTGGAAGTCTACATGGAATATTGGACCATCTATGGCTAGGTAAAATATCACACTACAAATCTTTCACTGATGCTGGAAAGGTGTTGATAACATCATATTTCATTAAATATAAAGAAGTGTGTATTCTGCACTCCATGTTTTTGGGACATATTGTATGTAAGGATGGCATGTTGGTCGATCCTGCCAAGATTGTGGTAATTGTCTACTTACCAGTAACTACGATAGTAAAAATACTAAGGGATACATTGGGCCACACATGGTACTACCGAAATTTTATAAGAGGATATGCAGCGATCATTGCGCCAATGGAAAATATATTAAATAAATATGCAAAGTTTGAGTGGAACGACGAGTTCTAGAGAATCCTTGAGACTCTGAAGTAAAAGATGGTTGCATCACCAATATTGGTCTTTTTGAATTGGTCAAAGGAGTTCCATTTTCATGTTAATGCTTCATCAATCGCATCTGAAGTAATATTGGATCAACCAGGGGAAAGAGCAATCGACCACCTGATTGCATTCGTAAGTCAAAATTTTTATACAACAGAAAGAAACTACACAATGATAGAGAGAGAAGGATTGGTGATGGCATATACATTTCAAAATTTTTGCCACTACTTGTTAGGAGTACATTTCAAAATGTTTACATATTATTCAAAATTGAAGTACCTGGTCAACAAGCCTGTGTTGGGGGGGGGGGATCTGTCGATGGTTTCTACTATTTTAGGAAATTGATTTCTATATCATTGTGAAACCCAAGTAGTTGAATGCAGTACCCGATCTTATAACAAGGATAGAGTTAGGTGAAGAATAAAGAAACATTGAGGAAGGCATGCCTGATGTGAAATTGTTTAGAGTCAGAATGGTGGGTGACCATTAGGAGAAAATTGTTCAATTTTTGGTGACATGCAAGACCCTAGAGGAGTTTACCATGAGTCAGAAGAAGCAACTAGTTATTAGAGCTGCATATTTCCAACTAATCGCAGGACTGTTATACAAAATGGGGCCAGATGAAATTATGCATCGATATGTTCTCCCACGTGAGAAGGAACAAATACTAGCTGAGGAACATGGCAGGATTGCAAGAGGAAATTATGGAGGTCGTGTGACCGCTAGGAATATACTACGAGCTGGATTATGGTTGTTGACAATGCATGGCAATGCTGCATACTACACTAAGAGTTTCGATGTATGTCAATGAATGAGAAAACCATCGTGGAGAGATGAGATTCCATTAGTACCTCAGATAACGCTAAAACCATTTGATAAATGGGCAATGGATTTTGTGCGACCCATCAATCCTCCAGGGAAATAGACTCATGCATGATATATCATCATTGTGATAAACTACCGTTGACACAATGGGTGGAGGAAACACTAGTGAAGGATTGTAGAGTTGTGACAACAACATGGTTCCTATTCGACTACGTGGTTACTAGATTTGGATGTCCCAAGATATTGATGACTGACTAGGGTCATCACTTTGTCAACCAAATTATTAAAGCAATGACTAAGGAATTTCATATTCAGCACAAGAAAATCACTCCATATCACCCACAAGAAAATGGATCGGTCGATGCATTAAATAAGATATTGGAGAACGTGCTAACAAAGGTATCCAACACAAATCATGACGATTGGGATCTCAAAATTCCTACGATATTATGGGCCTATAGAACAACATGTAAAAGATTGATGGGCCAAATGCCATTCAAGTTAGTTTATGGAAAATAAGTAGTGATGCCGATGTAATATATCGTTCCTAGTCTACACATAGCAACAACAACATTCATGAGTGATGAGGGAGTAGTTGAGTAAATATTGGCACAACTGTTGACTCTCAAAGAATATCGTTTCATCATAGGATTTCACCAAAAAGTAGAGAAGGATCGATAGAAGGAATGGCATGATCACCATGTAAAGGAGAAACACTTCTACCATGGTGTTATGGTTCTTCTCTATGGGAATAAGTTCATGAAGCACCCAGGTAAGTTGCAGATGCATTGGTTAGGACCTTATGTCATTCATTTCATTACCAATGGAGGTGCAGTATAATTGCAACAGTTATATGGTGAACTGTTACCAAAACTAGTGAATGGAAGTCAACTAAATCCCTATTCGGATAGCCCAGTGCGGCACCAATGATGACAAATGTGAATGAAGAAAAAAAGAAAAAAAAAGAAAATGGAAAAGTTAAAAATGGAAGTTTGTCGATAGATGATAGAGGAACAAGAAAGTGGGAATCACAACAAAATTTGAAGCTGGGTGATATTAGATGAGGTGTGAAATGTTCAAATAAAAAAAAATTTCCACAGTTACACCAAAGGGTCGATGTAGCAAGTGGGAAAGACACATTATTTGATTGTGTGGTCATTAGATTTGCATAATCGATGTTGAATTTGGTTAATCTTCGAGGGATTTGGCAATGATGGTCAAAATATTTCACATGAAAGGCACAGAGGCTATAAAAATGGGCCAAGGGGCATGGTTCAACCCATTGTGCATGTTGAGAAGACGAATTGGAGAAAAGGAAAGTATAGGATAGAAATGAAGAGTGATAGAGAAGAGTTTTTCAGTAACCATGGAGCAACTGATTTCAAGCACCTGTACGCAAGTATCGCCATGGGAAAGAGCATCGATCGAAGAGGAGCATCCAAAAGTTGATGCTATCTTTGTGCATAAAACCAAGAAAAATAGGGGTATGAATCACCCAATCACTCCAGAATGACATATCAAGTTAACTCACAGTTCCACATGGGAAATAAAGGCAGAAGCTAAGCCATCGACGAAATGAATGGAGGAATCCATAATGCGTAAAGGGTCGACAATAGATGTTATCCCAAGGTATGTACCATCATGGAATTTAGTAGCATCAATGAAACACACTAATAAGAATCAAAATTATACTATCAAGATGTCGGCGACGCCGAAGGGTGTCCATGTGGTGATGAACATTATCCTACGGTTGTAGAACCTACAACACAGTGATCACGACATTATGGCATACCCAGAATGCACATTGGGGACTGATCTAGGAGGATATTGGTGGCAACCCACCTATTCCACTTGGACCCCCACCATTTTTTCTTTCAGTTTTTCAATTTCCTTAATTGTAGCATAGTTTACTATTTTTGGTAGTTTTCGGGTCCTAAACTTTCGAAGCCATTTTGAGGCCGTAACCGGCGTTTTTTGGGCATTGAATGGTTGAGCAAGTATGATTCCATTCTGTACTTGATATTTTTTGTAATTGGATGTAGTCCTTGAATAGATATTTCTAATGATGTATCATGTGCGTCAAACAGAGATAGTATTCCAAATTTACGACCCCGGGAAATTGATGTACCAAGTTACCCAACAGGGTCCCTATTTTGGCATTTCACCTCCTAGGTTTAGGTTTTTGGATGTGTAGGGTTTTCCATTATTTCTCAATAATATATAGGACTTTGAGCCTCATTGTAACAAGTAGTTAGAGGCATGTAGCTGCCACATCTCTTCTCAGAGATAAGATACCGACACTCTAGCTATTTTATTTCCATCCTATCTGTAAATAAGTTTCAGTTCTTTGATATTAATGAACTAAAGTTTTATTTCCACTGCATATTTTTTTTATGGTTATTTGTGTATTCTATTGTGTTCCTACATAAATCTAGATCAAGGAAATTTGAGCAAAGAAAGCATGGAAACAAGTGTCCCATCATCAGAGAACCAACGCAATGGGCATTGGGACTGCATCAGTCCAGGATGTTGTCAATTATACACATGTCTCTTTTTTGGTGCTCCCCAGAGTTTAATGAACATGTAAAGATTTTTTTTTCATGTTTCCATGGTGGGTATAGGTGGTTGGATGCAAGGGTCCCAGTCACAATCGTTTTGATATCACAAATCACCGGCTTACCCATGGCGGGGGGCGATCCGTCCCAATACTTCAGACATAAGGAAAACAACAAGAATCTAGCATAAAGCCTAAATAAAAGGTATGAAATAGTATGTGAAAAGAGAGGATACATCNGGGGTCGATCCGTCCCAATACTTCAGACATAAGGAAAACAACAAGAATCTAGCATAAAGCCTAAATAAAAGGTATGAAATAGTATGTGAAAAGAGAGGATACATCATTAATACCATTAATGACTAGGGACTTCATGCCATAGAAAATTTGTTGGAATTAAAGGTCGTGTGAAAGAACAGTCCAAATCAGTGCATGTCAAGAGTTATCGCATGTGCATAGTAGTGCACAGTGGGCGTTCAAATGCACTGGTATTTATTTTTGCTGAACGAGTTGATGGAAGAAGTTGTATTGGTGCAAGAGGTGGGAAAACCATTTACCTACTCATGGTTTCTGATACGTATCACACTTATTAGTTGGATGGATCCAACACACTATCAGGGAATAGAGGTTTATGATTCCAACACCTACAGAGGAGCGCATTACAAGAACCTATGGGTGCTCAAAAAAAAAGAAAGAAAAATTGACAACAACATCCAATTATACTTGTACTTGGATGCATTATGGGATAAAATAGTAGCATTAGGACTGCATGCCATCCATATTCAGGCACGACATGATGTACAGAACAAGTGGTTGATGACAGAATACAAGTTTACTAACACAGAGCTGGATGCCATCATCGATGAAGTGCTGCGAGACTGGAAAGATTTAGTTAGTGTTGAGGAACTATCAGACATAGAAAATGGACCGTTGACTGATATTTCAATCAAGCAGGATAAGCCGAAGGAATCAAAAGAAGACTCACAAGAGGATTCATCCGAATCTATGACAAAATCAGAGTTGGAGAAACAATAAGAGGAAGCGTGAACGAAGTTTCGGTTTGAACAGGGCGAAGGGAGAAGTACCACAAGGATTTCTAATGAACAAGTGAATAATATATTAGCTTAAATAACTGCGAAAACCACGAGAATACAACTAAGATAACGTAGCATAAAATAAGGTACTTCCATCAAGTGACAGGGTTACTTCAAACATTGACAAATGCAATCCTAGAGACGAGAATACCACAAGACGATGCACTACAAAGAGGAGCTAATGTACAAATAAGTTAGAAAGTGTGAATGGTACAAATTTTACTACTGGCAATCACAACAGGGAACAAGGACACTGATGCCGTGTTAAAAGGATTTTACACGATCAACTTTGATCTCAATGAACTTCCAATGCACATGCTGACACAAATTCAGGTCACAACAAGTGAGTAGATCAAATACCATGAGGTGACCATTCATGGCCAATTGGTTTGGTCTAGGAAACAAGAAGAAAGTACAGAGGGGGAAGTTAAACTCCTTAAAGTAGAGAAGGAAGACGTCCGAGATGAAAGGACAAAGGAATTTGAGGATAGGAAAAGTCTAGAGAGACAAGGCTCGATGGACTCACAACAATATTTGAATCCAAAATCTGATGAAAAAAATCCAACGACATCCGACGAAAAGTACTATTTTGTCGGATTTCAATTTGAAATTTTGAATTTTGATTAATTTTTTTTTAAATTATAGAATTAGTTATCAAATTTCTGATGTACATTTCTATATTCAAATTTTTTACTCCACCTCGTCAGATGTTCGACTTCAAGGACGTTGGATTTCTGACTCCACTATTGTTTAATTTCTGCACTGTCATCGAATTGGCGACGTAATTTCCATTTTTGTTTGCATCGGTAACTAGGCCTTTTGAAATGGTTTCTAGGTCAATATCATCGGTTATTTGATGAGTGTTGAATTTGAAAATATATAAATTATAGAAAATTTCTGATATGTTTTCTATAGAAGCGACACACGGTTGCAAAAATTAGTTTATTCCTCGATGGATGGTTTGAGGAATTTTTTATTCTTCAACGGATGGTTTACGAAATTATTTTATTTCTCGACAGACTTTTTTTGGATATCATTTTATTGATAGACAGTTTGTGCAAATTATTTTATTCTTTGACAAACCACCCTTTACGAAAATAGCAACGTGTAGACCTTGATATTTTAAGGTTGTCGATAATCTTCATTCAAGTTTTTTGAGACAAAATGTCAAATAGCAATATTACTGATCCAAATGAACAAATTGACAATTGCTTGCTAGAATTTGGGATGTAGTGTGTGAGAATTCTGATCTACAACAAGATCTAGGATCCTTAGAGAAACTCACAAATCAAATTACTTGCAAAAACCAACAAAAAAACATGAAAGAGGAACAATTTTACATACATAGTGTGAACATAAACTAGATATTATTTAACTTTCTAACATGTGAATATGTTAAGAATAGGTATATATTACATATGGTTCAATTCGAGAGGCTTTGGAAGCCAAATATGAGTGTACATGTGAAATTGGCCAAATTGGCCTCAATCCCCCTAGGTGGGACAAACTCGCTCCAACTCAACCGAAATGGTCACGAATGGTCATGTGGACATGGCTAAGGTGTGATGGATAAATCATGACTACTTGTCATGCATGGGTGTGCAAAATAAGGTGAGTGGGAGGCTTAAGGTGGGTATTAAATTCTTCCACAACGCAAAATTTAGGCTAAAAGCACCCCTAGCACTCCTAGTCAACCACGATTCCCCAATTTAAGGAATGGGAGTGCACCTGTCATTAATGAGGGTGTACATGTCGAATTTGAATGAGTTGGAGGCATGAAATCATCAAATTAATTGGTTTTTATACTGAATTAACTTCCCTAAGTCAAAACTATAGCATATCAATGCATAAATGCAATTAAAATTGGATAAGGATATAGACTAAGGTACTAAGTGGTGGATTACTATGCTATCAACCCTCCTTAACCATAAATTAGTACAAATCATGAAAATTTTGATGGGAGGCCTTGGAAACAAAGGATCAAGTGACCTCAATACATAACCGAAATTTTTATTTGTCCATGTGAATTGAGGAAAGGAAGGAAAACCTCATGTGATAAAATCTTCCCTCCAAAATGGACATAGGGATGAAAAATTTCAAAAAATAGCATAAATCACCATTCATCACTCACTCCAAGAAAATATATCAAGTGAGTGAAGGTATTCTTAGTAAAACTCTTGGTGAATATGTCGACAATTTGCTCGGTGGATGGGAAATACTACAAGGAAATCACTCTGTCATGCACTAAGCCCTGGATGTAGTGCATATGGATCTCTATATGATTTGTTCTATGACTCTGAACTATATTAGTATATATGTTTATGGCACTTTTATTTTCCACCCAAATTTTTGTAGGAGAATCAATTGCAACACCAAAGTCGTGAAGAATTCCTTGCAACCAAACACACTGTGTGGTTGCATTCACTGTTTCCTTGTACTCGAACTTTGCTGAAGAAAGAGAAATTGTGTTTTGTCTCTTACTATACCATAAAATAGGACCTTCATCAAGCATGCAAACAAAACCTAATGTGTAATTTCAGTGAGTGGGATCTCCAGCCCAATCTGAATAAGAAAATCCAACTAGTTGAAGTGAAGAACTAGCTGCATAGTGTACCCCAAAACTCTTTGTTCCTTGGACATATTGGAGAATATTTTTGGCTTCCATAGAATGGATCTCATGTGTTTGGTGCATATACCTTGATACAACACTTAAATCATAAGAAAAATTAGGTCTGGTATGTGTAAGGTACAACAAACTACCAACTAGCTTCTTGTACAGTGTACAATCTACCAAAGGAGAATCACTAAATTCACCTAGTTTAATGCCAGAAATAAAAGAGAACTTGGCTTACTTAAAATCAACCATATTGAACTTAATTAGAATATTGGAATCTTACTTAGGTTGATTCATCATGATGCCCCTTTCACTTTTCTTAATTTCCAATCCTAGAAATTGGTTTAGCAATCCTAGATCTGTCATTGCAAACTCACTGTGTAGGGATGCCTTGAATGATCCAATTTGGTTGTTCCAGATCCCTGTAATTAAGAGGTCACCTACATAAAGTACAATAACCTAAAATAAAACACCATTTTTATTCAAATACACATTTGGATCAGATTTGTGTCGAATGAAACCAATTGACAGGAAGAAACTAGCCATTTTTGCATACCAATCCCTAGGGGCTTGCTTGAGTCCATAAAGTGATTTATTCAACCTGCAAACAAGTGAAGGATACTCTTGGAAAAATTCAGGTTTCTGACTGTAAATATCCTCATGTACTTCACCATGTAATAATGCACTCTTTACATCCATATGGTGCACTTACCAACCTTTACTAGCTGCAATTGCTAGAACTAGTCTTATTGAATCCATCTTTGCAACCAGTGCAAAGGTTTCACTGTAGTCCACACTTTGGGCTTGAGAGTAGCCATTAGAAACCAATATTTCCTTGTACTTAAGATATGAACCATGTGCATAAATTTTGGTTCTAAATACCCACTTGCATTGCAAAATCTTCCTCTTGGGAGGAAGGGGAACCAATTCCCATGTTTCATTCTCTTTGAGAGAATTGAATTCATCTTGCATTGCTGATTTCCATATTGTATCATGACAAGATTCCTGATATGGCCGTGGATCAGATAAAATCATCATATAACAGTGCTCAACAATATCACTTTCACTTGTAAAAGAAGCATTGTGAATTTGAGATCTAGTCTTCCTAGGCTCTTGAGGATTGCCTGCCCATTCCCCTACAACTTGTATGATTTTTTCAGCTCTTTTGGGCCTTGATGGTGACTCATCTACAATAATTTCATCCACAGCCTTATTACTATCATAATTATCAGAAAAATCAGATCTATAATCATTACTCAATTCATCAAGGTGTTGGGGAGAAGAGCATTCCCCCCGTGCAAGCTCAAAATATGGTATTGGTTCCTCTTCGAATCACTAGTACATATGGATCAAGAGTTCCACAAAATACTACAATGAATAATTTAACATGGTTATTTTCATGGATAAATTGATAAATATTTTGAACATAAATTCTTTGGCCCTCAATCATCGTCTCTATTACAACGTACATGCCTGTTTGTTGCTATAGAGATAGATTTTTGTCTCTATTGCAACGAAGACACACATTTGTCGCTCTAGCGACAAAACTCTAAGCATTTGCAAATCAATGGTCATCAAAGTAATGGTCATTGACTTTTTCTTATTGTTGAAATTTTTTCGCTGTACATTTTCACTGTAACTGCCATGATCATTGATCTATAAATACATGTTCTTAAGACATATTTCATCAAATGTTTTGCTATAGTTGCATCAATTTTTTCTGCTTATTGTTTGATCTGTGAGTGCAAGAGTCTTGTATTGGATTAACACATCGAATTTTTGCACGATCTCCTTTGGTTTCCAGGTTCGTATTTTTAAATTCTTTGTCTCCTTGGTTAGTGAACTAATATTTTTGAATGAGTAAATATAATGTCATCAGGATTTGTCTCTTAATCCTTTTTTGATTAAAAAAAGATGAAGATGAACTAATTAGGGAAACAATATCATTGCTTTTGAAAAGTTTTATTTGTTTAGTTTCTTAGTTATAGATGGGTAAAATAGCATGTGGTAATATCCTATGTGAAAAATAGTTTAAGCATTGTGATCCCATGTGCTTATGAGAAATCATGGTTCCTAACTTGGGAGAACATAACCATTGGGGGGGATTTAAATTTTATCACTAAATATTGAAAATATAGTGGTTGGTGGTAAGAATATACCCCCATACTAACTTATTCCTTAATAATTTGGAAAGGAGGGGTATTGTTTGTGATATGTAGCATGTCGAAGTAAAGTCAACTTGGATTTACTAATTATATTTGTTGATTTTCATGTCACATCCTTTAATTTTCTATCTCCTTTAATATATATATATACTCTATTTACTTTATTTATACATTGATTGAGTTTTTCTGGTTCTTATATGCTATTAGAATGCCAAAGAAATATACTTGTTAAAATAATAAGAGCTATGTTGAGTTTAAGGTAGTATTGGAGGTGAAGGGCGATGAAAAGTGTTATTTCCCTTGCAATGATTGCGGGGGTTTGCAAACAAGAATAATTTTAAGAACAAGTGATGAGAAACATTGTAAGGAGAAGGGGCATGTTGAAGGGGGCTTTGAATATCGTCCCTTGGTAAGACACTATTTATTAGATAATGTACTTCTTGTAATAGTATTCTTCATGTATTCACAAAATGTTTTATCATTTAAAATTTGTGTTGTATATCATACATTAAAGTTATTACATTGTTTGTAATTATAAAGACAATGCCCCCTAAATGTCGACCACCAAAAAGCTATTTTCCACATAATTATAGTAGAAATTCTAATGTACAAGGTGATGGACATGGATATCATAATATTGAAGATGAAGTTCTTAATGATCCTATGGACAGAGATGATATTATTGATACAAATCATGAAGATGAGATAAATAGATTGATCCAAGACACTTTTCTTTATTGGATGAGGAAAACCTCCGTGGTATTCATGATGTTTCTCTACTTGAGGAGTCCCAAGAACCTATTTATGAAGCCTCAACAAAAAATCTTCTATCTACTATATTGTTGTTGGTGAACTTGAAAGTTTTGAATGGTTTGTCAAACGCTTGTTTTACATAGATCCTAAGGTATGTAATGTATTAACTGCATCTTCACATGGCATATTGAAAATTTCACTATTTTCCTCTATTTTAGTGTTAATTAATTCATAAATTAGGGATACGCAATATTTATGATTTATATTGTTTACATTTCAATTTTTTTGTCAATGTTGCAGACTGTTGGGTGAATTTCTATTATCACCATCAAATAATTTACCACGTACATGTCGAGAGGTATTCTTGATTATGAAAGAAATTGGAATGGACTATCAAGCTATTGATGCATGTCCTAATGATCATATTATATATTATGGAAAATATGCATCAGAAAACAAATTCCCACAATGTGAAATTAGTAGATATCGAACTAATCAAGTAACAAAAAAGGAGCCTCACAAAGTTCTTTGTTATATTCCCATAATTCCACATTTCCAATGACTATTCAGGTGGCAAAGTATAGCATAGTTTATGGATTACCACGCAAAGAATAGAAGTGAAGATGGTGTTCTTTGCATGCCTGCAGATGGTTTTGCATTGAAGAACATATAAGAAAAATGACCATTTTTTAAAGATGAACCTCATAATGTTAGACTTTCATTGGAAGTTGATGGTTTCAAACAATTTGGAGAGCTTCGTTCTACTTACTCAATGTGTCCTATTTTCCTCATAAACAATAACCTTCCTCCTTGGATGTCAATAAAGCGAGAGCACACAATGTTGGCAATGATTATTCTAGGTATTTTTTTGAAAGTAATTATATTATTTCATTTTTTTGTTTCATTGCTACATGAGAACGCCTTTTATATATTGGGAAACATAACTGAATAGCATCGTATATTGTTGAATAAATTAGGTCAGTACCAAGTTAAATATATGAATGTATATATTGAGCCTCTTATCAATGAGCTATTGAAGTTATGGTCTGGTATCACTATGTATGACATCTCTAAACCAATAGGGCAGAAAAAATTCCAGTTCTATGGAATACTTGCATGGACAATTCATGACACTCCCAGGTGAACACATTTTTGTTGTATGTAAATTTCTGTTTCACTTTAAATTAACATGTTTTTAAGGTAAATATCATGTATTTTTATTTAAATTAATAATCTTTTTATGCTTACATTAATGCATATATCTTGCAGGTCTTTAAACAAAACAAATTTGCATGTCCATTCTGTGGTCCTAGGATAAAATCTCGGCATTCAAGAAGTCTAAGAAATGAGGTTTTTGATGAGTACAAACACTTCCTCCATAAGAACCATAGGTATCAAACGACCGAGGAAAAAAAATCAATGGTAAAGAAGAGAATGGGAAGAAACTATGAAGAATGACACCTCACCAATGGAAGTTGGAATATAATAGACATCGTAATGGTATGCAAATTTTATATGTGGCATATAAATATGTAATATTATGAATTTTATGTTTTTATTTAATTTTCTCTACAATGGGTGTCATGAATTATTGTTAATGTGTTTTCATTTATGTTTAATATTGATTGTCATGAAGGCATGAATGGAATTCCACGAGGAATGAAGACTTATCCCATACAATTCAGTAGGTTTCTTTACTACGAGCACCTAAAAATAGTTCATTTGTTCGATACAATTCATATCAGGAAGAATGTAACATAAATGACATGGAGAATCTTAGATGGAAGGACTGACATAGATAAAATTGGAAATAATTGTAGTGACATTGTAGAATCCAATCATGCATTGCAAAGTGTAATTAATTCCAATTTCGGATAGGAGTACCGAAATATAATTAGTCTTCCATGGTTATTGATAGAGAGATAAATCAATGATATAAAATAGGTCATTAAAAAATAAAGGTTTCCGACTGGGATTTCATCGAACATACAAAATATCTTAATAGAAAATGGTGATTTTGGTGGTGTTAAAAGTCACGACTAGCATACATCCATTAAGGTAATTATTTATCTATATAATTTCAATTTAGTACATCGTTTTAGAAATTATGGTCTCTTATTTGGAATTTAAATAAATAATGATCATTTTCTTTTTGTTATAGTATGTTCTAACTCTATCTCTCCTAGATAGCTTTGACGACAATATAAAACAAGTTATATATGATCTTGGTAAATACATGAGGTAAGTAACAATTTATATGCATGAAAATGTTTGTTCACTTTGTTGCATATATTATTAACATATCGAGTTTTACATATTGGAACTTTATTATATATGCCTCAATCTTGTTGATAACTGTTATTTTCTTGCATCTTTGTATTTGGATTTCATCTAAATAAATCCATAAAGAAGATATTATGTATTGGAAGAGAGAAATTCCTCATCTAATGTGTAAAATGTAGAAGTATTTACCTCTAGTACTTTTCAATGCACAAGAACACTATCTCATACACCAAGTTGGGGAGATTGAATTGTGTGGACCTATACACACATGATCAATGTGGATGGTGGAAAGGCATTTTAAGTCATTGAAGGATTTTGTTAGAAAAATAACACATCCTGAGTGTTCTATTGTGCAGGGATATATGGTATATCAATCCATGGTGTACATTAGTCAGCATCTTCCAAATTTAGCAAAAATATCAATCTTCCTTGCATTTGGCATGTCAATTCCATCAACAAATTTGAAGGGGAGGTCATGTTCGGGAAAAGTAGATCAAGGAAAGTGAAAGGCAATTAGATGGTTTATATTTAATTTATTATACAATTAATTTTTCAATTTCATATATATATTACTCATCTAATTTTTATTATTCCATAAGTATTGTAACGTAAACTTAATTTCCTTTAATGATAGCTAATTTACAATTCTTAATTATTATTTTTCTATATAGTTGGTAACATGTGGGATGCAGTACATTTATACATTGCAAACAATCTTGATTAGATGGAGGAATGGATAGAACAATGTATATAATTCTATGGTACCTTATCATGGGAAGGGGTGAGTAAATTGATTAAAAAAGTGCATTGTCATCGAGAAGAATATCCCGGTGAACTTGCACAAAGGGAAATTGATTTAGCATGTGGTTTAAAAGATAAAAATGCAAGTATATTTTATACCCTGATCTTTTTTGTTATTGTTTCCCATTATATAAATGTATTTCTTTTGTTTATTTCTTCTTATATATTTATTTACTCAATCAGGAATGATGCACTTGATACACCATAACGATATGTGGTACAATTGTTGTAAATATCACATCAAAAAGTTGGGTGACAAGAAGAAAACATTCTATTGTGGGAGAATTGCAGTTTTTAAAGTCACTAATGTTTCCTATAGAAGTGTCAAGCATCCAGAAGTATCTGAAAATAGGTACTATGGTTGTTTGGAAGATATAACTGAGTGTGACTTTAATTCATTTAAAATAGTTCTGTTTGAGGTCAAATAGTACAAGATATGAATGAATGAACGTGATCCTGAAAGAACTAATGGATTTACCATCATTAATAAAAGGGCACTTAAATCGGGTACAGAGCCTTATGTTCTTCCAAGTGAATGTGAGCAAATATTTTACTCAGAGTTTCTAGGTAAAGCAGGTTGGTCATACATTGTTATATATGATCTAAGAGGAAAATTAGTCAATTGTAATCTAGTAGAGGAAGAAGACAATGTCAAAGAATAAGGTGATGCATATCAGGAGTAGTTGGCAGCCGCAGATGTGTCAAATGAAGAATCTGATCAAGAATTTGATCATCCAAATGACGTAGCAAATGATTTTGAATCGATCATGATATTGAATATGAATATATAACTGAAAGTGACTTTGATGATGATTTAAATATATTCATTACCCAGTAGAAGATTTATAAGAGGGAGCTACATTAGCAAGTTGAAACTATCGGCGTTTCGATCTCTACTATGGGATCATCATGCTGATATGAGTGATCCTTTCAACGATAGATATTTTGGACCAAACGATGATACCTATGAAGAAGTTGACGATGATGATATTGATGATGAATAATATAAATAATCATCATCATCATGTTCATACTCATTAGAATAATTGCGACCATCATCATCTTCATCTTTATGATCATCAATGGTATCATCATCATCATCATCATCACCATCATCATCTTCATCTTTAAGATCATCAATGGTATCATTGTCAAAACCTTAAATTTTCACAAAAAAAATAAAATTTTGAAATAACATAAAATGTTGAGATTGCAGTTTATTGACAGTTAACGGTTAGCAAAAAGAGAAATAGTTAATAGATTAATTTGCATAAACTCAATTATGTTAACTCAGCAGTTTTCTTATTAACATAATCTTAAGTTTAACTTGCGCATTAATTCTATATTTGATTTACTGATGAGTTCTATTTATGACAATAGGTGGAATCTGACTTTGAATTCTGGGGCTTACTTAGCATTTATGCTAATGCAGATGGATTATTTGTTATTACAGTTTTACAGGTATAAATGACCAAGTATCGTCTTTAAATTCATAAAGCATCCTGCAATATTTCTATTTGCAATTAATAAGCTTAGATTATAAGCTGTTGTAATCCAATCTACTTCCGTAAGGTAACACGGTTTGTTTTCTTCTGTTGCTATAGTTAGCAAAGTTCAAATGATTGTATTTCTTCCTGTACAATAAGTAGTGACAGTATTACTTCCTTTGGTTCTAAACAGTTTATTTTATCTGCTTGATATTCTTTATTTTCAAATTGCATATCTTAGCAATTCTATATTACAATTCTTGTATTAGGTTCTATCTAAGAACAAATTCCAGGGTTGGTATTTTTTTTATCGAGCCAATCTTTTCATCTTATGTTAACCTTAGAAATTGGGTAAGAATGTAAAACTATACTACAGTAATGAGAAACTGCCACAACATCTAAGATAAGATCTCATGGATCTGTATTAAGTAAAAGAGATCATAGGGAAATGTTCTTACCTTTCACTTTGCCATTACATAGTTTGTTATCAAAACTTGGCTAGTTTCTAAGATTTAATAATGTGCATAACTATTTGTTACCGACATAAAAGGTTTTATTAGTGTTACAATTGCATAATGTTTAAGATACTACCCAAATGACACTATGCACATTACACAAGTTGAAAGCCATGTAATCATTTACACCATCATGACAGACACTGGAACTAATACATAGTTCTTCTTACACTATTCACTAAACTGTTTATCAGTCAATGATTTCATAATTATCTTAAAATACGATGAACAACAACTTAGTTATTGCACAAGCTATTTCACAATGGTGATACCAGTATATAAAATTTGATGAGTTGTAACCAATTAAAAAGGGGTTAATAAATATATAGGGGTTATGCCTATTACTACGATAAATGTTTACATAATCTTTTAACATCTCCATAAGTAAATTATTAGTGCAAACTTACAATAGAGAAACATGATTCTTACGAGATTACAAATACAATCTCATATCATTGCTTACCCATAAAAATATATATAAGATGTCTTTTGGGTCATGAGGATATAAGGTTATTATATGTATGATGTCAACATTATAATAAGGTTGCAACCCACGCCAATCATGAGCTATGCACTAAGCGTTTAAATGATTATAGTATGATTTGAATCCCATGCAAAGTACAATGCGGTTTTGATGAAATCATTGGTGATTAAATTGATTATTATGAAAATGCAGGTGACTATGGAAAGTCGACCCACTGCACGATTAAAATATTTGACCACGTTGACGTTTCTTGGCCATGCACCGGTTGCATAAATAGTTTTTAACCTAACCCTTGGCTCATTCGATCTCCTTCATTTGCATTGGCCCTATGGGCTGCTCTGCAAGCTCCCATGGTGGCCGTGAGTTACAAATAGCTACAGAGGCTCCCTCGCTGGTGTTTGTCAAGTCTTGCTCCCTTGAATTGGGTTCTATCATTCACCTTCACTGTAATTTCTTTCTTTGGTCAGAGTTCACTACTTCTCCTTGCACATGGCTTACGGTCCGCCTATGTCTTCTTTTTCTGTGCTTCTATCGTGGTCTGCCATTAGTGAAAGCTTTGAGATTATTGGTTGTGATGGTGTAGCTCCTTTGTCTTAGGGTTCTGGAGTTTAGTTTACCTATTTGCATGTAAGTGGCAATCTGACTCCATGCTTGCAGACTCCTTGCATCCATTGCTCAGGCTAACCCACACCTCTGTTGATAGTTGTGAAAACACCCGAGTCCTGGCATCTTCTTCCTCGATGAGAATGAAGGTTCTGCTCTTCTAGATGCTGGTTGTGGTGTCACTGTTCATCCGGGGCTCCATCGTTTTCATTTCCAGCTTGGGTAATTTATTAATTAACTGCCATTACCATTTACAATTTCAATCTGTAAAAAGGGTTTTGAATTTTTATTAACTCTATTTCTTTTATAATGTAGGTTAACATGTCTTCAAGGCTGACAGTCGTGCTGCATGAATGGCTCCCCGAGTAGTTTACGGTAAGCTCTAGTTTCGAACAAGGTTCTCCCTGTTTGTACAGCCTTTTGCGAATGGAAGAAGTATGAACGTGTCACACCCAGTCTTGGGTTGTTGTTCTTCATTTTTAACATTTTTACTTTGGTTTATCACCCTTGCTTTTCGTGAGGTGACTACAGCTTTAAGCTGTGACTTGTAAATCTCCTCTCGTATTAGTGAAGAACTCACAGTTTGTAATAATTTGTTAAAACTTGTGTATACTCCATATCTCAATATGGGTGCTTGGCTCTTCGCTGAAGGTTTTGTACTCTGTTAATGTTTTGTCTTACATTCAGTCTTCGGGCTTGTTGATATAATGTAATTATCTTTAATACAGTCTATCTTGAGCTTAAATTCATTATCTTTTATGTATTTATATTTTTTTCTATATGTAAATAAATTTATCTTTTCTTTAAATGTTTAAATCAAAAGAATGAGTATATTTCTTATCCTAGGTTACTACTGTAATGGATTTGCATATATAAGATTACTGGGTAGTATCTTCTCAGAAATATGAGCTAGGGTTTTTACCCTATTTAACCTTTAAGAAGATAATTTTCTGTATTGTCATTTAATTATTTTTTATTAATGTCAAAAGAATTTAAGATTATTTTAGTGACTCAAGAAATTCTAGGTTAGGGTTTATGGAAATAATCTTTGTTTCTTTCTTTAAAGATTCCTCCAGTTTAAAAGAATTTCTTTTTGATTTAAAAAGGTTATTATTTATGTTGATAATATTATCTGTGAATACAATATTTTCTTAAGTTTGTATTTGCACATACACTTTATTAATAAAGACTGAGACCAATCTATAATAGTTTAGTTTATTCAGTAGGATTATTTCTGTAAGCTTGCTAAAAATGAAATGAGTATTTTCAACCCTGTCATTACTCCTTTACATATACAATTTGTATGTAAAAGTTAAAGGACAGTTCCTTGTTAATAATACTTAAAGCATAGGTTACTAGTGTATTTTAGTTGTTTTGATTCTAAGGAAAAGAATACTATGAGAGCTAAATAAGTTCTTTATTAAGATATTCCTTATCTTGAATTAATTTTTCTTTAGAATTTAATTAGGTTATCAAACCCTACTTAGGGTTCAAATAGTTGCAGGTTAAGTTAGCTATTAATATTAGTAATAGATATAAACTAACAGAACCATACTTAAACCCTTACTTAACATAAATAAATAAGCATTATATCTGAGATGTTTCTATTTCCTCTATTTCAGGTTAGAAGTATAGTTTGTAAAAGAAAGTACTGTGTAAAAAAATAACTTACCTACTTGAACACATTGCTATTAGTAAAGTAATATGACTATTTATTTTTCTAGCATTTTTAATACATAGTGTGGTTTTAACAATAACCTAACTAAGCAAATTAATATTTTTTTCTGGAAGAAACTATCTATAGAAAGAAAAGATTCCAACACTCTGAAAAACATAAATAACTCTATTCATTTCAGATTCCTATCATATCTTCATCTATTTTAAACACACTACCTGTGTTAGAGTACTGTCTGGTTTGTTCCAAATGGGGACAAACACAGGTAGGATTATTTCATCCAATTACATATTTAATATTCGAATAACTAAAATATTGCAAGCTCTAATAGTTCACTACAAAACATGTAAATCATTCATTATTCATTCATTCTCATATATAAACTTTTAACACAGCAAATAAAAGACTATAGAACCTATTTAAAGCTAGATGACAACAGCGTTGGGAGGCCGTTCCTCCCTACCAACTCCTGGAGAGCACTCAAACAGCGTCTTCTCAGGACCCCTGGGCCTGTTCTTGGTCTCCTTGGCTGAGAACTGGTGGAGCAAGCAGCGAAATACTAGTCCAATGACTCAGTACTAACTCTGCACTTAGCAGCAAGATCCTTCAGCTAAATAGCTGTACTAGATCACTTTCTGTAGTTTACCCCTCAAACACATTCCAGAAATTCCCTTCCCAATGAAATCCTCTGAAGTACATTCACCTGAATGGTTCTCTCCCTGGATTGAGCAACCTCAGCTCTCTTCAATGGGCATTTTTTGTTCAGATTGCCTAGGTCTTTTTCAGTTAATTGTAATTAATTGAGCCACCTGCTTTGATCCCACTTTCTTGGGGGATCATGACCCCAAATGTAGGGAGGTTTCCACCTGCAACATTGGAAGTGTTTCAGGATGCTGCCACTTGTCTATTTGCTCTCCACCTAGTCTCCTCCAACAACTTGACTAGTAAACACTCTTTTAACAACACTCCCAAGCTGTTGTATCCACTTTTATTTATTTATAATTAAAATATTTAGAATTGTATTCACAACCTTGACTCTGCTGAGTCATCATTTACAACTTAGCATAAAATTTAACATATTGTCTTGAAATAAAATCAAATATGATAATATATTTTTTGCAAAATTGGGGCATGTGACATACACACCCCCTTAGAATATAACATCGTCCTCGATGTTATTTATTCTTCATCCTCATAATTCCCCTGGAACAGAATTGGATATGCATCTCGCATTTTACTTTCCAATTCCCAAGTGACTTCTTCTGGACTAAGGTGCTTCCATTGCACCTTCACCTATCCAATGGTGCAGTTCCAAAGTGTAATCTCCCTCCTTCCGAGAATACAATCTGGTACCACCAGAAAGTCTCCTTCTAGTTCCACCTGTACATCATTCTAGTTAACAACATGAGTAGCATCATGAACATATTTATTTAAAATGGAAATGTGAAAAACATTATGTACTCTAAGTTGAACACATTGCTATTAGTAAAGTAATATGCCTATTTCTTTTTCTAGCATTCTTAATACACAGCCTGGTTTTAACAATAATCTAACTAAGCAGATTAATATTCTTTTCTGGAAGCAACTATTAACACAAAGAAAATATTCCAACACTATGAAAAACATAAATAACTCTATTCATTTCAGATTCCTATCATATCTTCATCTATTTTAAACACACTACCTGTGCTAGAGTACAGTCTGGTTCATTACAGATGAGGAAAAACACAGGTAGGATTATTTCATCCAATTACAAATTCATTCAAATAACTACAAGATTACAAGCTCTAACAATTCACTACAAAACATGTAAATCATTCATTATTCATTCATTCTCAGATATAAACTTTTAACGCAGCAAATAAAAGACTATAGAGCATGTTTAAAGTTGGAGGACAACAGCTTTGGGAGGCCATTCCTCCCTACCAACTCCTAGAGAGAGCTCAAACAGCGTCTTCTCGAGGCCCACGAGCCTATTCCTGGTCTCCTTGGCTAAGAACTGGTGGAGCAAGCAACGAAATACTAGTCCAATGACTCAGTACTAACTCTGCACTCAGTAGCAAGATCCTTCAGCTGAATAGATGTACTAGATCACTTTCTGTAGTTTACCCCTCAAACACATTCCACAAATTCCCTTCTCAATGAAATCATTTGAAGTACATTCACCTGAATGGTTCTCTCCCTGGAATGAGCAGCCTCAGCTCTCTTCAATCGGCATTTTTTATCCAGATTGCCTAGGTCTTTTTTGGTTAATTGTCATTAATTGAGCCACCTACTTTGATCCCACTTTCTTGGGGGATCATGACCCCAAATGTAGGGAGATTGCCACCTGCAATATTGGAAGTGTTTGAGGATGCTGCCACTTGTGTATTTGCTCTCCACCCAGTCTCCTCCAACAACTTGACCAGTAAACACTCTTTTAACAACTCTCCAAAGCTGTTGTCTCCACTTTTATTTATTTATAATTAAAATATTCAGAATTACATTCACAACCTTGACTCCGCTGAGACATCATTTACAACTTAGCATAAAATTTAACATATTGTCTTGAAATAAAATCAAATATGATATTATATTTTTTTATAAAATTGGGGCATGTGACAATCATCATCATCTTCAATGGTATCATCATCATAATCATCATCATCATTGTCATCTTCATCATCGTCATAATCGACATCCTAATCAACGTCATCCTCATCATCAACCTCATCATCGTCAATGTTATAATCATCATCATCATCAATGTTATCATCATCATCATCATCATCATGTTCATACTCATTAGAATAATCATGACCATCATCATATTCATCTTTATGATAATCAATGGTATCATAATCATCATCATCATCATCATCATCATCATCATCACCATCATCATATTCATCTTTAAGATCATTAATGGTATCGTCGTCATCATCATCATCATCATCATCAGTATCATCAACATCCTAATCATCCTCAGCCTCATCATCGTCAATGTTATAATCATCATTGTCATCAATGTTATCATCATAATCATCATCGTCATCATGTTCATCTCCATAATCATCATGATGTTCATACTCATTAGAATAATCACGACCATCATCATCTTCATCTTTATGATCATAAATGGTATCAAAATCATCATCATCATCATCATCATCATCATCTTCATCATCATCTTTATATTTAAGATCATCAATGGTTTATCATCATCATCATCAACAACAACAACAACATCATCATTGCCATCATCGACATCTTGTTGGCCTGATTTTATGACCTAGGCCAACAGAGGAAATCAAGCCCACACAGGTTGCTTAATACAATTCCTGGTATGTTTAAGCTATCTTGATTTCAAAGGTTATGGTCTCCTACTACCAGCTGAATTTCTATTCTCTTAAGGAGAATACGGTTAGAAAAAACTCAACAAAATATTTCCTATGTTAACATAAAGTCAAACTAGTTCCTAATGTTAATTTTCGAGTCCAAGTTATCCTAATTTTGCTTTCTTAGGGAAAGTCTACTGTTTTGGATTTTGATTTAAATTTTTGAGTAAGAAAATGTTTCAGATATTAAACAACTAACTATACTAAAACCTATTTTAACAGCTACTAAATAAACTAGGAAAATCTAAGCTAATTCTTAAATCAAACCTAATCTATATTACCTATCTCAACTGAGAGTAAAATTTTTAAACTATATTAACTATCTCTTGACAATTATAAATAACAGGTAAATATGAATGATATAATTTCAAATAGGAAACTATTAAAATCCATATCATTAACACTCTCTCTCTTAAAAAGGATTTATGTTAATCAGAAAAATAAAACGAGAAAAATTTCATTCATTATAAAACATAATGGTCAAGGAATAATTAATGTTCAACCTTAACATTTATATATGAAATTTAAGCCACTTGTTAATTCAAATACTTATGAAAACATAGATGCAATTGAATAACAAGCTTATGAAGATAATACTATATGATTGAATTCATCAACATAAATTAAATGAAATGACTGGTATAGTATTTGTATCTAACATGAAATTTTGAGTGATCAGAGTAACTTATATAACATTGAAACAATTACAACCAAGCATAAATGTATTCAGATTTAAAATGAGAAAGCAAAATATTGAAATATGAGTATATATATATATATATATAGATATCAAAACTGATAATTCATAGTTATACTAGTTTAGAACAAAATCTTGACAACATCCAATAAGAGAAACTCCAACGATATTGAGGAAACAAGTAAAGAGTTATTTCAATATCCAATTCTTTTAAGAATACTTCGTCCCCAATACAATGATTTTTCATGGCTTTTATAACATAAGCTAATAACTCTTCCGAGTTTTCTATGCAACAACTATTCTAAAAATACACATTTGATTCCTAACAGCTGTCACATAATAAAAACAAAAGATCCTTATAATCGTTCTGTTGCATAAGAACTCTTCAAAGAAAGTCACTTGGTAGACATGATCATCCTTTGAAGCGAAAACTGTAACTGTCGATTAAATGCCTGGCATGTGTTAACCTCTGCCCAGATGAATCGAATAATGATATGAATTTCATAGATATCCAACTGCTCCACAAAAATTGCATCAAGCAACCACAAAACTACTGGCCAACAAAAATATCTCCATTCACCCCAGCGTATTCATAAGAAATATACACCTGGAAAATGTAATCATCCTCTAAAATGGTAATTCACAACTTTTGATTACATAACTGCTTCTTTGAACTAAAATATTCCTAAACACAACGCATGCCATTTTTAAAACTTGATGACTCACACCAGGATATGATAGAACATGGTACAACTTAATAAATGGAACTCATGGCACAACTTAATAAGCATAATAATTAGGAGTGAATAAATGTAAAACAAGCTAATAATGACACTCATGTAGAATCTTTGATTCTACAGGGGTGTCTATAAAAATCCTTATAAATAGAGATGAAAAACAAAAACAGAAGAGTTAATAAACCAGTTTTACTTGTATGGACAAAATTATCAAAATTGGTTTATAAATACTAACTCGTATGAATGATACTTATGGCCTTAAGCTTCAAAATATTTTCTTCACGATACTTATCACACTTAATCGATTCATCATTAGACACGATAAGCAATTTTTTCAGCCTTTTAAATTTGTTTTTCTTTGTTTTCATTTGCTACCATTTATCCACCCACATTAACAATTCATTCTTCTTCTGATGTAACTTGGATTTCAAGCGATTACAAGCTTCCTTTGCTTCTTCTAGTTCATTTTCTAACTATTCACTTCTACGTTCCAAAGGGATATACTATTGCATATCCTCATGAGCATCATCCTGTAAAAATTCATGACTCATCGATGGCTCACCTTGAAAATCTTGTTCGAATTGTTTTAAACAAGCTGTTTCTTCAACCAAAACTCTTTCAGGAGACAAAAGGGAATTACCCTGATTATTTTTCTGTTCGTTTTCATCATGATTCAGTGGACTTTCTTTAAGCTCACTGTTTAATTCAACAAGAATAGGTTTACTTTTTTGTTCTTTAACTTTTAACACAGAAAAAACTTGTCATACTCCTAGTAAACCTTCGATTTTCTCCTTTAGATTTATCTACAGCTAGTTCAGCGCTTCCACAAACAAAGCTAGGGTTTTGTTCCTTAATTTTATTTTTCATTTTTTCTATTGTTGTATCTAGTGGTGAATCAAAAAAATCCAGATGATCAAACTCATCTTGAGAAGGGATTTCATCGTTATCTTCTGCTATGCTATTTTCTTTTGATTGTTTGGAAAGATTAGGTGTGTTTACTTCCTCCATTTTGGATTCTAGGCATAACTCATCAAGACCTTCATGTTTTGATATAGGGGAATCATCTTGAACATACCTTCTCCTCTTGGATCGAGTATTGGGTAAACTAGTGGGCTAGAATTGATTTAGCCCAAACTCATTTTGTTCTAGGAATTCATCCTAAGTTCGATTCATAGTGGCTAACTGATATCGAATGAGAATTTTAATTAATCCATAATGAAAAATACTATGATCTGGATTACCAATTGTTTGTTGAACTGTCACGACCATTTTATACAAACTATGTAGCATGAAGTAAGGCATATTCATTTTCATCCCCTTTAACACCATTAAAATTCTAAGATAATACAACTGAATATGAGAAAAGCGACCATCACAAGAAATATACTTGGAGATGATTTGAAAAGGGGTTTGCCACTAAGTCTTCAAATATCTATTATGAAACCCAAATTTGAGAAGGGAATGTTCCTTAGAAAATTGTAGGATAAAATGTTTAAAATCCCTCTTATCTATCTTCAATCCCTTAAACCAACATTCTCCAGAACAAGGAAGATTAGTTGCCCAAGAGATAAAATCTTCATTAACCATAAACTGCAAATCCCCCACCTGAATAGTATTTCCATCAATGGAAAGAGAAAATTGTCGAGATACCAACATGTTGTGACCACTAAATTAGAATAAAAATGGTTTCCGACCAATTTTTTTGAACAATGCAACAAATTCCGGGTTAGATTCAAGCAATTCACGTCCAAAGACCTCAAATTGAATCAAAGGAGCCATTTTCTCAATTACAGGTTCTTTATTCAACATAGAGTGATACGATGTGGTGAAAATAGAGGGAATAGGGATACATGAATGTGCAAATATGACAAAACCATCATACAACTCTGGTGAAAACTGAAGAGTAACCCTAGACTTGTTTCTACACATGACAACTCCACCACCAAAACAAGTGCATGTATCCATAAAAGAAACTGATATGACCTGAAATCATTATTAAAATCAAATACAATCATAAATGTGATATAAGTATCAAATAGAATGATGTTAATATGACAATATTTGATCAGATTAATAATTTCATGTTAATGTCCATTGAACAGGTGTTAACAAAAAAATCAATTCGTATCTTGTAGTAGACACATTTCCACCAAATTTTAACAGGAAGGAGTCATAGGTGGAGATTGAACGTAATGTTTAACTTGGTTGATATGAAGCCTCACATTGCAAACAATAATGTATTCTATGGTTTCATGAAATCAACAAAAGTATTGGGATTGGTAATCCAAATAACTTCATACCATAGATCAAGTATTCAAAACCATAATTTATACATGTAATAGATTCGGGGAATAGATTATATAGTTTTGATATGACATGATTGAAATATTAATAATTTAAATCATCATGTGATCTATTACGAAGTTTGATCAAATAGAAATTTTATCAAAAATTAAGTGTTAAATTAAAAATCAATCACCTGAGCATAACACAAAAGATCTCGATAAACGTTCAAAATAATGCATGAAAATGAACCTTAGATTTTGAGAATCATATGTACAATGTAGTTATTATTCATGTTGAAAATATTTAGACATAGTTTAGAATATAATTCCTTAAAGATAAATGCTCAATACATAAGAAGGGTTAAAACAAAGTATAAAATAATTTTTTTAACCCCAAATATATAGGCATGACATGGAATTTTATTGATAAAACCATGTCTTATATTATAGAAATCTAAAAAATAATTTACATGAAAGACAATAAATGTTATATGAAACATAATCCAATTAACGAGCAATAAATATAATAATTATAACTAGCAAACCTTTTATCCAAATAATATATGACCAATGAATATAGTGACAAAAAATAAGTCATATATAAAATTAAATTCTAACAGCTGCTAAAAGAGTCAACTTGCAAAAGAATCAACTCAAATCATAAAATTCCAGTTTGATCAATAACTATCCCTTTAATTGAGAGTATCTTCAGAATCATAGATTCTGAAGACACTCTTTAATAATTTTAATAATTAATTAAAGAAAAGCATTGATCATTTTTATTTTGTCAAAAACAAAAATAAAACCGAGAAGGTTGTTTCTTGTCAACACATCCTAATCAACCTCATCCTTATCATTGTCAATGCTATAATCATCATATTCATCAATGTTATCATCATCACCATCATCATATTCATATTTAATATCATCAATGGTACCATCATCATCATCATCATCATCATCATCATCAACATCCTAATCAATCTCATATAAATAATACAATACATACATAAAATAAATAATAAATAAATAAATAAAAACATTAAAAAAACAAAAAAATTAAAACTATCCATCTTACCTTCCCCTTGTTGCGACAACCAATTTTTACATCTTTCACTTACCTCATCCACGTATTACGCCCGAGGTTGTAGAGTAGTTTCCAAGGTTGCAAAGGAGGTTTTTCAGTTA
This sequence comes from Pseudotsuga menziesii, assembly GCA_001517045.1. NCBI lineage: Eukaryota > Viridiplantae > Streptophyta > Pinopsida > Pinales > Pinaceae > Pseudotsuga > Pseudotsuga menziesii. Next base: position 1,124,460 of record LPNX010803592.1, read on the forward strand.
CCTCACCCACGAACTAGGCCCAAGGTCGCGGAGGAGGTTTGGTTTTTCACTTGCCATACCCATGAACTAGGATCGATGTCATAGTGGAGGTTTTTCACTTACCTCACCCCCAAAATAGGACTGAGGTCACAAAGGAGGTTTGAAGGTTATTGAGGAGGTTCCAAGATTGCAGAGGAGGCATTTCTTGTTCGTTTAGCGAACCCCTGGTCTGGGTTCTTCCTACAAGTTGCTTTTTATTGGGTGGGCATCTAGCTTCAACTCAATTTTAATGGTATCCCAAATTTTGGGGTTTTCTATATTCAAGGATATCCACCCCTTTCATAACCAAAAGATAAACAAAGGGAAATTGGAAGATTGAGATCAAGGCCCATAAGCATCAGTAAAAGCATATGCTAAGGTAGCTTCTAGCATAGTATTTTCCAATGGAGATGTCTTCGGTAAGTCATTTTCTTTCATTTAATCCATTAAATCATTTTCTAGTCAGGGTTTTATTGATAGATACAGGGTTTCATTCCTTGACTGGGGAACCTTGGAGATCCCTTGGTCAAGACTTGAAGGGTGTTGTAGCTTGCATATCAGATGCCACTCAAAATTAGGACTGAGGGTTAGTATATCCCAAAATTTGTAGTGTCATCATATTGACATACTAGAGACCTATCTTTACAAAGGTTGTTAGGTCATTGCAGGTGGCACAATCCTATCTAGTAGGCAAGTGATGACCTAACTTCCCTCCACCTTCCCTTCACCTTTGCTATGCTCAGCTTACGCTTTCCTTCTATAATTAATGGATTTTCAATGTGATTTATATACATTATTTATTTAAAGAGTAGGTACTTCTAAAATTCAATCGAGGTCTGAAGGTCATTCCCAATGCATGTGTAAGAGCCTCAACTCAATGGATTTTATCCTTGGTATTGTATTCTTGGTGTGTTCTTAGTATGTTCTATAGTTTTCGAGCTCTGATCGGCTTTTCCATTACCTCCTACCCATCCTTTGGATTCGCCTTCTATAATAATAACAATTCATGATGTTTTTTAGAATAAAAGGATAAATAAAAATGAAAATAAAAAAGTAAATCACTATTTATAGAGGAGTGTCTAGGCAATTGCATATATAAGGAAATACAAAATAACTCTACAGTGTACTAGAAAACCAATGAATAAGTAGGCAGTTGTATTAAACGAGGTAAAAAAAATTCTTTATTCTAGATCTATCTCTTAGGTATGCACAACTAAATATAAAAATGCTCGTAGGGGTATCTTAAACGGGGTGACTAATCCTAAATTTCCGAGGTTAATAATAATAATCAATGCTCTAAGGTCTACACATATAACTAAAGAACTAGGCTATTACATAGAATTGGTAGGAGCGGGTAAATCTAAATTAAAGGGGTAATACGTCTAGACAGGTAATACTCGCTAATACTGAAATAATCCCTTAAGGAAGTTGTATATAACTAATTATGTGAGGTCATTATGTAAGGTAAGATTATTTTCCCATAAAAGGGTTAAGATTATTCTACCATAAAAGGGTAAGTAAGGCCAAAAATTATTTGAAGATGAGTATCCCAGTTTGAATAACCCTGATAGAATTGGAATAGATGAAACCAGTTCGAATAACCCTAACATATCATGTTCCTGTACATGATGCAAAACATATACCTGATTCATTGATCCCGTCACAGTTTCTTTTAACACCTATACATCCAAGCTTGTGTGGAGAGGAATGCATAGATGTGATTATATATGAAACGCCATGTAACTTGAATGCTTAATTTGAAGAGTAACTATCATGGGAATTACAATAGTAAATATAATGGTCCTCTTCTTTGGATTGTAGTTGAGATGAAAGACCCTTGAAGGAGGAAATCCCACCCGGTGCTGAGGGTTAAAGACCCAACAGTATCAAACTTGTTTCTAATATCTTATTAATACCCAATGTTGTACAACTTGCATCACTTGGTTATTTATAGTGAACATATAAGCTAGCACCTGGTTCTTCATGCATATCTAACTTGATGAACTTGAAATAGGAACTCTACCAAGCTCCATACTTTACTCAGCTTTATAACCCATACTAATCTCTTCTACGTCACATAGGGACCTTATAATTCATATAGGGAACTTTTACTTTCTCTTTCATTGAATACTTAACATAGGTAAATGAAGGATTGGTTGCTTTCCCTAATGAACATTGAATACTGGCACCAGGTTTTTCTACATACTTAACAAACACTACTTGACTTACTTGGTTCCAATTGAACACCTAGAGAAAAACATAACTTATTGTGTGATGCAACGACCCTTATTTTTTGTACCTTGAACAACCATTTGATGTCATGTCAATTATCCTTTGGATGCTTGAAAATGAATGTATCTGTAGGATATTTTGAATCTTCAAACATCACAAACTTCAGTGTTTGATGATTACTTCATAGATTTGCGACTGCATCCATATGCTTGGCAGTAATTGGATTCCTTCAAGGTTCTTTCATGTCCATATGCAATCAGCTATCATATCAATAAGTTGTCACAACCATGTCAGTGAGAAGTCCATAGTCTAGTCACTTTGATCACTGTCCAGTTGAGTTGTCAAAAAACTCACCCCCGTTCACGTGTCATTGAAATTTTCTGTCAAATTAATGTGAATAAGGTCACTTCCTTGTGGTATTTACTTGTCAAATCCTTAGGCTGTCATGTCATGATAGTTCAACTGTCTTCAATGCTTTGGTATCCTTAGAATTTCTTAAGGAAAACCCAAATGAGTCTAAGCTTATATTCATGCCAAAATAACTTCTTAAGAGGTTAGGTTCCCAATATTGTCACTGTTAATGTAAGCAGTCATTAGGCTATTCAAATTCTGAGCTTGATTAGGACTGATATATCTTTTAGTAGTCTTGAGTATGCCTTTGAAAAACCAAGATTTGAGAGGATTTTAATGTTGGATATGCACATTTTACTACAATTTGTTCCACAACTTAACAAGGGTAATGATGGAATATCATCGTATCATGATTGTGTTGATTATGTTTCTGCAACTGTTTAATATTTAAGCATACACCCTTGATACACTTCTTTCATATGTAAAATGTTTACCATGATCTACCCTCAATATGTCTTCAAACAATATTCAAATATTCCACCAAACTTCTTTGTCTAGAATACTTCAAATATACCATTAGGTATACTATGTGTCTGCACAATGGTATGCAATACTTAAATTGTCTCATAGATTGTCCTGTATGAATTATTCTTCAATCTTCTCCATATGTTCATCCAGACATGCTCTCAAGTATTCATGTGATTTCCAGGAGTTGTCTTCATACAATGATAAAAATATCGATAAACAACTCCTCATAAGTCATATAATCAACAACAAGTGTTTTTGAGGTCATTCTTGCTAATTATATTAAAATCTAGAAGAAGTCATTTGAAGAATGTTGTAGTAATCATAAGGGTAAACATGCATCAAGGAAACCCCTTCAACCATCATCATATCACATGAGATTATTTTTGCTCCCCCTATCACCATGCAAGCTATGATCATGGTTAAGTGTATCCTTCAACACCTTCAACATACTGTGCACCTATAACCCGACATAATGTAAACACTATCCTGGCATATTGTAAATACCATGCAGGCATATTGTAAACATTGTGCGGGAATTTTGTAAACACTGTGATATTTGAAGATGATATCATGCTTATTATATTGTTTTAGGGGGGTACTCACAACACGCGTGCAACTTATGGTAAGCTAAACGTGATTGTCATATTAACACTAATTTTTTTCTTCATTAATCATGTTTATTAGACATGGTTCAATTTTTAGTTTTCAATATGAAATTCTATTGCTTCTTGTAATGTGGCAGGATGACCGTGGGAAATCCCTAATGGTGTCCCATTAGGTTTAATGTTATCCTAATAGTACCTAAACATTGTTAAAGTAATTTTATTATTATTAAATGCATGTTATTGTTTTTTCATGTGAATTTTTGTAATGATAAAAATAAATTAAATTCTTTTATTGATTGATGTTTGTAGAGCACACCACATCACGATGATGAGGTGGTCACTGAGGAAGATATATTTTATTCAACTAACCCAATAGGAACTGTGAATAAAGCTTTGAAAAATTTCAATCAAGAACTTCTTGCACTGATAAATATTAGACCCATGAGTGAAGAAATCAAAGCATTAAATTCTGACTTGAGGCAAACAATAGTACAGTACAGGGTAAGTGGCATCTCTGAAATATTAAATGAAGTATGAGACATATATTCATTTATGTTATTTTATTTCTTTATTTTTGATATGATCTGTTGGGCTGGGAAAGTGCACAAGGAAGAACCCAAAGCATAAGTTGAAGAGTAAAAGTAGGTGCGTGACGGGATAAAAACAGGTAAATGAAGGAAGGGAAGCGTAGAACAAAGGAAGTTGCGACGAGGAAGGGTGCGACGAGGAAAAGAAAACACAGAGTCGATGGAAGTGTGGCAGGTAGAGTAGTGAAGGCTGAGAAGTAGAAAGTCAGAAAACTATAGGAGTCAGAGTCGGCAGAATACTAAAGGATGGGTTTTTGAGGCTAGTTATGACCTATACAAGCAGGATTAAAGACGTTTCCGCAGCTAGTCATGGCCATGATCAATGAAATGTAGGACGTTTTGAGACTAGTATGGCCTGTAATTAATATAATACAAGATATTTAGTACCTACTTATGAATTTAATAACTGATCTATACTCAGTCAACCTTGTGTGGTCTTGTAATTTCTATAAATAAGAGGAACTCATTCTGTATAAGGGGTAGCTAGTCAGTTAGAATAATTGTAAGGAGAGATCAGAGAGAAGTTTGATAGAAGAAAGTTGTTGAGCTATGGATCTGTAGCTGTGTGTGCAGACCATTTTGTAGATTCATTCTATAGCTGAGTGTGCAGATAGTAGAGTAGAAGAGTCGAACCAGGCTGTGTGTGGATCACTAGGAGTAAATATAATAAAAGCATAAAAAAAGAGAGCATGAGAGAAAGAAGAGTTGAGCTATAAAGACATATGTCAAAACAGTGTGCAAGTCGCAGACTACAAGGTGCTATATATTTCTCATGTTAGATGAAGAGCACCTTGGTGGTTTTTCCCATATGGGTTTCCACATTATTTCCTGTGTTGAAAAATGTTGAATGTTGAATGGTCATCAATTAATGTTGAATATTTGATTATTTTTCAATGTTTATGATTATTGCTAGAATGAATGTCGCAATATTGATAAAGTAGTGAATCAATGAATGGTTAAAGAATTGTCAAACACTTGGCATTATTTCACGTTAAAATATTGTTAAGGTTATAATACAGTCACATCCTTGTCATTTACCTTTAAGGAATTAGCTGCATCGCACAGCTGGACCAATTGTTAAGCATTAAAGTTGCTAAGGACAAAGTTGTGTCGCATGACGGTTGTGCAGCACTGCTGCACCACCTTCGAGTAATAAAAGACTCCAACCCTCCATGTCTGTCGATCTCCTTGGTCATGCTCCAAGGGACTATAATACCTTACTGACTGCAGAAACATGGTTCTGGTAGTTACACATTAATATATCTCGGGTGAGACTGCACCTGCCTCGTAGGTGTTTCTGGCTGAGCTTGCTCCATAGAGCCGATGTCTTTGCATGTTTTATTGGTTTCGTGGGTCTATTGAACTTGGGTCATGAGAGCGTGGGAAAGTAGTCCAATAAATGGTTCTGTTGCCAGGACCCATAATCATTTAAGTCGAGGGAAATTTTGTGGCATCTGACAAAGAAGGAAATCGAGGATTGGTTGGAGTCTAAAACACTAGCATTTGCACAAGAATTGAGTACAAGATCACTGTTGAGCACATAAAATTGGTTAGGCCGATACATATACTCTGATATTCATGAGATATTCTTTGTAGAGTTTCCTATTGTGCTAAATGAGTGGTTGTCAATATTGGAAACTCGACAGAAAAAATTCCAAAGAAGATAAGGGGCGAGTCGATTGCTCAACTGATTCACAAGCTAACCAATGTAAGTAACCTCATCTCTAGAGTTGTGATTTTTCAGTCGATAGTATTTTGCAAGGGTATATTACTAAGTTTGTAGTAGAGACGATAACCTCATATAGTGAGGCTGAAATAAGTTTTTTCAAGGGCCCCAAAGAAGGTATTTGTTGTGTTGATGTATATGTAACTTCGAAATGTATTCTTCCATATATCTTATGTATTGTAACCCGATGCTTATTCCAGGATGTTTCTATTATGCATTTGAGTCATGTGGTCATGCCCCGATGTTCCGATCGGGAGGATTTATAATGTAATCAAGTCATATCAAGTCATTAGGTAAGTCCCCACAGTTTTGGGGCACTTGAGTTATTATACACTAATTAACGTGTAGGCTCGAGTAGTAATTATTAGGTTGAGCCTACGTGTGAAAAGGCAATTCAAGTGAATGGATGAATATAAATAGAGAGTGAGAGTCTCTCTATTTATCACTTGTGAATTACATCACTTGCTCTCTCAAGTGTGGCGCACCTTTGGAGAAGGAAATACTTTGGCTTGATAGAAGACAGAAGGCTGCTGTTGTGTTGGGAGGTCATCTTACTGTTTTGGGTTTCACATCTTGTGGTGATACTATCTTAGAGCAAGTTGAGGGGTTTTCTCCATTTATGGTTTCCCCTATCAAAACTCTTTGTGTCTCTTGTTTCATATGATGTGCTTATGTTATTGCTGTGCTTGTTATTCTCTCAGTGAAAAGATCCTAACATAATGCTAGCTTAAATGTGATGAAAAACTAACATGGTATCAGAGCTAAATTGAGAAGAAGACATTATGCAACTACAGGAACTAGGGATTCCTATTTTGTGGATCTTCCTCCACATATTTTCAGCAAAATTATGCTAGGATGACTCTCCTTTAAAGGGTGCATCTTTCTGTCGATGCAGAATTCAATTTCAAGCATTTTCAGTTTCGATGTGGAAATTAGGGCTTTCTACAGAAGAGGAATTTTGAGTGAGACTAGCATAGGATTGTTCTCCTCATCAAAACCGAAGTTTAGAGACCTGGATCAAGAAATTTGGTTGGGTGAAACTCCGGGAAAGTCAAACCCTAGTTTGACCCTGAGCTAGGAGAAACCCTAAATACTAAAACTGCTAAGTTTTGGTACAGTCGCTATATTCCGCGATTGGCGAAGTCTCAGAAGCTGAAAATTGTAGGGGCCGAAGATAAAATCCTGATAAAGCCTTTATCCAAAAATCAGACTCAGATTTGCTGTACTCCAGGAGATATGATCTCTCCAAGTTAGGGTTCCAGCCTCTTCCAGAATTCATCGCTAAACAGGACATCTGGGGAGATCTGCAATATATTGAGCTACAGAGGTCCAAATGGAATTCCTGAAGATTTTCCAAAAAGGGCACGTACTTTAATTTCGGTGGTCCAAATATCAGACTTAGAAGATGAACCAGTGACACGTGTCATTCCGTACAACTTCGCTGTTCTGAACAGTCCTGTAACAGGTCACCTTGGGAAAATGATCATAAATCCCAAATTATGAAACCAATTCTAATGAAACCTATGGTTTTTTATCAGGGACATGCGAGGTTACCTCAGAGTGAAATTTCAGACACAGAGGATCATTAATTTCGGAGATATCACAGAAGCAGTAACAGGCATTTCTGCAGAAGAAATCAGAAAATTAGGGCTTCATGTTTCAGGAGCTTCCCTCCACTGTTTTCAGAAAAGGAGTACACTGGACAGCTCCATTTGAAGAGATCTATCTGTTCATCCAATCAGATCTGAAAGTTTCCAGGTTTTGAAAATTAGGGTTTCTACGACAAACCCTAGATCAGCAAACTCCGGGACAAGGACAGACACCTCAAATTGGTAAGATCTAATCCTTTGCTATTTCCATTTGAGGTTCTCATTTCAAAGTGATCTATCACATCAGCTTGATGATAAGCTTGGTGAAGTTGACAACTTCCAAGAATAGAAGTATTTTATATATCTGGATTGGACACCTACATGAGTATAGAGGTTCCAGTTTCAGAGGGAGACGAATTTAGAAGCCTTTCACAATAAGAACTTGGTCAAGGAGAAAGAAGACATCATGCTCATGCTGCAGAGGATGATGAACCATCCAGAAAGAGATCCAAATATGAAAGTGAAGATTCTTCAAGCGAGGATGAATATGTTCTGATATCAGCTCTCACAGGTAACATTACTCATGGAAGTGATGATTGGCTCATAGACAGTGGTGCTTCCAAACATATGACGAGATTCAAGGAATCCTTTGTAAGACTCTCAGAACATGAATCACCTCACAAGGTGAAACTAGGAGATGAATACCAATATCCAATAAAAGGTAGTGGGGAATATTCATACAAGCTAGACTTTGGTAAGTCTCTAACAATGAAAGAAGTATTGTTTGTGCCAGGATTGAAGAAGAACCTTCTCTCTATTTCAGCATTGATGCAAAAGGAATGTGGGCTGCATTCATAGATGGTCAAGTCATCATATGGCCAAAACGAAAGACTATTGATGATGTGGTAGTGATTGAAGAACAAGAAGGAGTCTTGTACAAATTGAAGGGATATCCAGAACAAGCCTTGATTCATGACACAGTAGAGCCAAATGATCTTTGGCATAGAAGGCTTGCACATGTGCACTACCTATTGCAAGCAAAGCTGTTGAAGGTCTTCCAGAATTTCAAGCTATTTGAAGGGAAGAACAAAATCA
>LPNX010803592.1:1133754-1149552 GCA_001517045.1 Pseudotsuga menziesii
TAAATGTTGTATTGGATAAAGTAGTTGCATGATCATATATTTATGCATAAGTGTTTGCCAGTATAAATATTCCTTATGAAATGTTTCTAACCATACAATTGCATTTGACTTGTAGGAAAGATCGCATACATAATCTCCTACAAGCAAAGAAGAATGAAGACTTGTTTCGAAGAACAAGTGACGACATTTCAAAATGAAGAATAATATGACGAGTGCAGTGACATCATTGATGCAGAACCTTCCAGCCATCAAGAAGAAAGGGAAGACCAGTTCAAGAAGAATGATGTGAGGGCGCAGTATCGAGACCTGAAGAGAATTACATAGCTCCATCATGCAGTAGATGGAAACATCGTGGGATACAAAGCAAGATTCGTAGCATGAGGCTTCTCATGAAAGGAAGGCCTAGACTACGAAGAGACATTTGCAACCAGTAAGAGTTGAAACACATACATGATGAGCTTAATGAATATCTTAACCTTTGCTACAAGGTTGATAGAGGATGACAAGCTCTCAGATGGATGCAAGATGAACTTTTGAAGAAGTTCAAGATAGAGGACCTTAGTATCTAGTGATCCTAGATGGATACTACTTGTCACTCCAGTACAGAATGTTTCAGTGCATAGAGTACGGAATACAGAGGGACTATGATGCTCCGCTTCAAAGGGAGTGATTGCAGAAGATCCTGAGGTTCGACATGGTACGACAGGATGGGCAGATTACTGATGATTCTAGGCTTTACTGAGAGTAAAGTGGATTCCAACCTTTGATCCAAGGTTGAAGGTGGAAGACCAGTGATGCTCCTGTTATGTGTCGATGCACTATTGTTCTAGGTATGGAGGTGTGGCAGAGTACAGATGGGATCTTCCTTGGACAAGGGAAGTATGTAGTAGAGATCTTGAAGAGGTTCGGAATGATGGACTGCAAAGCTATGGCTACACCTATGGCATCAAACCTGAAGATATTGAGTGATGCTTCATCAGAGTCGGTTGATGCTACGATGTATCATCAGATGATTGGGTCATTGATGTACCTGACGAACACAAGACTAGATATTTGCTTTGTCGTGAACACCTTGAGCTAGTACCTAACAGATCCGAGAAGTGTTCACTTGACTGCTGCAAAGCATATTCTGAGGTACCTGAAGGGTACAGTTGACTATGGGCTCAAGTACGATGCGAATCAAAAGATTAAGTTCCTTCTATGGCCGATGTAAGTGCGTGCCATTCCATCATAGTGAGAGGATTAAGTTCCTTCTATGGCCGATGTAAGTGTGTGCCATTCCATCATAGTGACAGGATTAAGTTCCTTCTATGGCCGATGTAAGTGCGGGCCATTCCGTCATGGTGAGAGGATTAAGTTCCTTCCATGGCCGATGTAAGTGCAGGCCATTCCGTCATAGTGAGAGGATTAAGTTCCTTCTATGGCTGATGTAAGTGCGGGCCATTCCGTCATGGTGAGAGGATTAAGTTCCTTCCATGGCCGATGTAAGTGCAGGCCATTCCGTCATAGTGAGAGGATTAAGTTCCTTCTATGGCTGATGTAAGTGCGGGCCATTCCGTCATGGTGAGAGGATTAAGTTCCTTCCATGGCCGATGTAAGTGCGGGCCATTCTTTCATGGTGAGAGGATAAAGTTCCTTCCATGTCAGATGTAGGGGCAGGCCATTCTATCTTGGTGAGAGGATTCAGTTCCTTCCATGATAGATGTGAGTGCGGGGCCTTTCTGATGTGATTGTAGTTTACTACATGATCAGATGTGAGTGCTGGGCGTGCCTTTCTGACGAGTAGGTCAGATGTAAGTGCTGGGCATGCCTTTCTGACGAGTAGGTCAGATATAAGTGCTGGGCGAAGACCTACCTGTGGGCTAGGCCTACAACCAGCATGAAAAAGGGCTAGCTCTATAGAAATTCCTATGACGAGATAGTACACACATGATGATGACCAGAGATGATCCAGATCGAGCTATGATCTAGATCCAGTTATGATGACTCTGAGAGATCCAGATCGAGTGATGGTCCAGATCCAGCAGTGGTGATCCAGATCGAGTGATGATCCAGATCCAGTCCAGTGATGATGATCCAGATCGAGTGATGATCCAAATCCAGTGATGATGACTAGAGATGATCCAGATCGAGTGATGATCCAGATCCAGATGACTTGAAGATGAATATGAATTGAAGACGAATATGACTTGAAGATGAGATGATCCAGTTGATACAGAGAAGAAGACCAGTGCTGAAAATTGTGTCGAAAGAATACCTTCCTAGTTAAGAGGGAGTGTTGATGTATATGTAACTTCAAAATGTATTCTTCCATATATCTTATGTATTGTAACCCGATGTTTATTCCGGGATGTTTCTATTCTGCATTTGAGTCATGTGGTCATGCCCCGATGTTCCGATCGGGAGGATTAATAATGTAATCAAGACATATCAAGTCATTAGGTAAGTCCCCACAGTTTTGGGTCACTTGAGTTATTATACACTAATTAAGGTGTAGGCTCGAGTAGTAATTATTAGGTTGAGCCTATGTGTTAAAAGGCAATTCAATTGAACGGATGAATATAAATAGAGAGTGAGAGTCTCTCTATTTATCACTTGTGAATTACATCACTTGCTCTCTCAAGTGTGGTGCACCTTTGGAGAAGGAAATACTTTGGCTTGACAGAAGACGTAAGGCTGCTGTTGTGTTGGGAGGTCATCTTACTGTTTTGGGTTTCACATCTTGTGGTGATACTATCTTAGAGGAAGTTGAGGGGTTTTCTCCATTTATGGTTTCCCCTATCAAAACTCTTTGTGTCTCTTGTCTCATATGATGTGCTTATGTTATTGCTGTGCTTTTTATTCTCTCAGTGAAAATATCCTAACATAATGCTAGCTTAAATGTGATGAAAAACTAACATATTGTCTATAAATACATGGATAAAGATAGTCATCTATGAGAAGGGTATTTTGCAGTTGAGAATTTGAGCCGCATATCTAGAGGAGGGAATATGTTGCAAATGACCCATAAAGACAATGGGAAATGGTGAGCTGAAATGTTCCTAGGAAGTACAAAACCTAAACTAGAAGCTGGATTCCTAAGGAGTGGAAGGAGATTCAGGTCAGGAAAAAGAAGAAAGACAGTAGGAGGAAGACGAACCCCTAGTCTATTTGAAGAGAGTGAGTATGAAGTTGAGTCGTGTCTAGACAAAGGGTCTTGCAATGAAGAAGAAGACTATAGCCTGATTTCTGAAGGAGAAAAATAATCTGAAGAATCTGCAAATACACCAAGGTCAGGACGCAACTACACCGTGCCAGGAGTATCACTAGAGGTAAGGTCTAGAGCCGCATATCCTGAAAGAACTATTAATACTGATATTTCTAGTACTACGACTAGCGCATGAGGGAGTTTTCCTTCAATAAATTATTCATTAGACAACCCTGATGCCAACTCAATGTCCAGGGAAGATATTAGATTTCCCACATTCAATGGGAATGGAGCAGAAGATACAGAGTAGCATTAGTTCCTTTGCAAAGTTGTTTGGATGGTTCTCCAAGTTCAGAATGCAGGCATAAAGAAAGTGCAGATGGTTATGACTCTACGAGGTCATGCACTGGACTAGTTTATGAAGTTCTATGTAGTACTAGCAAGAACCCCACACAAACCCTTGAGGAGATCCAACTCATGATGATTTGTGAGTTCAAAAAACCTAAATATGAGTCATAGTGCATCAAGGAGACCAAAGAGATTAAGCAATTACTGACGTAATCCGTATGGGATTTTGATCAGCGGTTTAAAATTTTGATGGAAAAATATAGTTTCAAATGTCGGATGTGCAACATAACGAGTGATTTATTGTTGTGCTATTTCCACACATGCGAGATCCTTTGATGCAATAGAATATTGTATCGCTGGTGGAAGCACTAGAACTAGTAATGAAGCTGGAATCCTCGTTGATCAGAGATGGTGGCACAGGTTATATTGCAGATTTAGTCGCAATTGGCTAATCTGATCATGCAAATTCAAGACATCAAGAAGGGTAAGGAAGCATGTGAGGACTTGTGGTGCATAAGATGTCGAACGGATGGACACAGCAAGGATAATTGTCCGTCATACATGAACTATATCTCTTTGGATGTGCCTAATCCATTAAGTACTCATGGCCTACCCTGGTGTCGAATATGCTAGACTAGAGGGCATCATGAAGAGGACTATTTATACTTACAAAATATTATAAGTACCCTAGCTAGCCTTTTCTGTAAATTTTGTAAATCAGTAGGGCATGATGAGAAGGATTGTAGAGCATATCATATCATGAAGGAGAAGAAAGTAAACAATGTCTTGACAAATAATGATGGGCATGTTCAGGTTGAACAGGCGCAAGAGCACTACCATCCTGCGCCTTTGCCACAAAACCAGTATCAGCCTCAGTATGCACCATAGAACCTGTATGCACCGCAGAATCATTACCCACCGCAACAACAACAACCTCAGGGAAGGTGGGGTGGAAATTTCAGAGGAAGAAGGGGAGGAATATTTGGCAGAGAAATAGGTCAAGTTGTATGCTATAACTGTGGACAGCCGAGCCATTATGCTAGAGATTTCTAGGACCCTACAAATACATGTTCATATTGCAAAGAGCATGACCATAATGTGGAAAAATGTACCCAGTTGATTGCAAAGTGGAAAGATCGGACTGTCGAAGGTCCTATTTCATGTCCCCACCCCTCATCCTGGCAATGGAGAGGACGCGACTATGCACTACTATTGTCAAATGAGCGATCTATCCCCATGAACATAAACATACAAATGCATTGTATTAAGAACATAAATAGATGCATAACAACTTGCAATTATATAGCGGAATAAAATCATCCATACAAGAATTCCATGTATTGAACATAATAATATATGAATATGCATTAATACATAGCAGCAACAATGCGTTCATTCATTCCAAGAATTAGCCATGTTCATCATAACTCATTAAAATAAATATAGATGTAAAGGTAAGTAAACAAGAATAGAAGTAAATACTTATCTTGTAATTGCGCTATCCCGCAACTAGCTATGTTGCGGCAACACTCCACCCAACCATAGGCCAGTGTGCTCATCAATCTCTCAGCATCACTGCCACCCCTAATCTGGGAATGATTCCACAAGGCACTAGGGAACAAGAGGCTCACACATAGCCAAAACCATATGTTCACAGTCAAGGCAACACACCGTTGCGTTTCACAGGATGTTAAGGAAACAAGCCAATAACATGGAGGGGTCCTTGGACTTACTCATCCAATCCAAATCCTACATCAAACACATAGTTGTCCAGTTAACATATGGTTCATTGGACTTACTTTTCCAAGACATCATAAGGATGCACCCAACATTAAAATACCATTGCTGGTAAGGGCCAAACGTCTTGGGAACCCAAAAATAGATAAGACAATTGGGCAAAAACACCCCGCGTGAACAATATGATTCCATCAAAAAGTTCAATGGCTCTACTGAGGAAAAACGACCTCTACAAACCATCAAATTGTAGATCTAAATCCAAGAAAACATCTATGGCACCACGGGAGAAAAAATGACCTCCCCCAAACCCATGGATCGTAAATATTCTCAAGCCACTCACACAACAACAACAAAATGGAGAAAGTGAGGAAAATGCAAAAAAACTTCATGCAAGCTCCCAGATTTCTTGGAGAGGAAAAACGACCACCTCAAATCCCAAAAATTGTTGCCCATTCCTTCTTATTCACCCAGTAACACAAAAAACATATTCTGATCATGGGAAAATTTGAATAAAACGACCCAAATCGCGAGGGAGACAAAAATGCCCCCCAGCAAACACTAAAACATGAATCTATCTTGCACATCCACTCATCATCACAAAAACGACTTCCCCAACCATGGAGAAACATGGGAAAATTGCCAAATATTGAAGGGGTTATCTCATCGCCCTTATTGCTGTGTGAGATAGCCCACATGAGTGAGAATGGGTAAGGAAAATGAAAGACATGGGTTCCTAATGGCTTGGACATGCCTTCCCAAGCATTTACTTTCCCCATAAGTCAACAACACACTTCCCAAAGACTGATGGCTTCTCCAATTCGAATTTGACCTCCATACCCTTCTTGTCCCAAGGAAATAAATTCCTTTACCAACTTTAGATGACTGGGAATAATAAAAAAAGGTAGTATACCACTTCGTGGGTTTTCACTTAGACATTGGATTTTCCCCATTGGCTCAAGGGTTTGATTATTTCCCCCTCCCTATTCCTTGTGAAATCATGCCCTCGTCTCTTTAACATTTCGGTGCATAGCTAGTTGTGGTATTTTTATTAATTTGGATTTTACATGATGTCTCAAACATATTGTGCCTATTGAAATATTGTAAATTCGAAGAATATTCTATATGTATTTCTTTGTGGTCCCCAATGGTCCTATCAGGAGAACCACTTGTATTAATTTGTACCCCGATGCTTCTAATCGGAAGAACTAATAAGATTCATGAGGTAGTCCCCTCTAATTGTAAGGGTGGGTCATTAGCACCCTAGTGTGATTACTTGAGCCTACATGTGTAACTCTAGCCTACATGATTTAACTTGAGCCTACATGTCAGATGAGTTAACTTAAGTGAATGGATGAATATAAATAGAGGTGTAGCGCTCCTCATTGGAGACACACACACTCACTTGTATAGCGCACTAGTGGAGAAGAGAAGAATAGCTAGAGAAGGAGGAGGATCAGGCTTTGATCTCCTTGTTGGTTTTACCTTTTATCTTTTTGGGGCATCTATATTGAGGAAGCATTTGCTAGGTTTTTCCCTTTAGGGTTTTCCCAGGATAAATCTGTGTGTTGTTCTTGTGATATTGCTTCTTTCAGTGATCCTATTTATATGCTTTTGTTATGAAAATGAAATGAAATAATAATGTGTTAGCTAAGCATATGAAAATTTAACATGGTATCAGAGCTAACCTGAACAAGACATCTTTCACAAGGTGAAATAGCTCTCTCTCTCTCCCTAGAAGGAATTAGGGTTTTTAGGAAAAATTTTGAGTCTCGAAAAAATACTTGCATAGAAATTTGTGCCCTCCTAGAGTCCATCTTTTGAGCCTGGAATCAAGTTTTTTGGATGTGTGAGTCTTCGGAAAAGTCAAACCCTAGTTTAACAGCTGCACTAGAAAACTGCTAAACCAGAAAGCTGTAGAAGCTGAATCTTGCAAGTATGATTTGAAAGGTGAAGAGTTGAAGTCTTTAGAAGCCAATCACACCAGTCATCTCATCTCATTCAAGCACATCTCTTGGTAAGGTCAGTTTCCCATTCTGCAAGAATTCAATTTTTTGTGATTTTCTGACAAAATGACCCCAAGCACTAAGCTTGAGGACAAGCTAGAAGGCATAGAGAATTTCTGAGCATGGAAATACAGGATTGGTCTCATTCTCCAAGAGAATGACCTTGATAATTATGTCAAAGAAGAAGTCGTAGAACCTGAAGAAGCTGAAGCCAAGGAGAAGCATAGAAAGGATATGATTAGGGCACAAAGGATTATTGTTGACTCCATCAAATATCACTTGATTCCTCAAGTGTCATCCAATAAGACTCCAAAAGAAATGTTTGATGCCATATCTAGAATGTTTTAGGGAAGAAACATTAACAGAAAGATGAATCTAAGAGCTCAACTGAAGAGCACCAAGATGAGTCATGGAGAATCCATCCAAGACTACTTCTCAAGGGTTTCTCAGATCAAAGAGCAACTAGAAGCTATTGGAGATAAGATTGATGAATATGAAATGGTCATGACTACTCTCAATGGTCTCACTAGACCCTGGGAGTCATTCATTCAAATGATGTGTGCTAGAAAAGAAAGCATGAAGTTTGACATTGTATGGGAAGACTGCATTCAAGAAGAGACTAGAGTGGCAAATAGAGAATCCTTATTAAAAGCAGATGATCAAGCCCTAGCCACTCACACCAAAAGAAGGAGAGGCAAATCAAACTTCAAGAAAAGAAATTTCAAGGAATCTCATCCTCCCAGAAGAATCCAAAAGGTAAGAGAAATTCCTCCCATTAGAGACTATTCTGATTTTGAATGTTTTCATTGTAATAAGATAGGACACCTTGCCTAAAATTGTCCTATGAAGAAGCAATAATATAGGAAGAGGATCAACAACAAAAAAATATATCATGCTCATCTAGCAGAAGATGAAGATGAAGAAGAAGAAGAAGAAGAAGAAAGACCTCCAAGAAAACAAGCAAGAGAAGAAGAAGAAGAAGAATATGTGCTATTCTCTACACTCTATGGGTCTGTAACTCCTAGAGAAGACACATGGCTTATTGATAGTGGTGCTTCAAAGAACATGGCGAGACAAAAGAAAACTCTATCCAATATTGAAGAAAAGAGCTCTCCTCAGAAAGTATCCCTAGGAGATGACTATCAATATCCGATCAAAGGAGTTGGTGAAGCAAGCTACAAAATCGATTCAGGTAATCCCCTAAAGATGAAGGATGTATTACATGTACCTTGTATAAAGAATAATTTTCTTTCTATCTCAGCATTAGATAAGAAAGGTTTTAGAGTTGCTTTCATAGATGGCCAAGTACTCATCTGGCCCAAAGGAAAGAATATTGAAGATGCAATCATTATTGGTGAAGAAGAAGGAGGCTTGTATAAACTAAGGGGGCACTCAGAAACAACCCTTGTGCATGAATCCACAGACCCTAGTGAACTATGGCACAGAAGGCTTGCCCACATTAACTACAAAGCTCTACCTCATGTAAACAAGGTAGTAACAGGATTACCAGATATCAAGATCAAGCATGAAGGTATTTGCAAAGGATGTGCGAAGGGAAAGAACATCAAGAATCCATTTCCGAAAAGTGAAACAAAGACAAAAGGTACATTGGAATTGATTCATTCAGATGTGTGTGGTCCAATGTCTTCCACATCCCTAAGTGGCCTGGAATATTATATCACATTTATTGATGATTTTTCAAGAAAGATTTGGATATACTTCTTGAAAGCAAAAAGTGAAGTGTTCGAGAAATTCAAGGAGTTCAAAGCCTTGATAGAGAATCTTTCAGACAAGAAGATAAAGACACTTCGTTCAGACAATGGAGGATAATATACCTCAAAAGAGTTTGGGGCCTTCTGTAAAGATGCTGGAATCAAAAGGGAGTTAACCACTCCCTACAATCCTCAACAGAATGGGGTTGAGGAAAGAAAGAACAAAACCATCATGGAGGCTATGAAGATAATGATATATGACCAAGATCTCCCAATGTATCTATGGGAAGAAGTAGCAAGAACTACCGTGTATGTACAGAATAGAATATCTCATAGTGCTCTTCGGTTCAAGAATCTAGAAGAAATGTTCACAAGAAAGAAGCCTAAGGTAAGTCATCTAAAGATATTTGGTTGTCCAATATATCTTCATATACCAAAATAGAAAAGAGCCAAGTTGGACCCTTCTGGAAAGAAGGGGATATTTGTTGGATATTGTGTACTATCCAAAGCATTCATAATTTACATTCCTGGATTTCATCACATATAAATCAGTCGAGATGTGACATTCGATGAAGAGGTAGGCCTCAAGAGATCCAGGAAGTGCCAACATGAAGAAGTATATGAAGAAGAGACATCTCCCAGAAATAAAGAAACTACATGTCCTCCTGAAGATGAAGCTCCTGAAGAACATGACATGGCAGAACCTCAAGAACCTCCTATGATGGAGATATCAAGAAAGAGACAGCCTACCTGGACAAGAGAAATTATATGAGAGGCAGAAAGATATGGAGCACCTGAAGGCTCCACAAGGGAAAGAAAGAAACCTAAAACTTTCTCCAACTATGTAGCCTTGATGTGTGACCTTGTAGATCAAGAACCTACAAACTACGAAGAAGCAGTACAGAAGAAAGAATGGAAAGAAGCAATTACTGAAGAATACTAGTCAATAATTAAGAATGATGTATGGGATATAGTTCTCAAACCAGAAGGAAAGAGTGTAGTATCTTCCAAATGGATATTTAAAATAAAGCATGCAGCTGATGGGAGTATCAAGAAGTATAAAGCAAGATTTGTGGCTAGAGGTTTCTCTCAGAAGGAGGTAATTGATTATGAAGAAACATTTGCCCCAATAGCATGGTATACTTCAATTAGAATTATCATGGCACTGGCATCCATGATGAAGTGGAAATTACACCAGATGGATGTGAAAACAGCTTTTCTAAATGGTGTGATCGAAGAAGAAGTATACATAGAACAGCCACAAGGATTTGAAGTTGAAGACAGACATACTCACGTATGTAAGTTAAAGAATGCCCTATATGGTCTTAAACAAGCCCCTTGAGCTTGGTATGAGAGGATAGATAGCTTCCTGTCAAGCATGGGATTTACCAAGAGTAAAGCTGATCCTAACCTCTATCTCAAGGTTGTAGAAGATAAACCTGTCATCCTACTATTATATGTAAATGACCTATTCTTGATAGGGAATGAGAAACAAGTGATGGAAAGCAAGATGAAACTAGCAAAAGAGTTTGAAATGAAAGACCTTGGGTTAATGCATTATTTCCTAGGTCTAGAAGTATGGAAAAGTTTAGAAGGAATCTTTCTCAATCAAGGAAAGTATGCGGTGGAGATATTGAAGAGATTCAGTATGTTGGAATGCAAAGCCATGAACACACCCATGAATTCCAACCTAAATCTATTAGATGATGACTCATCAGAGTTAGTGGATGTGACTCTTTACAGACAAATTATTGGGTCGTTGATGTACTTAACAAATACGAGACCAGACATTTCTTTTTCTGTAAACACCTTAAGTCAATATCTAGTACAACCTAGATGGGTTCACTTGGTAGCTACAAAGCATGTGATGATATATTTGAAAGGGACTATAGACTTTGGTCTATATTATGGTAATAGCCATGAGTATAGATTGTACGGATATACAGATGCAGATTGGGCTGGAAGTATTTCAGATAGAAAAAGTACATCACGTGGATGTTATAGTCTGGGATCTGCTATGATTTCATGGTTTAGCAGAAAGCAATCCAGTGTTGCTCTAAGCACTGCCGAAGTAGAATATATAGCATCTTTCTCTGCTAGTTGTGAAGCCATATAGCTTAGGAAGTTGTTGTCAGGATTATTCAACCTAGAGTTGGACACTACCATGATTCTATGTGACAACCAAAGTTGTATAAAGATGACAGAGAACCTTGTGTTTCATGACAGATCAAAACACATAGAAATCAGATATTTCTACATTCGAGATATGATGCATAAAGGAGCCATAAAGCTCTAGTATGTGAGTACTGATGAACAGGTTGATGATGTGCTGACAAAACCTCTGTCCCAAGTAAAGTTCGAACATTTTTGAGACAAGCTTGGTGTGGTTCGACAACACCTTCCCTGAAAGGGGGAGTAGTGATGTTGCAATGGGATTGTATCATCCGTGGGCACTTTCCCTAAACTGATCTGGTGACCTCAGTCATTGAGAATGAAGAGGGATTGTATCATCCTGGAACATATGTTCATAATGAATCTAGTGACTTCAGTCCCTAAGAATGCGGTGGGATTGTATCATCCCTAGGCACTTTCCCTAAAGTGATCCGATGATTGTATCATCCCGGGACATATGTCTAGAATGGATCTAATGACTTCAGTCATCAAGAATGTGGTGGGATTGTATCATCTATGAACCTCGGTTCAGAATGGATCCAATGACTTCGGTCATCGAGAATGTGGTGGGATTGTATCATCCGTGAACCTCAGTTCATAATTGATCCGGTGCTTGTATCATCCCGGGACATATGTCTAGAATGGATCTGGTGACTTCAGTCATTGAGAATGTGGTGGGATTGTATCATCCGTGAACCTTAGTTCATAATGGATCTGGTGATTGTATCATCCCGGGACATATGTCTAGAATGCATCCAGTTACTTCGGTCATCGAGAATGTGGTAGGATTGTATTATCTGTGAACCTCGGTTCAGAATGGATCCGATGAACTTCGGTCATAGAGAAGGTGGTAGGATTGCATCATCCGTGAACCTCTATTCAGAATTGATCTGGTGAAATTTAGTCATCGAGAAGGTGGTAGGATTGCATCATCCGTGAACCTCAGTTCAAAATGGATCCAGTGAACTTTGGTCATCAAGAAGGTGGTAGGATTGCATCATCCGTGAACTTCGGTTTAGAATGCATACATTGAACTTCGGTCATCGAGAAGGTGGTAGGATTGCATCATCCGTGAACCTTGGTTCAGAATGGGTCCAGTGAACTTCAGTCATCGAGAAGGTGGTAGGATTGTATCATCCTTGAACCTCGATTTAGAATGGATCCGGTGACCTCGGTTCTCAAGAATGTGGTAGGATTGCATCATCCCTGGACTTTAAGTCCAAAAGAGATCCAAAGACTTCTACGTCTTTGTACTGTGGCCTATAGGCTATTGCTGATGATGATGATGTTCTCTAATCAAAAGATCAGAATATGATGATGATGATGTTTCTCTGATCGAAAGATCAGAAGTTGATGATGATGATGATGTTCTCTGATCAAAAGATCAGAATATGATGATGATGATGTTCTCTAATCGAAATATTAGAAGTTGTTGATGATGATGATGTTCTCTGATCGAAAGATCAAAATATGATGATGATGATGTTCTCTGATCGAAAGATCAGAAGTTGTTGTTGATGATGATGTTCTCTGATCGAAATATCAAAACATGATGATGATGATGTTCTCTGATCGAAATATCAAAATATGATGATGATGATGTTTTCTAATCAGAAGATCAGAAGTTGCTTATGATTATGATGTTCTCTGATTGAAAGATCAGAGGTTGCTGATGATGATGATGTTTTCTGATCAAAAGATCAGAGTATGATGATGATGATGCTTTCTGATCAAAAGATCAAAAGTTGCTGATTATGATGTTTTCTGATCAAAAGATCAGAAGTTGCAAACAATGATGATGTCATACTAATCAAAATATCAGAGTACGATGATGATGACGTACTGATCGAAAGATCAGAGTATGATGATTCTTTGATGACGATGTTTCTGATCGAAAGATCAAAGTATGATAATGTTTTGATGATGGTGTTTCTGATCGAAATATTAGAGTATGATGATGCTATGATGATGATGTTTCTGATCGAAATATTAGAGTATGATGATGTTTGATGATGATGTTTCTTATCAGAGTATGACGATGTTTTGATGATGATGGTTCCGATCGACAGATCAAAGTATGATGATGTTTTAGATCGAAAGATCAAAGTGTTGAAGATGTTGTTGCTGTTTGAAAGGTCAAAGTTCTAAATATGTTTCTAAGATCAAAGTGCTGAAGATGTTGCTACTGATTGAAGAGTCAAGATGCTGAATATGTTGCTGATCGAAGCGGTCAAAGTATTGATGATGCTAAAGACTAAATATTGAAGATGAAGACTACATGATGTTGAAAAGCTTCCAATGATTTATAGATGTGTCACCCTGATGATGTTGATGATTTCCTCTATTTATCTCCTATTATTGTTGTTGTTGATGTTGTTGTAGAATACCCTTCTTGTTAAGGGGAAGTGTTGAAATATTGTAACTTCGAAGAATATTCTATATGTATTTCTTTGTGGTCCTCGATGGTCCTACCGAAAGAACCACTTGTATTACTTTGTACCCCGATGATTCTAATCAGAAGAACTAATAAGAGTCATGAGGTAGTCCCCTCTAATTGTAAGAGTGGTTCATTAGCACCCCAGTGTGATTACTTGAGCCTACATGTGTAACTCGAGCCTACATGATTTAACTTGATCCTACATGTCATATGAGTTAACTTAAGTGAACGGATGAATATAAATAGAGGTGTAGCGCTCCTCATTGGAGACACACACACTCACTTGTATAGCGCACTAGTGGAGAAGAGAAGAATAGCCAGAGAAGGAGGAGGATCAGGATTTGATCTCCTTGTTGGTTTTACCTTTTATCTTTTTGGGGCATCTATATTGAGGAAGCTTTTTTTGGGTTTTTCCCTTTAGGGTTTTACCAGGATAAATTTGTGTGTTGTTCTTGTGATACTGTTTCTTTCAGTGATCCTGTTTATATGCTTTTGTTATGAAAATGAAATGAAATACTAATGTGTTAGCTAATCATATTAAAATTTAATAGTGCCTAGCTAGAACATAAACCATCGACATCGATTTTAATTGTCGAAACATAAAATACTGAATCCATGGTGGTGTCTTTGCCTTGAGCTCCACACCATGATTTATTAATGTTATTTACATCATATGCAATTCAATACCATGAGTTCAAAACCGGGGTGTTACATACTAACCGTGTGCAGAATCCCAACCCAAATCCAAATCCTAACCTAAATGTTCAGATGATCACTGCTGAGACAAGGTATCCAAGCATTACTGTCGTGACACGAGGAGGTCCTGCAACTAGAGATGATCAAAATATACCACAAGAACAATTGTAGGTATGATCCACAACATAGAATAAAAGTACCATTCGATGTTAAAAAATAGAAACAAGTATTTTTGGATGTGCTACTAAATTTTGTGGACCCCGAACGACCGTCAACCTCAGTAGAAGTTGAGGAGATGCCGGAATGCTTCCAACATATCTTCCATAAACAAGCTCCAAGAAAGGTTAGTAAGCTCAAGCCATTTCTTTCAAGTTGAATAGCATTGATCCAAGATAAAGATGCTATCGTAGAACTACAAACACTGATAGATGAAACCCCAGTTGAGTCACAAAATGAAAGAATGATTAACCATGTCAAAAATAAATTTAAAACGGGGTGCGAGTTAAGAATGACTGCACAGATATAGGATTAGGACATGAATTAGATTATTCTAGATCTGGGATTTGATGTTAAAATTTTGACATGACAGAGTTGGGATAGCATGGGAAAGCCACACCTGGACTAGTCTTTTGTCTAGTTAAGGCTTGCAAATCAGGCGAAGGCCCTACCAATTGGTAGGTTGAGTCAAGTTCCTATCTACATTGAGGGGCTATGCACATTCACAGAATTTGAGGTAATCAATATTGTCGATGACACCAACCCATATCCTGCACTTCTCGGGATAGATTGGGCCATAGATAATCAGACCATTATAAATTTCAAGAAAATAATACTCTCATTCGAGGATGATGAGATGAGGGTAGTGTCTCCCATTGATCAACTAAAGGGACATAGGTATGTCGAACCAATCCACAGTGAAGGATAGGGTGATTATCTAGACCATATCTGTAATATCAGCACCCCAAAATATGACTACATACATCCTACAGTAGATGGAAGCCTGAGTTGGAGGAGTGCTAGCTCGTGCACATCAAATTAAGGAGAGGCCTTGGAGAATTGGGAAAACAAATTGCATGAGGTCTCTATGTGGAGATGCTCCAGAGTTACAAGGTCTATGAGATGGGTGGACAATCAAGTGAGGGAATTACCTGCATATGAGGGATTACCTAATATTGCGACCTTTCTAAGTGAATTTGAAGGACTGGTGACAGAACCACAACGCTTGTTTGGGTTAAACCTGTTATAGCGGATTTCACCACACTAGGTGAATCACACATTGTATGGCCTTCCCCTGTCCCGCTGCAGACTCATTAACCCCCATGGACCACTTTTTATCTTTTGATGTAACCTTGACCATCCCTAAAAACATTATAAAAATGATATACGCGGCCTTTTCCTCGATAAACGCATACATACGCGGATATTCCCTCTATAGTCGCATACATCGGGATGTGTGCATAGTCCAAAGCATTTTGGAGTTTTCCTTGACTTGGATCCGACTCATAT
>LPNX010803592.1:1149809-1208807 GCA_001517045.1 Pseudotsuga menziesii
AAAACCATGTACTAAGGGCTACGCCCACTAGATGGTGGGGTAAACATAAGAAATCCATATCAGAATGGCCAAAGTGCATAATATTGTTGGAATTTAGATTCAGGGAAGAATTAACCATCGTGAGTTAGAAGTACACATGGCTATCAAACCCTATCAAGCACATTAATCGGTGTCGCATAGCATTTATGAATGGCTCCATCATTTCATTCATACATTAGAAATGGTAGCTAGAAACTGGTATACATCCCTAGAGTTGTGATGAGGAAATCAGGATTGGGACAAGGTGGTTACACAACTCATGCACACCTTTACATTTGCTGACAATCAACTGACAGTTGACGTCGCTCTTCAAGTAATTAAGGAAAATATATTCACTTAAATCCCTGTCGAGGTAGCAACTTCCCATTAGTGCGGCACGACTATCCAGTAGTGGATGGCTTGCTACAATCTAGCTGAAGAACTGGATGATGATCCAACTAACATAAACATACCAGATTCATAGGGTATATGTGAATTCTAAGGGAGTGGTATTTCAGGCGACCAGTTCCTTAAGTCGTTAAAAACCAAGAAAGCGAACATTGGCTCGCTATAGAACCCAAATTTTGCCAATATAGGAGATTATTGGGACGATGAGATGGTATCAAAGATCACATACTTGTTGCATGATTATCAGGACCTATTCACTACCAGTTTCTCAGAAATGAAGGGAATAGTGGGAGACATGGGGGAGATGAAAATACCCTTGAAACTAGATGATAAAAATTTTCAGCAGCGACCTTATCGATTGAACCCAAGGTATAAAGAGAAGGTGAAAGAAGAATTGGATTGAATGCTCGACACAAGAATCATTGAACGTATTGAAGAATCAAAATGGATCAGCCCTATAGTGATACAGGATAAGAAGAAAATAGGTGAAGTCAGAATCTGTGTCGACCTAAGGAATTTGAATGATGGATGCATGTACGATCCATTCTTAACACCATTCACAGATGAAGTACTGGAAAGCATCGAAGGACAAGAGATGTATTCATTCATCGATGACTTCTTTGGATATCAACAAGTAAGAACTGCGAAGGAGGACCGACATAAAATGACCTTCGTCATGGAATGGGGATGCTACTAGTATACGTTAATTCCCCTTGGACTCAAGAATGCACCTGATATTTTTTCTAGAATAGTAGTTTATGCTTTTAAATATTTCATACACAAATTTCTTAAGGTCTACTTTGATGATCGGACTGTATTCGGTCTAATAAGATACCATATTGAGAGTATGTGCATGATGCTAGGCCGATGTCGCCAGTATCAGATCGTGCTTAATTCAAAGAAATGTATCTTTTGCACACCATTTGGTTTGTTGTTGGGACATGTCATGTGTTTCGATGGAATTTTGGTCAACCCAACAAAAGTTGCAATTATCCTTCACTTGCCACCACCTACATCAGCCACGCAACTCATATCAGTGATAGGACACACAGGATACTACAGGAAGTTCATTAGAGGATATGTAGAGACAACTGCACCAATGGAGAAACTATTGAAGAAATATTCAAAGTTCCAATGGACAGAATCTTTCCATGAAAGCTTAAACAGATTAAAGAACAAGGTCACTATGCCAATATTGGTATTTCTTGACTAGAAGAAAAATTTCCATGTCCTTGTTGATGCGTCATCTGTCACGCTCGGCATAGTCTTGACACAACCAGGTGAGGGTGCGTTGGACCACCCTATTTCTTTTTCTAGTAAAAAACTATCGATGGTAGAGAAAAATGACACGACGACAGAGAGGGAAGGAATCACAATGGTATATGCATTGAAGAAGTTTTGACACTACTTGTTGGGTGGAAATTATAAAATGTACACTGATCATTCAACATTGAAATACCTAGTCAACAAGCCAGTGTTGGTGGGGAAGATTTGTTGATGGCTCCTCCTGTTTCAAGAATTTGACTTTGAATTCATTGTTAAACCAAATCGACTAAATGTAGGACCTGATCACCTATCGAGGATAGAAAGTGGTGAAGAACCAACCAGTCTGGAGGATAAATTGCTTGACGCGTAAATATGTGTGGTCACCATGATTGATGATTAGAATAAGGAGTTAAATGATATCATCCACTTCTTGAGTACAGTCTATGCGCATGAAGGGTTCACCACCGTGCAAAAGAAACATTTGGTCATTAGAGCTGCTGAATTTACATTGCTTGTAGGACATCTATTCAAGATGGGCCCTGATAAAATATTGCGATGCTGTGTCTTTGACTATGAATGGTAGTGGGTAATGGCGAAGCACATGCTGGTGTCATAAGAAGACACTACGTTGGAAAGGAAACTCTGCACAAGATATTGCAAGCTAGATTGTAGTGGCCAACCATACATATGGATACCAACATCTTCTACTGACGTTGTGATTTTTTCCAAAGGATAGGAAAACCATCGAGACGCAATGCAATTTCTCTTGCACCGCAAATAACCCTTCAAGAATTTGACAAGTGGGCCATTTATTTTGTTGGTCCTTTCAGTCCACCCAGAAAGAGGACTGGTGCATACTACATTAACAAAAAGACATAATGCTTAAATATATGGGCTGAAGCCGCGCTTGTAAAATATTGTAATACTATGACTGCGACGAAGTTTTTATTTGAAAACATGGTGACTAGATTTGGAAGACTGAAAATTATGCTAAGAGACCAAGGTACACACTTTGTTAAAAAAATGATTGATGAGCTTAACATAGAATTCCATATTTAACATAGAAATATGACACCTTATCATCCTTAAGTGAATGGAACGATTGAAGCGTTCAACAAGATCCTGGAGAATGCATTAACCAAAGTATGCAACACGTGTCGAGATGACTAGGATAAAAATGTTTCAGCTATTCTAGGGGCGTACCGCACGACTTGCAAGCGATCGACAAGGAACACTCCATTAAGATTGGTGTATGGGAAAGAAGCCATTGTGTCGATTGAGTATATTGTTTTGAGATTAAGAATTACTGTGCTGACGAAAATGACAGATGTGGATGTCAACGAGCAAAGGTTGTTGCAGCTTGTTTAGATGGAAGAAGAACACTTTGTGATAGGATTCCATCAAAACATAGAGAACCAAATGAAGAAATCATGCCATGAATCCATATCAATACTAAGCATTTCAAGTTCGGAGGAATTGTTTTGCTGCATGACAGTAAATTTTTTAAGCATACAGGGAAATTAAAGACGCATTGGCTAGGGCCATATGTGGTTGCACATATCACTAATGCAGGTGCAGTAAAATTGCATAAGCTGGATGGAATTCTAGTCACATGAATGTTAAATGGAAGTCACCTGAAACCTTACTATGATCGCCATGATATGCCTCGGTGAGGTAGAACCTCTGGAAAAAAAAGGAGAAGAAAGGGAATTGTCATGTCACACATCTGCAACAGGGGTATACCAAACCGCAATAAGAGAGGGAATGAAAATTGGTCGTCATTAAAGCATGGATACCCGAAAATATTTAGGTGGTTATGACAACAAGGTGTCATTAATTCAATGATTCCGAGGAGAATGATGACATGTTTTTTGGTCCCATCCGTCATTGTTGCCATAACTGCCTTGACAGGTACAGATCAGAACTCAAGTATGTGAGTTAATAATGGCCTGCATCGAATGGAAATCCCATGTGATTGATAAGACATCGATCTGACCATCAAATAATCCAATACATGACGAGTGCATTCCTATAAATATGAACCTTTATCGACAAGAATCCTTTTATGTACACAGAGAGAAGAAGAGAAAACCAGACTTTGCGGTTGAGAGAGCCAAAAATCATGGGCATTGATATTTCTAGTGCCAGTGAGCAATCAGACATTACCCTCGCATGAGTGTGCCCGATTGTTGAAGAGATCATGTCACCATAGGTTTAGTAGTGCAAAGAAGAACCCAAAACATTGGTGCAACAAAGACCACAAACAGTTTCTACAACTGGTTTGGTCCATACTTCGACTTTTGGTTTGGCCCCTACAGCAGCTCTGTTTAAAAATCCACTAGTTGATATTATGGTAACAGGTCCACAATCATTTGTGTTAGACAGGGACATTCCAAAGTCATCAACACCTTAGGTTATAATACCAAAGTTGTTAAATAAGTGTAAGGTCGTTGAGGACATACCTGACGAGGAAGCACTAGCATTTCCACCGTGAAGAGATGCCGACACCACCATAGAAGAGAAGAACCTGTTACCACAATATGTTCATCTAAGGAGAGCATAGGTTCCAGAATTGAAGCTTCCAATGAAAGCACGCTCTTCCTTAGTGACACTCCAGATCCCTGTTGGCATACCACTATTGATAAACATAATCCCAAAACTAGTAAAACTGCAATTTGAGGATACAGATACGCGCAAGCAGGAAGGGATGGAGAGGAAAAAATACATGGTCACAACTCCACCTATGCTTCTTGAGATACAAATGGTAGTCCCAATGCAAAGGGTGGGAGGTATCGAAAGTGTAGGCTTGTTGAACTTGTTGATAATTCCTCACTTTGGTCGAAGCATGCAAGTCAGTACATATGTGAAAAAGATCCTAGTTATTTTTCATGGAGGATACTTATCGCTCGACTGACCCTATGCTATGGATGTTAAGCTCATTTTGACAATAACAACTCTTCCCTGTCAGGGACACGACCATGTGTCATATCTATGCCCAAATAGAGATACGATGAAAATGAAGCAAAAAAATGACCTCCAATGTGCAAATAGAGGATTCCTCATTTCCTCTATAACTGAAAATAAAGTGAGGTTTTCCATGAATATTTTGTCTTGCAAACTAGTTCGCAAGATGCGGCCCATGGAGTGCACTGCTAGGGAAGTGGAGCTAGAAGAGCAATGCGCTGTGAAAGTAGTGTTCAACAGGTCACAGTTCTTGTTGAATGAGCTACTCAAGGATGTTGATCAAGCACAGAAGGAACCTAATACAAAATCCCATTACTACTGGTTGCTCATTCTGATTTCTTTTATCGTTTGGTCTGACCCACTCAATTACCAATCGCAGGATATCCCAGTACTTTTCCATGGTGCCAAGTACCAGAACCTATGGGAGGAAAAAGAAGATAGGATATGGTAGAAGGACAATAACATAGATTTCTTTCTACATAAGGAAGCACTCAAAGATGTAATCAAACATCAGCATAGACTGCATGTGAAGACAGTCGAGAGGTATTCATCCTTAATAAACTTTTAGGTTGGTGACCATAACATTATTTTGAAGTCGAGACAAGACCCGAACAAGAAGGAGCACCCAAAGGGTTTTATGATTGTTGATGAGGATGTGGAAGCAGTCATCTAGGACTGGCCAGAGGAATGGCGCATCTCGGTTGACATTGAAATAGGACAAGGAGGAAATGGCCAAGGTGATGTCCAAGGAAATGGCCAGGATGATGGCCAAGGGAATGATGGGGGTGACAGAGAAGGAAACTAGTCGCAGGAGACTGAGGAAAATGATGATAATAACAGTGATAAGGGTTATGGAAAAAATGATGACGAAGACACACCTATTGATTATTATGTGTGGAACTAGCAAAAAGAACACAAGAAGGAGCATGCACACGCAGGAAAGAAATGAAAATATGATAAAATGACTCATATAGTTAGCTTGGATAAGGAGGACATTGGATTTCTTGCAGATCCTATCGCATAAGTCGCAAAGACCAGCCTTGAGGGTCTAAGTATGCAACATATTCAAGTGGCCAACAAGCTCGTCGAGCATGTCAATAAGCTTACTCAAGTTTTCAATGAATTTAAAACCATAGTCGAAGTTGAGAAATACGACATTAATCTTGGTGACACTTTAGTCACGCCACTACTGTTTCCACCCCTCAATATTGAATTAAAAGAAACAACACTAGATTCAAGGACAGAAGAATATGATGATATTATCTAGGTGTTAGGGACATTGTCGCTAGATTTTTCAAAGCTAGAATTGACCAACGTATACATTGTTTAGCATGAGGACATGAGAGAGATACACACTAGATAAAATGTGCTCACTTACTGGGACACAAAGAAGACAAGGAAGGAGAAAGAGAACAAGGTCCTCCTCAGGGACAATGAGTAAGAAATTGAGGTGTGGGAACAAAGTAGGCTTGAACTAGTGGAACCCATCAAAAGCATAGTTGCAGATGTCCCCCTAGAAGAAGGTCAAGAAGATGAAGGTGTTGCTGTAAAGGTCGGTCGACTCTCCAAGATTACAGTGGATCTCAGGAAGCAGGTGAAAGGAATTCAATTGCAACAACATCCAAGAACACCTCCTGAGGTGTTAGAATAGCATAGGAAAACAACATCTAAGGCTATTGCTCAAATTTAAAGGGGCAAGAAGGTATGTACAGATGTGATAGAATCAGTTTCTACAACCTAGGAACTACTTCTAGAGGATGAGACAACAACAAAGTTTAGTGAGGAAGCGCATCAGGCTCTAATGAAGATTGCAACAATCAAAGAAGACATAAAGAAGCTTCCAATAAAAGAAAATATTGCAAAGGTCATCGAGTTGAAATAGATACAGGAAGAAGTAAAGACTCTACGTGACAAGGAGAAGAGTCATGATGATGAGGTAACGGTGCATCAATATGAGGCTGAAAGAGTTACAAGGATTATTCATATTGTACAACAAAATCCATAGCAGTTATCTGAGTCATTGGAAGAAGTATCGTTGGAACATATCAGCTCTGACCATATAGAACAATTGCAGAAGCAAGTAGAGGAAGTAGTGCAAGAGGTTTCCCAAGTACAAGGCATCTCGAAATAATTTGAGGAGAAGTTTGGTCCTAAGGCATAGCCTGCACCAGAGCATGAGTTTGCTTAGTGGCTCGAGACAAGCCACATGTGAGTGTTGGGGGCCTTTTGGGATAGGAAAGTGCACAAGGAAGAACCTGAAGTGCAAGCGCAAGAGGAAAAGAAGGTGTGTGAGGGGGTAAAAACTGGTAAAGGACGTGTTACAAGTACAACAGATCCCATGCCATTTCACATGGGAGCCCAATTACATGTATGAAGATTACTTGGTAAGACTCTTTGTAATCTTAAAGAGTCTCCTTAAGATTTTTATTTCTTGAATCTTGGGATTCATTAACTTAGCCAAATTTTCAAAAAATCCATGTTGTGTTTCTTTGTTTTTAACGCAGTAAGATTGGGTTTTTGTTTGGATCATTTTCCATCCCGCATACCACAACCCGCAAGTTGCAGAATGCAGGAAACATTTTATTTTTATATTTCATTTTTAAGCCCGCAACCCGCATCCCGCAAATGTTGGATGTGGGATATTTTTTATGTGTGTTTTTTTAGTCAACCTGCATCCTACATTCTGCAACTTATGGAATGTGGGTCCCGGAGTCATCATTTGTTTGCATTTCGGTTTGCGTATTTCTGTATCTCGCAATATGCAGAATGTGGAGTGCGGAGCCAATTGAATAATTTTTTTCTATTTTGTGTTTCCACATCCCGCAACCCGCAAGTTGCGGAATGTGGGTTGCAGAACAATTAATAAACTTGCAATTTTGTTTTTGATCCCACATTCTGCAAAGCTGATCCTGACCATTCATTTTCTTTTTACCCTCATCTTACGGTCTGTATTATTTCTTGGGAATTATAAATATGATATTTTTTATTTATGATTTTTCACTGTTTTTACTGCTATAATTCGCTCTGTTGTGTGATTTTTACCTCCAGATTTTACCGCGTGACTCCAACAATGATTACTGCAATTTTAGGTTGGTTACCAGGTTGCTATCTCACATTTTGAATTGATTACTGTGCTTACTATATAATTTAGTTTTAACTTCTCGTATAAATATTCAAAATGACACATGGCGACATACAAAACCCCCAGAATTACCAAGAGTAAAAACCTCCAGAATGATATATTCACCAAAGACCCAAACTTCGATGTCTTTTCTAATACTAGCATCCGTTTCACTGAAACTTATGATTTATACTAGTCTAGGGTTTACTCAATTTTTGATAACAATGACCTCTCATATCTCCAGAGTGACTGAACCATTTATGAGAGAATTAGAGATTCTGGCTTACATATGATTGCTGGCAGACCATCCATCCTACCTTATAATGATGTTGTACGATGGATTATTGACCACGCCAATGTGAAAGATCGTTCTTTCAATAATAGTACCGGGTCTCAGCTAGCCAATTTCCGCTCGGAAACCTTCATCAGGATTTATGCTCTTAAAACTTATACCTAGCTCCTAGATGCAGATTTTGTTAACACTACCAAATCCAAATTCAATTTTGACCAGATGCTCAAATCCTAGATGACAAAACCCCACAAAGTTTCCAAGAGGAAAGATGAATTATACCCTGTCGAGTGGTTCAAAAAGCCTTACTCCCTGTTAGCAGCCATGTTGTTCAGGCTTTATGGCCTTCCCAACTATTCTTTCTTTAAAGAGGAATGGGCTTCCATCGCTCATCACATTATTACTACAGGTGAATCTTTCCCTTGGGCCTCAATTCTATCACTGGAGCTTAAAAACGCCATCCAGGAGTTCCAGAAAGCCACTGCAAAGAAATCACCAATTTTTATCTCACTGCCTTCATTGTGGACATCTTCTGTGCTGATTTCCATTACCCTAATTTGGGATGGAGTTGGGAATTGTCGGCCTCGCCTGTACACATTTACCATTCTGAGCTCTAGGATGGTAACTATGTGAATCGGTTCTATGATATATGTGAAAGTTTTCTTGGCATGGTGTATTTTCTGATTTTCAACAAAGAAGCCCCTGCGTTCTCACTAGAGGCAAAAGCTCTCATAGCCACTATGGGAGACTGGTATGTGGGTGAATATTTCACCTAAATTAGGTTTTATGGAAGCAACACATATCACATGTTGCCTAAGGACATTTTAGACACGTTGGTCTTAGAAGAGATCTCATTTCAGACAGTTACAGAGGGAATCTATAAGAAATGTGTTGTACCAAAGAGAAAAGTTTGGCCCAGGTTTCCTATTACACTTGGATCCTTGAGTGTTCGCTCTTCTACTTGGGAATCAGAGTTGAGTGACCATATCATGTCACTTAAACTTGGTTTTGCAATAAAAAGGTAGCATGATCCTAAAGGGATTGTTGATTTACATCTAAGACAAAACCATTTCATGAGGAAACTCCAGATGATTCCATGTATCAGGGAGTAAATACATTTTCTGAATTCCTGGAAAGGGCTAAGAGTGAAGAGGAACAAATCCATATATTGCAGTATGAGAACGAGATCAGGGATAGGGTAAAGCATTACAGGTTGATGGAGTTGGACGTCCTGGAAAGGATGGAAAAAGACAGGGAAGACAGAGAAGTTCGATCCACAACAAAAGAAGCTCTGGCATCCAAAACTATATCTGTGGAAACCATCTTAGGCTTGGACAAAGGGAAATATCCCATGCGAGAAATTCCCCAGACATCTGTTGAATAGCAAGTTAAGGACTATTTGCAGACTTTAGAGCAAATAAAGCAAAAGATGAACAGAATGACTTCAGCCTTAGACACACAAGAAGTTGCAACATCTCAGTCACCTGAAATTTGCCAGGTAGTAACCAATGTGATTGAAAATACTCTACCTGAACAAACCTAGGTTGAGGACAATTCTTTAAAGAAGACAGATATTTCTAGTTCTGTTCCTATCATTGATCTGACTAATTCAGAGGAATAGGAGGGAAGAAGTTCTCCTGTGCCTATTTCTATTGAGACTGGTAATGATTTCCAAGATCTCACTAATAGTAGAAATGGTAATGTATTATCCCCTCTTCCCCAATCTCAACCTTTAATTCAGTATGCTCCCTCTTCTTCTGCAATACTTTTTTCTTCAATAATGGCTTTGTCATCATTTTTTTATGGTTCTGTTGCGACACCTTTTATGACAGAAATCTACCGTAATGCCACTTCTTTTCCTGAGTCAAACACACCTGTTCTTAGGGTTAAACCTATTCCCTCATCTATTGAGACTCCAATTTTTAAAATCCCTCTGCATATTCCTTCAATTAGCTCAATTTCATCCCCTATGTCTGAAAAATTGTAATAATGTCACCATCATCATTTCTTAAGGCTACTACTATGCAAATTCCTGTTGTGGAAGCTTCTGTTCATAACGTTTCTTCAGCTCCTGAAGTTACTCTTGTCTATAATGTTACTTCCTCCCCCGCCACTTCTCATATCACTATGAATATACCTTCTCAAACCACAACTCAAACTTCATCTTTGATTTCCACATGCATTAGCATACCTCCTATTGATGAAGTCAGAGATGAGCTCAATGAACACTTTGTTGCATCCCTGGGTGAATATATATATAGTGAAGTTGAGAAATATGTGATAAGATGGGGAAGGAAGAGGGGCAGAGATCAGAACGATATAGATATGTCAATGGTGAATGAAGTTTTATGCACACCGCAATCGAATGATCCACAAGCTTATGCTATAGATGCAGCTTTCGTTCTAGGTGCGTTCATAGGTGCCAATATGGATGCTGTCAAATCTCTAAACAGAGAGTTTAATAAGAAAAAGGTAGAAATTATTAGTTTCAAAGAAGCACTAGAGCAACTCAAGAAACAACATGGGGAAAAATAGGATGAACTCCAACTAAAGAATGTTGTTCTCAGTGAAGAGTTGCAGAAAGAAAATAATGATAATGCTACTTTGGTTCAAAAGTGTAACACCCCGGTTTTGACCCCGTTGCATTAATTGTACATGATGTATATATTGTAAATGACCATGGTGTGGAGCTAAAGGCAAAGGCCCCACCATTGATCGGTCACATTGTTTTTTGGATTTAAATTTGTCGCCGATGGTATATCGGGGCATGCGGCATATATTATGTTGGTCATCATGTAAAGATGCATCTATAATTAATTAAATGAACCTGACCAGCTACGATCACGGTAACTAAATCGAAAGGGGCATGATTTTTCCCAAAGATAAGGATGTGGGGGAATTTGTCAAACCTTGGCCAAAGGGGAAAATACCCATGTGTCTTCTTCCCTTGTTTTATTTCAACCACTCTCATTAAATAATTGATGCTGGTGGTTGAGGCAGTTAATTGCTTTGGGAGTGGGGTGGAAGGACTGTTAGTCCTCACCCTCACGCACACTCCACCCATAGAGTTTGACTTCACAATGGAGGGGAAAAACCTTTATGCACTCTCCATTCACGGCCTCGCGATTTTGTTGTTCATCCCTCACGCAGACATTTTTCTTCCTCTCTACGAGTTACTAAACACCCAGGAACTGCATTTTCACATCCTCCTGGTAGCTGTTCACCTTCACGCAGGAGTGGAATTCTCGTTTTCTCTCTCACGCACAGAACCTTCTGGGTTTTACCCACGAAGTTTCTTCCCCTGCGGATTTGTGGATTATGTGGTCGTATCCACTCCCCACTGGCTGATTGTGGGTTCTGGATTGTTGCTCATGCTCACCCACAGGCTGGGAGACTGTAATTTCTTCCCCAGCGTGGTCTGTATATGTTTTCCTGGTGATCTCGTTGCCCAGGACGGGTTGTGTTTTCCCACATTGTTGGTTGTGGTTGTTGTGGTATTCCTTACATGTTGGGGACTGTTGTAAATTCGCCTGAGAGTCATTTTGGCCACGATAGGGCCAAGAATGACTCTGAAGTCTTTTTCCTATTTAAGCTGTGACAGCTAAATTAATTGCTTGATTGCAATGGTTGGTCTTCGGACTATGAGAGGAGTAGGGATGTTGGCTTAGGTTGCTTGATAAACCTGGTGGCTGGAAACCACACAGACAGAGCTAGAGGGCTGGCCTTCTTCTCCATCACCCCTGAATAGCACTGGAAGGGAATGCAGGGCCTGAGGGACTGTGTAGCAGAGAAGGGACTGATTCCTTGTGTTGGGTGTCTTAGAGGTCAGGCTAGTTCTGGTGTAGGTGTTCTTGGCTTTGTAATGAGCTCACCATCTTAGCAATTTGCCTTCTCCAGCTCCCTAATGGCCTGATAAAACCAACTCTGTTGGCTTGGCTGTGTGTTTTGTATACCCTTGGCTATGTGTAAGCCTGCTAGTTCCCTTATTCCTTGGAGAATCATGCCCAGCTTGGGGGTGGCAGCGCTGCTGAGAGATTAAGGAGCACGCTGGCCTATGGTTGGGTGGAGAGTTGCAGCGACGTAGCTGGTTGCGGATCGAGTTCATCATAAGATAAGTGATCTTGTCCATTTACTTCTGCAACTATATTTTCTGTTAATGAAATGATGACCTTAAATGAATGCTTGTGTGAATGCATGTTGATTCCACTGTGCAAGATACATGATTCTAGCTATGTATGTTGAATGATTGCATCTGTGCATGATAAATATTCACGTGTGCATATTCTAGCTCAAATATTTTTCTTAAGCATTATGTTTCAGCAATTTTGTTGCAATCACATGTTCATGGGGCTTTTAGTCTACATGGTTAACGCCATGGGTCGTGTCCTTCTCGCCGGTTGGAGGCATGGGGACATGACAAAAAGGTTGTGGCATTAGAGAGGCAAAATGAAGATGCAACTGCAAATGCAGCTTCATCTTCATTTTCCATGTTTTCCCAAGAAGAGTTTAAGGAGCTTGATATCAGAACTAATAGGGAAAATTTTGATTTCGTATGTGAGTTTTTCGGAACTCTCGCTGATATATTTGAGACTCATATAGTGTTTTGCAAGATGTATGTGGATTTGGAGGACCTAATTGAGAAAAGACAGGAGGCCTCAAAATCTTATGATGAAGTCGCTAATTGGTAGAGGTACATGAAGGAGAGGCCTGAGAATATCACTCTTCTCATGCCTTTTCAGTTTGAAAGAGTTAGAACTATTCTAAGAGCATGCGAAGACTTGGATGATACAGTGTCTGATGCCATAAAGAAAGCTTAGGCTATCTGCGGTAGAAGGTGGTATGTAGTGGATCATATCATGACTGAATTATCCTTTCCTACCATGGAACTTATTAAGAAGGCATGTCCACCTGGAATAATGATCAAGTAGGTTGAGAAACGAAGGGGTGACTAGGAGAATAAAATCAAGGAATTGGACCACATCAACATACATGATATGGAGCATTTAATCAAACAACCATTCACAGTGCAAAGCAAGATCCATGTTTACATCCGAATTCGGCATAAGTTGGATGATAATGAGGTAGAGGATTATAAATGGAATGCTCAATTAGGTATAGAATCAACCACTTATCATGATATCAAGGAGCTGCCGCGAATTTGGAGAGTCTGGAAAGATTTCCTAGGATATTAGCTTTGTTTAGTTTTTGGATCCCCTTTAGGGGGAAATTGTATTGTTTCTAATAATTGTTTAAGTAAATGATCTTCAATGTATCAGGGGCTCTTGAACTTTTGACTTTTGGAAGGGAGACTGATATAAGGGATCGAACAACACTTCAGCTTTTGCTAAGTTCTTTTATGTAATTTTTTACAGAGAATTCTAAATATAATGCAGTGTTGCAATTCTTATCTTTTCTACTTGATCTATCACATTTATTTGACAGTTTCATTTCTCTTATTCCAAATGATCAAATAGTACTGCGGTTCATTCGCAATTGGTTAATGTGTTTATTTAAATTTGATTTATCTCTATTAATTATTAATACATTGATAAAACTTCATGAAATTTATTTTATGAACTGTTTTTATCTATTTCTGCAAATGTTTTAGCGGTAAGAGTTTTATAGCTTATAAGTTAGTTTTTCAACTAACTTGAGCACTTGCAGGTTATCTTGAATGGTTTAATTCTGATTTACTGTTATTTAATTTTCATTAAACAATTTGTAATCTCAGCAAGTAGAGTCTCATTCTATTTATATTTCTTTCAATATGATGAATTGTCTTTTCTTTACATAGCTCAAGACAACTTGTCAATCGTCCAACACCTTTTGAAGTAGTTTAGATTTAGATTAGTTTCTTCTTCCTAGTTAGGTTTAAGTTGCCTTTTCTATTTCTCAACTCTTTGTTTTCCATTTTGGAAAATAGATCCTCTTATGGATCAAATCCATCCCTTAGCCAGCAGAGGCTACATAAGTATCCATGGGGGATTACTATACCAAACAGCTCGAGGATAGAACAATACATGCATGGGATTTTTTGAAGCCTTTGGCTAGGTTTTCTCCATGTGTTGTAAGCCTTGAAAACCCTAATTAGCCACATACGCAATTGGGGCTTCAACAAATGGCACTAGAAGGAGGGCCAACACATCATGCCTAAAATAAATAATCATACACCTCCTCCAGTAAGAGATCCGATCATTACTTGTAGTCGCGCTAGCACGTCTACCTCAAGGGAACAAGTAGATCAAGTCTCAGACACTGTTCCAGTTACCCCTGGACAAGAACTGGCTACTCTGTCAGACATATACATTCTCATATCGCCAATCCTAGGGCCCATCATAGTCAAACAACTGTTGAAGGGTAATTCCCACAACGTTGCCGAGTTTAGAAGAAAATTCGCTTAAGATCATCCTACTCATGATTTTCCTCAAGTCAGTAACCAAGACAGCCCAAGCCTAGGTGATCAAAACACTGAAAGACGTTGCGACCTTTTCAGTGATCCATCCACTCCTAGGTTAGATATAGGTTCCTTATTTCCATAGTCAGCAACTCCTCGACACAACATCCAAGTGGAAGGGCCACTCCCGTCTCCTCCCTCTTCTTCATCTTCATCTGACTAATCGTTAGATTCTAAATATTCATACTCCTCAGTAGAATCTATCCCAATGGCTGACGAGCGACCTAACAGGCTATGGTTAGACGGGGATGTCATATCTATTTTAGGCGATCAACACATATTGCCTAAAAATCCCAAGAAGTGGCTTCCAAAATTTAATCCAGATGATAATATTCCTGTGGAAGACCACATAAAATCCTTCATGCAGGCCATTAGACTTAGAAACGTTATCCATGAGGACATGGTTTGCATACTGTTCCCTTAAAAATTTGAGGGAAAATCTTCTACCTGGTACTTTTCCTTAGAAGTTAGCTCCATCCCATCATGGGATGTATTTTCTGAACTCTTCACTCAAAAGTTTGGGGATGACAAAACCTCATAGGAATTAGTAATAGATCTCTCTTCGATGAAAACTAAGGGTAAAGAAATATTCAAAGACTACAATCACCGGTTTTCATATTTAAAGAATAGGATCCCGAATACAGTACTTCCTGTTGAGGAATTACTAGTAGCTATATTAAGGGTCTCCCGACCCAAATAGCCATGTGGGTAAAAAGGGTCTGTAAAGAATCCTTGGAAGATGTTTTCTCCAAAGCCATTCAGGTTGAAAGAGACATGTTCTGTGTTGAAGAAAACCCTGACTCTACATCTGAACAAGCATCTACCTCATGTAGGAAAAGTGATGGTTCCCTTAAACCTGCTACTACCAGCCAAGATTTGTTCAATATGAGTGAATTCAAGAATCTCCTTCAAAGGATGTCTAATGAGATGGTAGATCTCAAAAACACAAACAATGAAAATAAATCAAATAATAGAGGATTCAATAGGCCACCTTTTAGGAGGCCAAAACAACATCCTCAAAATCCACCACCTCCAAATCCCAGTGAGGGGTTCACCTCAGAAGAGATTTTCTCTGTCTTGAAAGCCTTAGCTGTAGGAACACTAGACACCCCAGAAACCTCTGAAGATCAGTCCACTCAAGAATCACAACCTCCCCAAGAAGAAGAGGAGGATGACAAGTGGGTCAGCTTTGTGAGCTTGTTTTAAGAAGAAGAAGAAGAAACCGATATAGTTTTTAATCTCCAGCACACACACGATACTAGGTCTAAAGGGCCACCTCCCCAGGAGTCATCTCCTTCGACACAGACCCCTAGCAAAGGTAAAGCTCAAACTCAGAAGGACACCCTCATTCCTGAGCCACAATACAACCTGGCCGAGGATCTTAAGAGAGTCAAATAAAAAATATCTTTATTTGACCTTCTCAAAATCCCTTCCATAAGGGATTCCTTACCTAAAAGCATGATTATAAAGCAACCTAGAGTAGCTCAGAATAATAAAATTTACTCTACTTCCCGTACAATCGATCCTAAGCTTGGAAGAAAGGGTACTCCTCCCTTTTTACTTACCTTTGAGATATTTAATAGAAATGTGCATAACTGTATGGTAGACTGAGGTGCATCATATAATGTCATGCCCCTTTCTGTGTGTAAGAAGCTTAATTCCACCTATGAAAACTGCCCTATTCAGATTGTGCAATTAGATAGATCCAAGGTTCAAGTGGCAGGGAGGCTGAGAAATGTACTTCTCAAACTATCTGTAGTTCTTCGGATTCATCAAACAATAGATATTGTGATTGCGGATATTCCAGAGACCTATGGTATGTGGCTGAGTCAAGATTGGTTAGAGAAACTCAAAGGTTACTTTGCTACGGATTGGTCTCACTTGTGATTTCCTCTTAATGGGAAACCTAATAAGCTCAAAGTTAACAGTGAACCTTTCATGAAACAAACTGTAACTGATCTCGATGGCTCCAACGAATCTGTTTCCTTCTTTAACAATCAAATTGAACATTTCACATTTGACACTTTCTTTGGATACTTACCTGCTGATGTATCACCAATAGATAATGAGCAGAAACACTCTCAGGTAACTCATCTTACGTCTATTCCGTTCTCTAGCAATGTTGTATTCAAATACCAATTTCAGAATTGATCCTATAGTTTGGACCTTGTTTTTTGATGGATCTAGGTCAAAGGAAGGAGCAGGTGCAGGATGTGTACTTATTGATCCTAAAGGGATCAAAACCATGATTGCATGCAGGTTTTGAATGTACCAATAACGTGGATGAGCACGAGGATTTAGTCCAAGGACTCAGGAAAGCTATCGATATAGGATCTAAAGCCGCATTGAATGTGTGGGAGGCTCCAAAATCATTGTGAAACAGGTATGGAATTAGATACACTGTCTATCTCCATGCCTACCTAATTATCAAAGATTAATTAGGGAGATGACTAGTTCCTTCTCAACATTTAATATTAGATCCATTCCTAGATCCCAGAACTTTGACGCATATTTTCTAGCCAACACTACATCTAAATTGATCCCTCCCGAAGGCTTGTCCCCACAAACCTTCTCTATCGAATTGATGTACAGACCCTTAATACCCGACAATGTCACAAATTGGAAGGTGTTTGATGATGATCATCAAATACTTGACTTCCTATCATCCCAAAATACTTTCGAGGGTATGGCTATTGAAAAAGCCAATCATGAGAAATCGTTGTCTGATCCTTCCAACATTATCCCCAAATATGTCATCAATCTGGAGAAGTTCTATGATTTACAAGATAAATTTAGACAAACCATCAGTTGCAAGACTCAGAGCTCGACTATGAATCACACCCTTGTTAACTTAGGAACAGAGCACAAACCCTGATTTATCAATCTTGGAATACCCTGTTCCCGTGACGAAAGAAATTTTTTTATCAAACTCTGCAAGGAATATAAAGATGTTTTTTCCTGGACATACAATGAACTCGGGACCTTTGATACTACCATCATGCATCATAACATCCCTATGAAACCTAATGTAAAACCCTATGAGCAAAATTTAAGGAAAATGCACCCTAGTCTAGAGCCTTCTGTTATGAAAGAACTAGACAAATTGCTCTTGGCTAGGATCATATTTCATGTCCGCCATATGCAATGGATAGATAAATTGGTCCCTGTTCATAAAAAGAAAGGGGAAATCGTACTCTGCATAGACTTCAAGAACCTGAACCGTGCCTTTGAAAAAGATAGCTATCATGTTCCTCCAATGGAGCAGATCCTACAGAAGTTATCCAGATCAGAGATGTTTTCGCTGCTAGATGGTTTTTTTTTGTTACAACCAAGTCTTCGTTGCACGCAACGATCAACTAAAAACTACTAATAGACCCCTTGGGGAACATTTGCATATAGATGAATGCAATTTGGACTAATAAACGTAGGAGCCACATTCCAGAGAGCTATGGACATAGCTTTCAGGGGTTTGATCCATAGTTTTGTTGTTGTGTACCTTGATGATATTACCATTTACTCTAAAAGACAACATGATCATTTGTCTGTCCTAAAATAGGTATTCGAAAGGTGCAGGAAATTAAGCATCTCCCTCAATCCTAAGAAGTCCATCTTTGTGCTAACATAAGGTAAGTTGTTGGGTTTCGTAGTTTCGAAAGAAGGTATGATCATTGATCTTGAACGCGTCGAAGCAATCTCCAAGATCTGCCTTCCTAACTCTCGTAAGGCAATGTAGTCGTTTTTGGGTAAGATTAATT
Organism: Pseudotsuga menziesii; assembly: GCA_001517045.1. NCBI lineage: Eukaryota > Viridiplantae > Streptophyta > Pinopsida > Pinales > Pinaceae > Pseudotsuga > Pseudotsuga menziesii. Next base: position 1,168,085 of record LPNX010803592.1, read on the forward strand.
TTGTTCGAAGATTTGTTCCTAATTTTGCTCAAGTAGTTAAACCCCTGTAGTTTTTGGTCAAAAAAGATGTACCATTTAAGTGGTCCAAAGAATAGGAAAATGCGTTTACTAAAATTTGGAAAACCATAGCAGAAGCACCTACTCTCATGTCCCCAGATTTCAATAAATATTTTATATTGTATACATTCACTACTAACTTTTATTATGTTGTTGTCCTCATGCAGAAAAATCACGAATACATCGAAATCCCCATTTATTTCATGAGTTCGGCATTCAAAAGGGGCTGAACTCAACTACTCCCAGGTTGACAAATAGGCCTACACAGTATACAAATCAGTAAAACATTATAGGCCTTATCTTTTGAAGTCCAGGACTAAGGTGATTGTCCCTTATGCGACAATTCACAATGTTCTCGTCCAAAAAGAGTTAGGAGAAAAGAGAACTCACTGGATGATCACCCTTAAAGAATATGATCTAGAGATTAAGCCTGTGAAGATCGTTAGAGGACAAGGTTTGTGTCATCTCACCGCCCAGTCAAACAACTCTGAAAATCAGCAAGCTTATTGGGAACAGGAAGAAGCTACTCCTACAGGTTATGTTAATGCACTTGAAACTAAGACATCTGAATGGTATGATCACATCAGATTCTTTCTTCATAATGGGTTTGCTCCTGAAACCCTAGATCCCAAAAAATGTAGGGCATTGAGGATGAAATAATCCCCTTATCAACTTATTAATGATGTTCTCTTTAGAAATAATTATGATGGATTGTTTCTCAGATGCCTGGAAAAAGATCAAACTGATGATTTCCTATTTCAATTTCATGTAGGACCTGCAAGTGGACACTTCTTAGGTGATACCATGACTCACAAAATTATCAAGACATTATACTATTGGCCTACCCTATTTAGAGATGCCCATTCATTTGTTAGAAAGTGTGAGCCTTTCCAGAAGTGTGTTGGCAAAGTTAAGAAACCTACTTACCCCTTGCAGCTAGTAGCAGTCCAATTCCCATTTCAGCAGTAGGGATTGGATTTCGTCGGTCCCATCAACAACATATCCTCATTACAACAGAAATACATTTTAACAGCCACTGACTATTTCACAAGGTGGGTATAATCAGTCCCTTTAAGACTGTGTAACACAAGCCAGGTAATTTTCTTCCTAGAAAATCAAATAATCACCAGGTTTGGCACCCTTGAGTATCTTGTTTTTTATAATGCCTCCTATTACCAGTCCATTGACTTGACTAGATACGCAATTGAAAAGGGGATAAAGCTTACATTTTCTTCTAATTACTACCCCCAGGGCAATGGGCTTGCGGAATGCTCAAACAAAAAATTGATAAACATCCTTAATAAGACAGTGGCTTCACATCATAAATACTGGGACACCCAAATTTACTATGCTCTTTGGGTAGATCGAATCACCCCAAAGGCATCCCTTGGTAACTCGTGTTATTGCCTTGTTTATGGCAAGGAAGTTGTCCTACCAACTAATCTCACCATTCCTTCATTGCAATTGGCCCAATTCATCCAAGAGAGTGACTCTTCCCCATTACAACAGAGGATTGATTCTCTGCTCAAACTAGAAGAGGATAGAGAGAAAGTCAAGAATAAATTCTACCAACATCAACAGTTGGTTAAGAAATGGTTCGATGAGAGGTCTTCTTCTAACGGAGGTTTCTCAGTAGGAGATTTAGTGTTGAGATGGGACAAACAACACAAGGATAAAAAAGAATACACCAAGTTTCAGTTCCTTTGGTTAGGACCATTCATTGTTACAGAAAATATTGGTCCTAGTACAATTCGACTACAAACATTGGAAGGCATCGAAGACACCTTGCTAGTGAATGTTTTTATTCTCAAGAAGTACTTTGTCTGAAAAAGGTTGATTGAACATTGTACATAGGTTTGGTGTGTTATTTTCTTTTTGCTTCTGAATGTTTGCTTGGTTTTGGTAACTTTTGGCAATATCTACACCCTTGGCAATAATGAGTAATCAACTTTCTCAATATTCAATATTCTCATCTGAAACAGGTCTGTCAGTGTCTATCTTTTCTAACTCATATCAAGGTTTGTTATATTTGAATGATAACCATATTTACAAAATTTTGTATTGATGCCCTCTCATCCAGGTTAATACCTTCTACATGATTTACTCGAATGATGATAGTTATGGAAGAAAAGGCTCACCCTATGTAAGGTCTCATTAGGGCATTGTGGCATATCTTTATATCTTGGTCAATCTTACTCTTTGGGATTCAGCAACGGACATATATCTTCTTAAGTGAATTACAAGATGAGGGGTCTCATCATGAGCCCTCTTATTAGGTTCATGGGTGCTCAGTGGAATGACATCTTTTCCATTTAACATGGGGAGATGGCTGCCAGTTCTTTGGAAGATGGGAGATCCTATCATAGGTCGACTCATTTATGATATGTAGAGAATTAGTGAGTAATTCTGCCTACATATGGACACCAAGCCACGGTAGTGTCTTGTATTTCACACTTTACATCATACCCCAGTCAAACCCCAAACAAGAAAGCATTATACACATGAAGAGGGGGTCTTGTCTAAGGCCAACCTCACTATCATCATGGGCTTGATGTTGGACTGAAACTATCACCAAATGGTTCCCAAGCCATGATAGTTGCTTTCAACCATATAGTTAGAAGACAAGAGGTCTCCTTATCAAGCTGACTTGCATAGTTTCCAGGTCAAGTTTGTGAATGGCACTGATAACCAGAACATGGGGCAGTGGTCCTGTGTCAATGCAATCTTGCAATTCTAAAAAAAAGGTGTGGGGAGAAAAGTGATAGTTTAAAAGGCCGTGTGTGTAAAAACAAAGTGGTAAAGGTCTGATCTCAGGTTCAACTCTAACTTAAATGCATATGTTAGCCTTAGTTAAGATGACCCTATCTTCCAATGACGTTTGAATAAGAGTTGTATCATTTTTAAATGACCATGGATGGGATTGCATCAATAATTTTAAAGGTTTCTAGTTGGTTACATTCTTATGTTAACATTTCTTAGGAGTTAATCATTTTCCCATTGACAATTTTATTGGAAAGGATTATTGTTTTGCAGAGATAACTAGTTCTTCCAGCCAGTCGCCATTTGTTGTAGGTACAACAGATCCCATGTCATTTGACACGAGATCCCAATTACATATATGAAGATTACTTGGTAAGACTCTTCATAATATTAAAGGGTCTCCTGAATATTTTTATTTCTTGACTCTTGGGATTCATTAACTTAGCCAAATTTTCAAAAAGTCCTTGTTTAACTTATTTGTTTTTAACGCGGTAAGATTGGGTTTGTGTTTGGATCATTTTCCATCTCACATCTTGCAACCCACAAGTTGTAGAATACGGGAAACCTTTTATTTTTGATATTTCATTTTTAAACCCATAAATGTGGGATGCAGGATAGTTTTTATGTGTGTTTTTTTTTAGTCAACCCGCATCCCGCATTCTGCAACTTGCGGAATGCGGGTTGAAGGGTCATCATTTGTTTGCATTTCAGTTTGCATATTTCCACATCCCGCATCCTGCAAGATGTGGAATGCGGAGTGTAGAGCCAATTGAATAAATTTTTGCTATTTTGCATTTCTGCATCCTGCAACCCGCAAGTTACGGAATGCAGGTTGCAGAATAATTAAAAAACTTGCAATTTTGTTTTTGATGTCGCATCCCACAAAGCTGATCTTGACCGTTCGTTTTCTTTTTACCCTCATCTGAAGGTCTGTATTATTTCTTGGGATTTATAAATATGATATTTTTGATTTATTATTTTTCACTATTTTTACTGCTGTAATTCACCCTACTGTGTGATTTTTACCTCCAGATTTTACCGCACGACTCCAACAGTGATTACTACAGTTTCAGGTTGGTTACCAGGTTGCTATCTCTCATTTTGGATTGATTACTGTTCTTACTGTATAATTTAGTTTTAAATTCTGGTATAAATATTCAAAATGACACATGGCGACATCCAAAACCCCCATAATTACTAGGAGTAAAAACCTCCAGAAGGATATGTTCACCAAAGACCCTCACTTCGGTGTCTTTTCTGATACTAGCAGTCGTGTTACTGAAACATATCATTTAGACTGGTCTAGGGTTTACTCAATTTTTGATAACAATGACCTCTCAGATTTCTAGAGTGACCGAATGGTTTATGAGAGAATTAGAGATTCTGGCTTGCATATGATTGCTGCCAGACCAGCCATCCTACCTTATAACAATGCTATGCAATGGATTATTGACCATGCCAATGTGAAATATCATTCTTTCAATACCAGTACCTAGTCTCAACTAGCCAATTTCCGCTCAAAAACCTTTGTCGGGATTTATGCTCTTAAACCTTATACCCAGCTCCTAGATGCATATTTTGTTAACACTACCAAATCCAAATTCAATTTCGACCAGATGCTCAAATCCTGGATGACAGAACCCCACAAATTTTCTAAGAGGAAAGATGAACTATACCCTGTTGAGTGGTTCAAAGAGCCTTACTCCCTGTTAACAACCATGTTGTGCCGGCTTTATGGCCTTCCCAATTGTTCTTTATTTAAAGAGGAATAGGCTCCCATTGCTCATCACATTATTACTACAAGTGAATCTTTCCCTTCGGCCTCAATTCTATCACTGGAGCTTAAAAATGCCATCCAGAAGTTCCAAAAATCCACTGCAAAGGAAAAGCCCAATTTTTATCTTCCTGCCTTCATTATGGACATCTTCTGTGCTGACTTCCGTTACAATAATTTGGGATGGAGTTGGGAATTTCCGGCCCCGCCTGTACATATTTACCATTCTGATCTCTAGGATGGTAACTATGTGACTCATTTCTATGATATATGTGAAAGTTTTCTTGGCAGGGTGTATTTTTTGATTTTCAACAAAGAAGCCCCTGCATTCTCATCGGAGGCAAAATCTCTCATAGCCACTATGAGGGACTGGTATGTGGGTGAATATTTCACCTACATCAGGGTTTATGGCAGCAACGTAGATCACATGTTTCCTAAGGTCATCCCAGATAGGTTGGTCTTAGAAGATATCTCATTTCAAACAGTTACAGAGGGAATCTATAAGAAATGTGTTGCACCAAAGAGAAAATTTTGTCCTAGGTTTCCTATTACACTTGGATCCTTGAGCATTCCCTCTTCTACTTGGGCATCAGAGTTGAGTGACCATATCATGTCACTTAAAATTGTTTTTGCAATCAAAAGATAGCACGATCCTAAAGGGATTGTCAATTTACAACTAAGGCAGAACCATTTCAAAACAGGTTATGTTAATGAGGAAACTCCAGATGATTCCATTCATCAGGGAGTAGATACATTTTCTAAAGTCCTAGCAAGGGCTAAGATCAAAGAGGAACAAAGCCATACCCTGCAATATCAAAAGGAGATCAGGGACAGGGTAAAGCATTACAGGTCGATGGAGTTGGACATCCTGGAAAGGATGGCAAAATACAAGGAAGACAGAGAAGTTCGATCCTCAACAAAAGAAGCTCTATCATCCAAAACTACATCTGTGGAAACCAACTCAGGCTTGGAAAAAGGGAAAGCTCCCATGGGAGAAATTCCCCATAGATATCTAGAACAACAAGTTAAGGACTATTTGCAGACTTCAGAGAAAATAAAGCAAAAGATGAACAGAATGACTTCAACCTTAGATACACAAGAAGTTGCAACATCTCAGTCACCTGAAATTTCCCAAGTGTTAACAAATGTGATTGAAAAGACTGTACCTAAAATATTCAAGTTGAGGACACTTCTTTAAAGAAGACAGAGATTTCTAGTTATGTTCCTACTATTGATCTGACTAATTCAGAGGAAGAGGAGGGAAGAATTTCTCCTATGCCTTTTTCTATTGCGACTAGTAATGATTTCCAAGATATCACTAATGGTAGCAATGGTAATGTATTATCCCCTCTTCCTCAATCTCAACCTTTATGTCACTCTGCTCCCTCTTCTTCTGCAATACTTCTTTCTTCAATAATGGCTTTGTCATTATTTTCTGATGGTTTTGTTAAGACACCTTTTATGACAGAACTCTACCGTAATGCCACTTGTTTTCCTGAGTCAATCACACCTATCCTTAGGGTTGAACCTATTTACTCATATATTGAGACTCCAATTTTTAAAATCCATCTGCATATTCCTTCAATTAGCTCAGTTTCATCCCCTATGTTTGAGAAAATTGTAACAATGTCACCATCATCATTTCTTAAGGCTACTACTGTGCAAATTCCTGCTATGGAAGCTTCTGTTCATAACGTTTCTTCAGCTCCTAAAGTTACTCTTGCCCAGAATGTTACTTACTCCCCTACCACTTCTCATATCACTATGGATATACCTTCTCAAACAACAACTCAAACTTCATCTTTGATTTCCACAGGAATTTGCATACCTATTATTGATGAAGTCAGAGATTAGTTCAATGAAGACTTTGTGGTATCCCTGGGTGAATATAGATATAGTAAAGCTGAGAAATCTATGTTAAGATGAGGCAAGAAGAGGGGTAGATATCATAATGATATAGATATGTCAATGGTGAATGAATTTTTATGTACACTGCAATTGAATGATCCACAAGCTTATGCTACATACGCAGCTTCTGTTCTAGGTGTGTTCACAGGTTCCAATATGGATGCTGTCAACTCTCTAAACAGAGAGTTTTATAAGCAAAAGACAAAAATTATTAGTTTGAAAGAAGCACTAGAGCAACTCAAGAAACAACATCAGGACAAATAGGATGAACTCCAACTAAAGAATGTTGTTCTCAGTGAAGAGTTGCAGAAAGAAAAGAATGATAGTGCTACTTTGGTTCAAAAGGTTATAGCATTAGAGAGGAAAAATGAAGATGTAGATGCAAGTGTAGCTTCATCTTCATTTTCCAGGTTTTCCCAAGAAGAGTTTAAGGAGCTTCCTATCAGAAATGACATGGAACATTTTGAATTGGTATGTGAGTTGTTTCGAACTCTCGCTGATATATTTGAGACTCATATAGTGTTTGACAAGATGTCTATGGATTTGGAGGACCTAATTGAGAAAAGATAGCAGGCCTCAAAATCTTATGATGAAGTCGCTGATTGGTAGAGGTACATGAAGGAGAGGCCTGATAATATCACTCTTCGCACCCCCTTTCAATTTAAAAGAGTCAGAACTATTATCATAGCATGGGAAGACTTGGATGATACAATGGCTGATGCCATAAAGAAAGCTCAGGCTATCTGTGGCAGAAGGTGGTATGCAGTGGATCATATCATGACTGACTTATCCTTTCCTACCATGGCGCTTATTGAGAAGGAATTTCCACCTAGACTGATGATCGAGCAGGTTGACAAACGAAGGGATGACCAAGATAAGAAAATCGAGGAATTGGACCACATCAGCATACATGATATGGAGTAGTTAATCAAACAACCATTCGTAGTGAAAAGAAAGATCCATGTTTACATCTGAATTTGGCATAAGTTGGCTAAGAATGAGGTCAAGGATTATAATTGTAATGCTCAATTAGGAATAGAATCAGCCACTTACCCTAATATCAAGGAGATTCTGCAAATTTGGAGAGTCTGGAAAGATTTCCTAGGATATTAGCTTTGTTTAGTTTTTGTATCGCCTTTAGGGGGAAATTCTATTGTTTGTAATAATTATTTAAGTAAATGATCTTCAATGTATCAGGGGCTCTTAAACTTTTGACTTTGGAAGGGAGACTGATGCAAGGGATCGAACAACACTTCAGCTTTTGCTAAGGTCTTTTATGTAATTTGTTACAGATAATTTTGAATATAATACAGTGTTGCAATTCTTATCTTTTGTACTTGATCTATCAAATTTCTTTGACAGTTTCATTACTCTTATTCCAAATGATCAGATAGTATTGTGGTTCATTTGCAATTGGTTAATGTGTTTATTTAACTTTGATTTATCTCTGTTAATTATTAATACATTGATAAAACTTCATGAAATTTCTTTTATGAACTGTTTTTATTTATTTCTGCAAATGTTTTAGCAGTAAGAGTTTTATAGCTTATAAGTTGGTTTTTCAACTAACTTGAGCACTTGTAGGTTATCTCGAATGGTTTAATACCGATTTACTATTATTTAATTTTTATTAAACAATTTGTAATCTTAGCAAGTACAATCTCATTGCATCGAGAGGCGCTCTACATCCTAGTATGGGGGAGATCTTGTAACGTGATGTAACGTTAGTAACGTTTGTAACATGTCGGCAAAAAAATAATAGTGATAGTGAATATAATGGGAGAGATCTTGGAACGTGATGTAAAGTTAGTAACGTTTGTAACATGTCAGCAAAAAATAATAGTGATAGTGAATATTATGGGAGAGGTCTTGTAACATGATGTAACGTGTGTAACATGTCGTCAAAAAATAATAGTGATAGTGAATATTATGGGAAAGATTTTGTAACACAAAATTAAAAATAATATCACTTTCATAAAGTTATTTTTATTAATAAAAAATGAAATTTCTAATAGGCCAAAATAAATGTCAGCCACAAAAACAACCTAATATGGGGGAGATGTTGTAATCTTCCTACCTAACAAAACAATAAAAAAGTAAAAATTTAATTATCCGTAAAAAAAATATGTGGGTCAAGAAAAAAACNAACACCAAGGATCTGAGTACTAGGAATGGAACCTCTAACAATTTCTTTGTTCTTAACGCCCTGTATTCTCCAGGGACTAATCACTTCAACAATCTCCGATGGTTCCATGATAGGGTTATCCGAAGTACAAACAAGATGGATGTTTGTTGTGCCAACCATTCTCACTACCCTTTGGAAAAAGGTAATGCAGAATTATTACCACTGTCCAGCTCTGAATCTGCCTCTGACCATCAGATCAAATGTGAGTAACTTTTATTTTTCGAGGGTGCCTCTATCCCATTTTGTTCATGCGTCAGACAAACAACCTGGTCCTCTCCATATTATCATATCTTCGGAACCAATTATCTGATATGAACAATTTTTGGATCCAATCACCTACTTCTTCAATTAGCAGTCTTGGTTGGAAATCGTACATCTAAAAGAGATCTTATCCATAAATATGTAGAATCTTGTCCAATGCCCAAAATAGAAGTATTACCTATTATTGAAGATATCTAAGTTTCCAGAGTCAAGGGTAAAACTTAATTTGAAATGGTTGGATCTAAACCATCCCTTAACTATGTGTGTAAATATTATCTAGACATAGCAGATGAAATATTATCCCAACCAGAAGGTATTGTCCCAAAAGAGATTCCATATCAGGAATTATATCATTTCATGATGATACCATGTGAATTGCTAGGAACATGTGAAGTATGTGGCTAACCTCAGGATGAACTTTTGTAAGGGGAATAGAGTAGGCTACCGTAAAACAAACGATCTTCCTTTTTTTAGGAGATTTGGAACTATTATATGTCTAAGGTTCAATATCAAAATCATTTTCAAAGTTTTCCCTGATTGTTTCAACATAAAATTAAAAATACCTTGGCCCTTTTAGAACAGGTTCGAGTCAAATAGCAATGATTTGTTTGATAACTCTTGGATAGAGTATTATAAAGAAAAGATTCATTAGATAATAAACTATGGGTTCCAAGCCATCTTTGGCAATAAATTAACGATTTGAAGCGGTCAACCTTTTCTCTCGGATTTTCAATCAACCAACGTTGATATGTAAATAGAGGAGGATATGGCTGCATATGTTCCAATCGGATACCAATTGCTTGAATGCATTTGAAATCCTCGATATGTTCCTTTCCTACAAGATACAATGGTTTCCATGAATTCATGACCAATTCGGTTTTGGTCATGGATTTTGAATTATATCTATGAAAAGCACCTTGGATACGTTTTTTAGGGAAAAAACCATATTTGAATGCTCTTCTCATTGAACTATGAGTAGTATAAAGTCTTTTCAGTAGTTATTCATTTGCAAAAAATTCTAGGTGTGAAAACACAAGGCACTGCTCTTGAAATAGGAAGGGATCCCAAAGAAATTGTTTTCCTAGAAAGACCATCGGTTTCTTGGAGGGTTTATATTGCATCGAAGTTTCTATAGAAAATTGAGATCTTCTTATCTTCCCTTCTTGAAATGATCTGAACTGATACAAAGATCCTAATGAATTGGGTCTTTTTGTACGATCGAATCGATTACTGCGAAGAAAACTAAGACGCTAGGTCCTAGTAGCACAAACTATTTTATTGATCATGGTTTTATTGTACATGGTTTAGGAGGATTTGCACATGGTTTTAAAACCATGTGCAAGGCCTCCTAAACAACCCATGGTTTTATTGTACATGGCTTAGGAGGGCCTTGCAAATGGTTTTAAGACTATGTGCAAGGCCTCCTAAACAACCCATGATTGTAGGAGGGCCTTGCATATGGTTTTAAAACCATGTGTGGGGAAATTATGTAATTTTTGTTCCTACACAAATAAAAAATAATAAAAAATATTATATGTCGGCCATAAATAATATTAAATATTAATAACAATAAAATTATATGTGGACCTTAAATAAAAAGATGTGTCTTTTGGTTTNGCTTGCACCTCCAGATATTTGATCCATCTCGACGCTTGATAGAGCCTAGGATTTGGATCTACGCTGGCTCTATTTACATTTCTATCAATATGATGAATTGTCTATTCTTTACACAGCTCAAGACAACTTGTCAATCATCCAACACCTTTTGAAGTAGTTTAGATTTAGATTAGTTTCTTCTTCCTAGTTACGTTTAAGTTGCCGTATTTGTTTCTCAAATCTTTGTTTTCCATTTTGGAAAACATATCCTGTTGTGGATCAAATCCATCCCTTAGCCAGTGGAGGCTACATAAGTATCCATGGGGGATTACTATACCAAACAGCTCGAGGATAGAACAATACCTATGTTGCATTGTTTGAAGCCTTTGGCTGGGTTTTCTCTGTGTGTTGTATGCCTTGAACACCCTAATCAGCCACATACACAGTTGGGGCTTCAACAGGATGAAAGGGAAGCACAAAATAGAGGAAGCTGGGACGAGGAAGGGTGCGACAAGGAAAATCAAACCTAGAGTCACTGGAAGTGTGGCAAGTAGAAGAGTAAAGGATGAGAAGCATCAAGTCAGAAGACTGTAGGATTTAGAGCCGCAGAAGACTAAAGGATGGGCTTTTGCGGCTAGTTATGACTTGTACAAGCAGGCTAAAAGATGTTTCCGTGGCTAGTTATGGACATGATCAATGAAATGTAGGAAGTTTTGTGGCTAGTATGGCCTGTCATTAATATAATAGAAGATATTCTGTAGCTACTTATGAATGTATTAACTGAGCTATACTCAATCGACCTGCGGGGTGTTGTAATTTATATAAATAATAAGAACCTGAGTCTGTATAAGGGGTAGCTAGTCAGTTAGAAGAATAGTAAGGAGAGATCAGAGAAAAGTATGATAGAAGTAGGTTGTTGAGCCACGGGAATGCAACTGTGTGCGCAGACCCTTTTGTAGAGTCATTCTACAGCTGAGTGTGCAGATAGTAGAGTTGAAGAGTCGATCCAGGTTGTGTGCAGATTAGTAGGAGTAAATAGAAGAAAATCATAAAAACAGATAGCATGAGAGCAATAAGAGTTGAGCTAGAAAGACATATCTCAAAACAGTCTACAGGTCGGAGACTACAAGGCGCTATATATTTCTCATGCCAGATGAAGAGCACCTTGGTGGTTTTTCCTAGATGGGTTTCCACGTTATTTCCTGTGTTGATAAATGCTGAATTTTGAATGGTTATTAGTTAATGTTGAATATTTGATTATTTTGCATTGTTTATGATTATTGTTGGAATGAATGTTGCATTCTTGATAAAGCAGTGAATGAATAAATGGTTAAAGCATTGTCGAGCACTTGGCATTATTTCATGTGAAAATATTGTTAAGGTTATAATACAGTCGCATCCTTGTCATTTACCTTTAAGGAATCAGCTGCATCACACAGTTGCACGAGTTGTTAAGCGTTAAAGTTGCTAAGGACAAAGTTGTGTTGCATGACGATTGTGCTGCACTGTTGTGCCACCGTTGAGTAGTAAAATACTCCAACCCTCCATCTCTATCGAGCTCCTTGGTCATGCGTTGAGGGACTATAATACCTTGTCGACTGCAGAAACATGGTTCTAGAAGTTACACATTAAGATATCTCGGGTGAGACTGTACCTACCTCATAGCTGTTGTCAACTGAGCTTGCTCCATGAGGGCGATGTCTTTGGGTGTTTTGTTGGTTTCATGGGTCTATTGAACTTGGGTCATGAGAGTGTGGGAAAGTAGGCCAACATGATCTAATCAATTAAAGTTTTCTTTCTTGTAGGAATTTTCGGAGACAACACCTATGCATCAAGTACAATATGTACATGTTGGTATTGGTAGTAGCGATGGTTCAACACAGATTCAATATGTTGTACCAAGGAGGCTATTTGAATCTCCTGACCAGTAATTCCCTTTAGATTCCACAACCTCATCGGATGTTGGATATCAGGAGGACCCTTCACCCAATACTACTTCAGAGGATGTTAGAGGGGAGAGTAGCATCGAATGTGAAAGTTGATATCCTAGAGCAGTACATGTGGTTAGCAAGGGATCATTTCCTGTTACATTCTTGGCAGACAAGGACTATGCTCCAATCAAGATACCAAATACTGCAAGTGTTATTTAATTAATTCAGTTTTTTTTCATGTAATTAAAAGCCACATAATTGAATTATTTTTAATTAATGATCATATTGTTTTTGTGGGAAATAATGTTTTTTATAAGAACTTCCATGAGAAGGATTTGGATAGTTTTGGTCCTAGCAGTCGTACATGGTGGAATTTCCAAAATGACAAATTGAAAGATGATTTGATGAACCTCATGGTTAACTTGTTTGGTGACACCTCAACAAAAAAGGTGTCACCGCAGCAGCTGGCTTAAACTTGAAATATGTTAGGGCAGATTATAGGGACAATTTGAAAATTAATACTAAGTATGAGTGTCCTCTGATGGTTCCAGAGAAGGAGGGAAGGCACTCATTGATGATGCAAAGGAGAAGGAATTGAGAAAACAAGGAAAGACTCATCCAATCGGTTCAATAAGGTATGCCACATATCATATTTTCAATGAAAATGTTCAATATTATTTTTTTACTTTTAAATATATTTAAGTTGTGATATCTAACATATTTGAAACCTTTCATAAGTTCCTCGACACCTCTAAAGTGACAAAGGCAAGGGTAGAAAAAAACAGGAAGCACAAACTGGGCTAGGGTGGATATCAAAAACTAAGAGAAATAATTGTAAGAAATGAATGATCATTATTTGTAGCCAAATTTTTTGTAATTGTAGCAAACAAATAATTTATTTATCATTGTAGTGAACAAATAATTTTTATGGTGTTATGCATTGCAGGGAAATGATTTTCAATAAGAAGCCATTGAATAAGACTTGAGGCTCAGCTTCAAGTATGGTTTTCAACATGTGTTGTAACGTCAAAAAAGATTGGGTCAAACCCCAATTTCCCCATTGATGCACATAGAGGTAAATAAAACCATATGTGCATGTTCAATTTGCTCACATTACTTTGGACTTGAATTATGTGTTATGTCAAATTTGTATATGTGAAAAATAAATTTCTTTTCTGGTTTTCAAGGTGAGAGCAACAAAAGCAGCGATTGTAGCAGTACCAAACAAGTACCAGATGATGGTGGGGAGCTTCCTCATGTTGGTGGCAAGAAACCCAGCCATGATTCATGTATGTATGCTATAAAATAGAATTATTAATTATGATTTCAAATATATAATTGATGATGTGTAGTAATAAAAAAATTTCTCTGAATGGAAGAGCATGTACCTGCTCATGTTCAAATGGAAGAGGACCAAATGGAAGAATCAATGAACACTCTAATTCTCTCAGCTAGTCATCCAACATGTAAAGATCATTGTAATGATATCAAAAATAATGATGCCCCTCACTAGCAACCTCCACACCCTACTATTCGACATACTAGAAGTATGGTACAGGAGAGAATACCCAAACAATCAACGAAAAGAGAGGGAACAACAATTTCAACGTTAAATGACGACAAATTAGATGTCCCCATCTTGGAATTTATGAAAAAAAAGGAAAAAACAAAAAATGTAGTTGTATACATTTAAGATTTGTATTTGTATTAGTCGATGCATAGATTATTTTTGATAGTGTGTGACATCTTCCAAGGACTATGGTTATCCTCATGGGGATGGCTACCCCTTCTTGAGTTAACCTGAGGAAGATGAGATGACCACATGATCTTCCTTATCTGGTGATGATGATTATGAGCTTCCACTCTTTGCATGAGACACACGAGATGTCTAGCCACATGATATCTGGGCAGGAAACCTACCCTCATGTTGAATTGATGTGCATGAGCCTAGTATGATGTCATTTTGCATTCTTATGTTACGTTGACTTGCATGTTTACTTGTATGTGATGTTTATCCTTGCAATGACTCGTGATTGACCCTTGCATGGTAACATTGAGCTATACAACCCTTAAATGGTTACATCCATCTTTTTAATGACTAGTGTGACCCCTTAGTGGGGTTGTATTCCCTTTTGTTGACCTTAGGATCCCTACTTGGGTACCATCCACCATAGCGCTACCATATGTGACTTTTTTGGAGTACTTTGTTGTCGTTTGTTATTGAGAGTTGGTCGTACTATTGTTCTTCTGTTGTTTTTTGTTTGTCAGGGTTCGATGATCTATTTTAGGATATTTTCTGGTTCTCGGTTGTCTCTTTTCACATGTATGTTTTTCTAGTTCAGCAGCATGCAAGTAACCTAACACTAAGAAGTTGAAGTCCGTTTAGAAGCATTTTTTTCTGAGGATAAGGGAGCTCTTCCCTAAAATTGTATTTTTAGTTATCTTATGTTGAGTTTATAATTGGGTTAGATCTTATATATAATGCTACTGTTATGTATTGTTTTCTTTCATTATCAAGTTAGATCTGATATAGATTGCTACTCTTATTAGTGTTATTGTTTTAAGTACTTTAATGGTTATTGCAACTCATTGTTTCTGGCACATGCTGGACATGAAGGATATTTAGGTATGGTTTTTCTATGCTGGACATGCTTGTCTCATTGTTTCAGCTTTGATTTTGAATATTTGAGAAAAATAATTATAAAATACAGATGAGATGAATCTACCTAATAGTTTGCATCTTTTCTCAAAATGAGTTGAAATGTGCATTAGTACATTTTTATGGATCTTGTGTCTTTAGAATGGCGCTTGTGTAGTCCAGTGAATTGACCCTAGTTAGTTTTCTTTCCTTTGTTAATTTATTATTCTTTCCTATCAATTGATTGAGTTGTGAATGCTTTGTGCTTGTGTAGGATCTAAAAGGATTCTTTGACTTGTTAGTCATTACTTATTCTTGCTCAGTTAGTGAGGGTTTGGAGGTTTTTATGAATGTTTTTTTTTCTCAGAAATTGTTTGGGGTTTGGGATGAGTGAGAGATCCTCCCTTGTCACACTTAGGCCCACAAATGGGGGGGTGGATTTATAAAGTGCGAGCCTATGGCTGGGTGGAAAACCTCTATAGAAGAATCATTCTTCAAATTTGATCCCAAATTAAGTATTTTATCCTATGATGTTTATGGGGATGCACCCTTATTTCCCTATTCCTCTTTATTTCCACAAGAAACCATCCAAGTTATTTTTGGTGTACATCTTGTTACTACCTATATTGCATGGGTGTCCACCAAGGAGTTTTGAAGCTTTCTGGGCATAAAAGAAACTTGTAGCAACATTCTAGGCATTAATTTCTCAAATCTTAACAACCCAATGTGTGTGAAATAACAGCAACAAGTATGATGCCTCAAGTCTAGGAAAACCTGGGTGTGAAAGAAACCTTAAGTATCCATGATTATGTATCTAATCCACAATGAAGAGCATCATTTTTAAATATAGGTTAATTGTAGTTTTGAGGAGGATATCAATTTTGAGGACGACATTTAGTATCTAATACTCGTTTCCTACCAACATCATTGTAAGAGCCTAGAGGTATGCCTAGATTTGAAGTACAATATTTGCTACAAATTCTAGGGTAAAATAGCTAGTCTCAAACAACTCACTAACCCCCATATGTTACCCACCAACATTGAATTTTGATACTTGTGTGGAGCATGCATGGACACTTATATTGACCTACATGGAAGGTATACACTATGCATGCTTTCTAAAGACTAGTGCATCTCTTCTCTGGATTTGCACCCCCTATGAAATGTGGTCTCTCTCACCATTAACTAGTCTCAAACAACTCACCAACCTACTAGTATTTGGCACCACTGGTGAAACTACTAGATGTAGCAATTTCCTTATTAGTTGAGTGCATGTGAACAACTTGTGGTAGAAATCTACATGTGTGAGATATTAATTTTCATTGATTTTAAAGATATATGTGAGACAAATTAAATAGCATGAGATGAACATACAGACAAGGTTTGAGGGGGAGAAATTATTCTACATATTGATAGGGGGAGCAGTATGGTTAGATAAAGAAAATCAAATAAAATGAAGCAACATTGTGATGTTGTCATTGATGCATGCACACCTTTTATGAATTTACTAGATGACTATTGATACATTCATTATGCGGGCATGTCCTTAGATGTCACAGGCATGTCCCACACTTGAGAGTAAAATTGCCCTCGTCTATTTAAAAATGCATGCAGAGCAATAGAGAAATAAAAATTCCCACAAAGAAATAGAGTAAAAATTCCTGTAGCTTGTAAAACTTTTCGCAGCTAGTTAAATATGCCCACATTTAAGTTTTAGAATACACTTACATCAATTCTCCAATTTGGATAAGCAATTGATTTGGGAAAATGTCTGCATTCTGTTGAGAAATTCCCTACAGCCAGTTTGTAAATGCTCGTTGGATTGATACATTGCCCACACTACCTTATAAAATTCCTATGGGCGTCAAACATATGCACGCAGATCTAGAAAAATGCCTGTAGAAATGCACAAAAGGTTGAAAAATGCCTACAAGAAGCCATAGCAATAGATGAAGTAAAATGCAGGAATAAGTTAGGTACAATATTTTTTCACAAATATCTTGATACATTCATTATGCGGGCATGTCCTTAGATGTCATGTGCATTTCAATGAAAAAGTTAAACACTTGAAACCTAAAGCTAAAGTAAAGCTGTTATGGGAAGCCTGATCTTATAAAGATATTTTTCAACTATATTGTAATACCACTAAGATGTAGATGAATTTCCATAAGTCCTTGATTTGTTTCAATTGTATTCTTTATCATGGCATCATAGGTGCACTAAAAATGCCCGCAGCTAGTTAAATATGCCCACATTTAAGTTGCAGAATACCTTTACATCAATTCTCCAAATTGGATAAGTAGTTGATTTGGAAAAATGTTCATAGCCTATTGAGAAATGCTCTCATACAGTTTGAAAATTCTAGTTGGACTAATAAATTCCTGCACTACCATATAAAATGCCTATAGGCCTCAAACAAATGCACGCAGGTCCAGAAAAATTCCCACAAAAATGCACAAAATGTTGAATATGGTTAGATAAAGAAAAGGAAATAAAGTGAAGCAACATTGTGATGTTATCAATGATGCATGCTTACCTTTTATGAATTTACTAGATGATTGTTGATACATTCATTATGCGGGAATGTCCTTACATGTCACAAGAATTTCAATACTTTGTTGGAATTTCAACAATTTTCCCGCGGGAATCATTCCACCTTTATTTAATGCATTTTGGGGTTCGCCGACCATTTATCTATTACCCTATGGGCATGTTTAACTAGCTATTGGCATTTTATCTTAGTCTTGCATGCATAATACAATACTTCCGAGCATTATGTACATTAAGTGCGGGATTTAAATGTCTTCAAAATATTTCTCTAACTCATAGTTTTACCTGGAAGCAGGGTTGATAGGGTAGTAATATGGTTAGATAAAGAAAAGAAAATAAAGTGAAGCAACATTGTGATGTTGTCATTGATGCATGCTTGCCTTTTATGAATTTACTAGATGATTGTTGATACATTCATTATGCGGGAATGTCCTTAGATGTCATTGTCATATAGTCTTCATGTGTGGGTGCTTGCATACTTATGTGGGCATGTACTTACATGTCAGGGGCAGATGACTTACCAAATACATCTCTGTAGGAAAAAAATATACGTATACTAGATTTTAACCACCTGGTCCTAAAGCTACCTTAGCCTATGCTTTTCCTAATGCCTTAGTGACCTTCACCTTTGTTTATGGGTCTCGATCTCAATCTGCCAATGTACCTCTACGCAAATTTTGGAGATGAAGGGGGTGGACAGTCTTGGGGATAAAAAACCCCCAAAGCTGGGATGCCATTAAATTTGAGTTGAATCACGACGCTATCCCAATAAAAGTGGCCTGTAGGAAGAATTCATACTATAAAAATTGAGTCAAACAATAAAC
The DNA here is from genome assembly GCA_001517045.1 of Pseudotsuga menziesii. NCBI lineage: Eukaryota > Viridiplantae > Streptophyta > Pinopsida > Pinales > Pinaceae > Pseudotsuga > Pseudotsuga menziesii. Next base: position 1,186,569 of record LPNX010803592.1, read on the forward strand.
TGATCTATGTATGGTGCAACTTAATGGTTTCTCCATGCTCACAAGATAGCTTTCTGGTTGTGTCAAGGAAGTGGTTCGTTGAACGAACAAGAGTTTCCTCCTCGAAAACCTTGGAACCTCCTCTGCGACCTTGGTCCTAGTTCATGGGTGAGGTAACTAAAAAACCTCCTCTGCAACCTTGGAAACACCTTTGCGACCTCGGTTCTAGTTTGTGGGTGAGGTAAGTGAAAGATGTAAAATTTCGTTGTCACGACAAGGGGAAGGTAAGATGGATAGTTTTGATTGTTTGTTTTTTTTTAATGTTTATTAATTATCATTGTCGTTGTATTTGGAAGGATTATCATGTTCATTGTCTATATGGCCATCATCATCATCATCATAGAGAACATCATTGTCAATAGACCCTTTCTTGAAAACGATTTGTCATATGAGTGCAATATGGTGACCATTTCAAAGTTTGACACATAGAGGATTCTTAATAAAGACCATCTCATGGTTCTTATTTCCTATTCCATTTTCAAAGGCCATACTACAACATGAAAAGCAAAAATAGTGGGTAAAGGTATGAAGGTATTGTGAAATAGGGTGGTTTTTTTGGGGGAGCTATGAGTATGGGAAGGATTTCTTTATCGTTCCTAGGGATACATCCACTATGAATAAGAATTTCAACACATTTAAAGGGATAAAAATATGAGTGTTTATTTTTTATCCAAGGAAGCACTTTCACTTGAGATGGGAAGACTCTCCTTTATTGAGATGTTGTATGGAGAGTCTATTGAGAGCGATACCATCCTGTTATTTTAAGTTATGTTATTCAACATAAATGCTATGGCTTACTCATATTTCTTAGAAAAGATTCAAGTTTTTTTTAGCCTTTGACTATACTCTACTAATTTCTCCTTTGGATGAGTTGTTTTCATGGCATATTAATGCCTTACTTCAGGGAGGGGGTTCACTTTACCCCCTAGGTTCTTCCTTGGATAATCCTTCAGGGATCATTATGTGCTTCTTTTGACTACATGGAATGTCTTTATGGTGCTATATTGAGGCTTGATTTTGTACACCCTTTGATGATGGGCTGCAGAATATGTTTTTGACATAGACTGGGTACTTTGTACTAACAAAAGTATAAGATATAAGATATTTTTGAAATTATTAAAACCAAATCAAAATGTAATTTTTGAAGTTATAGAATTTTTTTGTTGTTTTTACCAGTTGGGCCATACTACAACATGAAAAACTAAAATAGTGGGTGAAGGTATGAAGGTATTGTGAACTAGGGTGGTTTATTTTTGTTTTTGGGAGCTATGAGTATGGGAGGGATTTATTTTTCATGCCTGGGGATACATCCACTATGAATAAGACTTTCAACACATTTAAAGGGAGCACAATATGAGTGTTGATGTTTTATCCAAGGTAGCACTTTCTATTGAGATGGGAAAACTCTCCTATATTGAGATGTTGGATGGAGAGTCTATTGGAAGCGATACCATCCTATTCTTTTAAGTTCTGTTATTCATCATAACTGTTGTGGCTTACTCATCTTTCTTAGAAAATATTCATTTTTTTTTAGCCTTTCATTATTCTCTGTTGACTGCTCCTTTGGATGAGTTGTTTTCACAGCATATAAATGCCTTACTTCAGGGGGATTTTCACTTTACCCCCTAGGTGATTCCTTGGATAAGCCTCCAGAGATCATTATGTGCTTATTTTGAATGCGTGGAATGTCTTTTTGGCGTTGGATTGAGGATTTATTTTGTACACCCTTTGATGATGGGATGTAGGATACATTTTTGACATAGACTGGGTACTTTGTATTGAGAGAAGTATAAGATATAAGATATATTTGAAATGGAAAATGTAATTTTTAAGTCATAGAAAGTGTTTTCTGTTTTTACCAGTTGGGCTTTCACCATAAATTTTTGTCCTCTGTATCTTGTTGATTCTGTTTGTTATTTATTATTTTAAAAGTGGATAAAATTGTGAAAAAGGTAGCAATACTGATTCACCCCTCCCCTTTCAGTATTGTCCAATATTGTAGCATTTACATTATTATGGTTATTAATTTTTTTGCTTGCATTACTTTAATGATTATTAATGCATCTCACTATTTTATAATATTGTGCTTAAAATAGTTAATATACCTATATTTGTTCCTTTTACAATTTATATGCGAAATGTTTGTTCAATTTTGCTGCATAGCTTATTTTTTAATATGTGTGACATCTTCTAAGGACTATGGTTATCCTCAAGGGGATGGCGAACCCTTTCTGAGTTAACTAGAGGAAGATGAGATGACCCCATGATCTTCCTTATCCAGTGATGATGATTATGAGCTTCCACTCTTTGCATGAGAAACATGGGAGGTATGACCACATACAGTTGAGAAGGACAGGTAACCTACCCTCAGGTAGAATTGATGTCCAAATTGTCTTGTCCTTTTTTCCATGTCATCATCCTTTTTCATAAACCTTTATATTCCTATTTGCAATGTCATCATCCTTTTCCATCAACATCTTTTTTCCTTTATTGTTGTACCTGTCATGGGAATCCTCCGTCCAAGTGATCGTACAATATAGTTGGAGAATATCTTTAGAAGGTCAGGCTTCCCATAACAACTTTACTTTAGTTGTACTTGTTAGGTGTTTAACTTTATCATTGAAATTCCCGTGACATGTAAGGACATGCCCACATAATGAATGTATCAACAGTCATCTAGTAAATTCATAAAAGGTAAGCATGCATCAATGAAAACATCACAATGTTGCTTCACTTTATTTGTTTTTCTTTAACTATCCATACTTCTTCCATTGAAACCTTGCTGGTCTGTTCATCTCAATATATTTAATTTGTCTCACATATATCTTCAGAATTGATGAAAAGTAATATCTCACAACTGTAGATTTCTAAAAGCATATTGTACCTCATTTATTCCTCCATTTTACAAACATCTATTGCTATGGCATCTTGTAGGTATTTTTCAACCTTTTTTGCATTTCTTCCTACATAATGAATGTATCAATAGTCATCTAGTAAATTCATAAAATGTAAGAATGAATCAATGACAACATCACAATGCTGCTTCACTTTATTTGTTTTTATTTATCTAACCATACTGCTCCCCCTGAAACCTTGATGGTTTGTTCATCTCAAGATATTTAATTTTTCTCACATATATCTTCATAATTGATTAAAAGTAATATCTCACAACTGTAGATTTCAACAAACATATTGTACATAATTTATTCCTGCATTTCACTTCATCTATTGCTATGGCTGTCTATGGGCATTTTTCAACCTTTTGTGCATTTTCGTGGGCATTTGTCTAGACATGTGTGCATATGTTTGACGCCTATGGGAATTTTATAAGGTACCATGGGAATTTCATCAGTCCAATGGGCATTTACAAACTGGTTGCAGGGCATTTCTCAACAGGCTGCAGAAATTTTCCTAAATCAATTGCTTATCCAAATTGGAGAATTGATGTAAGTGTATTATGAAACTTAATTTTGGGCATATTTAAATAGTTGCAGAAATTTTTACAAGCTGCGAACATTTTTACTCTATTGTCCTGTGGGAATTTTTATTTCTCTATTTCCTTATGGGCATTTTTAATGAGATGGGGTGATTTTTACTTTAAAGTGCAGGCATATTTGATGTTTGAGGATATTATTGAGCCCTGGCTGGCATTTTTCAACTCCACTTACAGGAATATAAGGAAAATCCTCTTGCACCCTTGTGTTCACCTTAAGATCCCTCATCATGTGCCATCCACCATATCACTACCTTATATGACATTTTTTGGAGTACTTTGTTGTCATTTTTTTATTTCCGAGTTGGTCATACTCTTGTGTTGCTACTTTTTTTCATTTGTGAGGGTTGGATGATCTATTTCACATTCTTTTCCAATTCTAGGTTCTCTCTTTTGACAAGTATGTTGGTGTAGTTGAGTCTCATGCAAGTAACCTAACACTAAGAGGTTGAAGACTGTTTAGAAGCATTTTTTCAGAGGATAAGGGAGCTCTTCTTTAACATCTTATATTGAGTTATCTTATGTTGAGTTTATATCTGGTTCAGATCTAATATATCATGCTACATTTATGTGTTGTTGTCTTTCATTAACAACTTAGATCTGATATAGATCGCTACTCTTATTACTCTTATTATTTTAAGTACTTTAATGGTTATTGTAACTCATTGTTTCTAGGACATGCCGGACATGAAGAATATTGAGGTATGGTTTTTCTATGCTGGACATTCTTGTCTCATTGTTTTAGCTTTGGGTTTGAATAATTGAGAAAAATAATTATAAAATACAACTGAGTTGAATCTACCTGAGAGTTTGCAGCTTTTCTCCAAATGAGCTGAAATGTGCATTAGACATTTTTATGGATCTCATGTCTTTAAAGTGGTGCCTTGTGTAGTCCAGTGAATTGAAATATAGAGAAGGCTCTGCTCTTGGTATAGGACTAGCATGGGATGCTACTGATGTAAGTAATTTTGAATTTTATTCTATTGAATTCCATTGAGCCTTAACTTTTGGTGAATTTTCAAATATGGAGTGTGGAATTTATTTTTCATTGTTTTTCACTAAGTTTCCTTCCTCTACTCTTCAGGCATTTCTAAAAATGGTCAAAGTATTAACACTATGATTACTTCCTTTGATTGCTTCAAAATCTCATTGGTCGTGACTGATTACTCAACTTCTGGAATGTCAAGTCTATGGTGAGTATCAATAGCTCATTCATAAAGTTACCATTTTCATCCTTTATATTGGTGTTATGAGTTTGGATTCAATAAGGGAAGTCCCACTGGCAATATCCTTCTTGAACTCTTCAGTAGTTTTAGGTCTTTGGAACTCATAACCTACCAAAATCTCTTCTTATTTTCAACAAGTCTTTTGACTATGTGAGACATAGAGAATTTTAGATGTTTTGTCCTCTCTAATTCACTGCCTAAAACTATCATTTTATATTCTTGGTTTATTTGTACATGAATGTCCTTATATGAAGATATGATAGGTGTTGTTTTACATGTTACCTTCTGATAATAGTTCTCTTGAGATCCCACACATGTATAATGCATTTTAGGATTGATTTCAGTGCTTAACTTGCCCCATTTATATCCTTCCGATGATTTAGAAATCCAGGACTTATGTCTCACATGAATTTGAGACTTCGAATGAACTATACAGAATTAATTGAGGCTTTAGTACTGGAAACTTGAGTGGATTATGTTCCAGCTTCTAAAGGACATTGTAATTGATTAAGGGTACAGTGTTGAAGGAATGGAGTGGCGTGTTATTCCATGAGAGGGGGTTTTATGTGGAACATTTTCACCTTATGGTGTTGGTGTGATGGGAACACATTTAGTTTTAATTCCTTGTCCATTTCTATGCATAGTATTTTCTTTTCTGTGANTTTTTATGTGGAACATTTTCACCTTATGGTGTTGGTGTGATGGGAACACATTTAGTTTTAATTCCTTGTCCATTTCTATGCATAGTATTTTCTTTTCTGTGAGCAGCTACCCTATATACCAATCATACCAATCTTTCATTTTATTTTATTCCAAAGTATTGTTGTTCCCAACATTTCCTTCACTGGTATTTTTGTTGTCACAAAATAAGATAAATATTTTCATCCATCCCAGGGTTTGTTTCACCTTCTAGGGATCGACTTTTCTCATTATGTGCCACATGATCAATGTAACAAAGAAATGGAAAGTGAAGAACAATAAGAAGCTATTGCATGGCCCTATTTCTACCTCCAATTGGTGTTTTTTTCTCATTACCCCAATATTTAAGCGGATAGGAAAAATATTATTTGATCCCTTAGGAGAGATATTGTAGTCCAAAATGAATTTGTTCCATTCCCCTTGATTTAGTTCCATTTGGGATTTATTGTCTTACTACCTGAATGTTTAGGCAGATAGGGAAAGCTTCTTCGATCCTATTTTATTTTAGCGAAGCATTTTTTGTTGGGTTTCTTTATGGGGTTCAAAGTTTAGGTTTTACTCATATGGCATGTTTATTCTGTCATTCTACTCACTTTTTCTTGACCTTAAATGAACATAGACTAGTATTACATTTTTTTCTCATAATCACCTTTGTTAGATCAATCTCTATCTTTTTCTCACCCTTTTCCATGTTCACCTAAGTGTGTTTAGCCTTGTATATTTTTCTCACCCTTTTGCATCCTCACCTAAGTGAGTTCAATCTTGTATCTTTTCCATCTTTTTACAATGCATTTTTATATTCACCTGAGTGAGTTCAGTCTTGTAAGTTATCTTCATATTTTTTCAACTCCTTTTCATATTCACCTTATCGAAGTGAAACCCAAGTGATGCTTTCACCTTTGTTGATGGAATCCATGGTATATATATGAATGTAGAGCCATAGAATAATGTGGCTAATCCAGGGGGATTTGAACCAAGCACATGCTGGCGTAGAACCCAACAATATTGGCCTTAACTAGTTGAATTAACTTCTTGAGCTCTCAAAATACTCTACTTCAATGCATTCAATGTGATTTGATTAGTGGATATTCAATAAGTTGTATGAAATGAAAAGGCTTTTAAGTGGAATTTTCTTTTCCATAAGACTATTGGTTAGTTGTTTATTGAGAGCATTTATTTTTGTGAAACTGTAATTATTTTTGTTCTCAATGTTTGGGTGAAAAATTAACTGTCCTCATGGGAGAATAAGAAGTAAATAATAGAAAGACTTATGCCATAATCAGTTGAAGGAGCAGAATTTCTAGGTAATTCCATCATCACAACTATAATTCCTTTCCAGAATGCATGTATGCCTAGAATGGAATCACTTGGAATTTTGAATGTTTTCTTTAAGAATTTGTGTAATATTCAATGCAAGTCTGAATTTTTTTAAATAAAGAAATTCCCATAGTTTATGCTAAACAACTTGGATGTGAAGTTCAAACGCATTCCTATTCTACTATGTGATGAAGTGTCTTCGTCTTTGAGAAAAGAACAAAATAATAACTGAGCATAACACATTAGGTAAAATCACAATTGCCCTGGTTACCAAATAACAAAAAATAGCAAAACTCATTATATAACATCATAGTTTCTTTTTCAAAATTCACAACCCTTTCTTTGGGAAAACCTGTGAATTGAGTTCTATTTTACGTAAAATGAATGAAATACTAAACTGTTAATTTTGAATTTTCATATCCTAGTAAGCAGATTCTGTTCTCAGAAGTTCAACATTAAAACTACGAAACTTTAAATTTAAACTGATAAACTCCTATCAAAACTGTAAAATGTGAATGCTAGATTCTACGAATGCATCACACTGAAAACAAGAATATCTAGTACACATATGAATGACTGAATCACACATATGTATCCTATTAAATGAAATAAATGCAATGCTATAAATTGAAACTCAAAATATCTAACCATCTCAGGAAGATTCTGCACTCAGAAATTCAAAATTTAAATATGAGAAACTTTAAACTGATAAAATCCTATCAAAAGTGCAAAATCTTCATGTTAGATTCTACAAACACATCACGTTGAAAAAACCAACAACTAGTACAAATATGAATCACTCAATCACACATGTGTGTTTGTTAACTGAAAAAAATCTGAAATACATTTCTTTAACTCTAAGTTCAAAATTTCTAACAATCTCAGTGTAATACCTTGTCCCTTATTTTATAGAATAAGAAGGATAGGATTTACAAAAGAAATGAACCACTCCTGTGGGGCACCCACACTAGGTAAGGAAACCATACACCTAAAATACTCTAGAGAAGTATGCCCTCCTTGCATGGATAAAGCTGCCAGGATTAGTCTGCCCCAACTGGAGAACATTACACATGCATGAATGTTCCCTCCTTGGGATCTGTATCCCACCTTCTAAAATAAATATCCATCATGCAAACTTCAAAATTCCTAAACTAGAAAATAATCTATTTATGTGCTTTGCAAACTTAGAACTGAACTCATACTAAAAATAAAACAACACTTCTAATTCTGTAAAACATACTAGACTGGAAATCAACTAAGGTTAGTGCATGCTAAATACGCCCTCTAATTCTCTCTATAACCACGCCTCTTCATCTCGATAAAATTTCCCACACCCACATTTCTATGCCAATATCCACACTCTTGTGAATAGGAATCATGAGGAATGAGGGCTTGTTGTACATGCACCTCTACTGAAGATGGACATGGAATTTAGAAACATAGGAAAAAAAATATGACACTCCCTCTTTGTGATGAAAGTGTTCACCACCAGGCCAAGGCTCTCCTTCAACATCTCAGAATTCCCTTTAGTCATGGGCTTCGTCAAATCTTGCAAACTATGAATCTGATGGAACATACTCAAGAACCATTGCTTTTTAAACTTTGTCTCTTAGTAAATGGTATTGAATATTTATGTGCTTGGAGAAATCATGAAATATTGGATTTCATGCTTTTTATAGATTTTGATACAACTCTAACGGTTACAATATAATATCATGTGCTTCAACATTTGATCGATAAACTTTGCTATCAATTGGTCAATCCATATGGCTTGACAACTAGAGTAGTTGGATGCTATAAGTATATACTTTTCTTTTGTTGAATTGAGTGCAACTGTTTCCTGCTTTCTACTGAATCTTTCTAGCTCTTACTACCAAATCAGAATTTTTAAACCAAAAAACATCAACTCATCATCTCCCACACTCCTGAAGCCAATATGAATTGTGCATTTCAAGTATTGGAGCACATGGTTTGCAGCAATCCAATGAATTTTCTTAGGTTCAATGATGAACTGGATCGAAGTATTAACAGCAAAATATATACCCTATCAAGTATGATATTTAATAGATACATAAGGGAACCAATCAACATTTAAAAAAAATGTATCAGCTGAGTCATCAATGTATAACTCCATATTTGGAACCATGAGTGGCTAAGGGTATGCAGCCAAACATTTAAAATCTCTTCAAGATATTGACAGTGTACTTACCTTTCCCAAGAAATACCTCATTTGTATCTTCCAAATGTTTATATCTAGAAAAAATGCACAAGGCCAATGTTAGTCATGTCAAATTTACAAGCCAACTCTCTTTTACATGATGCAATGAGCTTCTTTGAACTACCTATAAGTGTCAGGGAATCTACATAGGACCAAGGTAATCATATTGATTTTATCAAATAGGTAATAAATGTTAGGATCTACATTAGTCTTGGTGAAGTTGCTTATCAATCCTAGAGCACCATGCACAGGGTTCTTGCTTCGTCAATTTATGTATACTTCCTCCTCAATTAGAGCATCAAGAAAAGTATATATACATCCATTTAGTGTATAGACCAATCAAACATTCATGGTAAAGCATAATTTTTTTGATGGAATTATATCTGGAAACTGTAGAAACTTTCTTCTGATAGTCAACTGCATCTCTTTGGGAGAATCCTCTTGTTATGAACTTGGCCTAGATTTGAAATACAATCCTTGCTGTGAATTTTATATATATTTTTTTAAAATACATAGTAATGTTACTACAGGGACGTACTTATGGTGCTACAACAACATAGAAAAATTACTATAGCGACGAATCAATGCTTAGTCGCTTCTAAGTTGCAACAAATACTTGTCGCTATAGCAATAGGCTCTCATCTTTATAACAACGATAAACCATCGCTATAGAAACAGAAAATGACTTGGACATTTCTTGGTGTCAACATACTTTCATGTCTATAGCAACGGGTTGTCGTCGCTATTCTGACTAATGTACGTAGCTAAATCAAAGCGATATGAAATAAAAGCATGATTTTGTGACAAACTTCTGACGCTCCTGCGATGGAATATGAAAAGGTCACTGGTTTTTGCGGAAATCTTCTATCTCTATAGTGACGCCCAAAAAACACTCAAATGACGCAATTTGACTTATTCTCTTATTTTTCCCACGATAAACCGTTGCTATAGAGACATGTAGCTATGGCTATAGTGACACATACACATCGATATATCGATGGTTATTTCTTTTTGAAGCAAAAGCCATAATTTCCATGTGTTATTTATGTTCCATCCCTATACGACAGAATATTTGAAGAGTGGCTAATCCGACGATAATTTTGTAAAGAAAATTTAGGATTCTAAACGTCGCTATAGCGATGAAGATGTGTTGCTATAGCAACGATTTTCCATGGGAAAAAGGTTCACATCTACTAGTGAATTGCACACTCCTCTCAATGAAATTCTTGAGTGTGGATGTGTCAAAGATATTATAACCCTTTTTGTCCTCACCATAACCAACCATGATACATTCCTTTCTCTGTGGCTGCAAATCCTTCCTCTTTTCTGAAGGAATTCGAGCCCATGCTCTTGATCCAAAAATTATGAAGTTTGAGACATTTGGTTTATGGAGAAACCATGCCTCGTAGGGAGTTTTTCCTTTGAATGATTTGTGGAATTCCATGTTATGTATATATGCAGCACAATTGATAGCCTCATCCCATATCTTGGGACTTTGATCCCTTTCCTCAATCATGCATGTGGCCATCTCTTTGAGAGATCTATTTTTCCTCTCTGCCACACCATTTTGATGCGGTGTGTAGGGAGTTGAATGTTGCATTTGAATGCCACATTCCTCACAAATATGCTGCAGATTTTTTTTGACATATTCCTTCCCATTATTTGTCCTAAGTATTTTTATCCTATTCCCACTTTTATTTTCCACTCATTCCTTCCAAATATTTAATTTCTCAAATACTCCAGATTTCAATTCTAGGAAGTATACCCAGCAGAATCTTGAGTAGTCATCAATGAAGGTGAGTACATACCTTGCTCCACCATAAGAGGGAGTGGGTAGAGGACCAATGAGGTATAAATGTACCAATCCAAGAGTTTGTGCAGCTCTCCTTGTCTTCCCCTTCTCATACTTGCGCTCTGGATTCTTCCCAACTACACATCTAATGCAAGCTCCATTTGAATATTTGATTGAAGGAATCCCTTCCACCATCTCATATTTGTGCAGTGCTTGGAGATACTTGTAGTTCATGTGTCCAAATATTTCATGCCATAGGTCGGAGGTCTCTTTGACCTAAGAGAGGACTGCTTCGTCACTGGAACTAGGGATAAAATTCAAGAACTTGTACATCCTCTTTGGGTGGTCTGCATGCCCAATTGCCACAACTTGGTTTGATGATATCTATGCTATCTATACCAAGTTAGGAGTAAATGTTACTCTCTTGGATTCTACTATATGCTTCATTTGATAGACTAACAATGAATTTTCTTCCAAATATGGTACATAGAGAACATCACTGAAATAACCATGCTCCAAATCAATCCTATCGACTCCTTTGGTCTAGATTTGAAAGTCATCTCCCATTCGAACTAGTCTGCCACTATTTGAATGCATAGAGGAGAAGAGCTCTCTGGTGGAAACCAAATTTCTATATGTCCTTGAATCAATAATGAAGTTTGAGGAATTAGAAGTACATGCTACCAAGGCATGGAATTTCTCTTTGTTGTCTGAACTTGAGGTGCCATATTTCTTCCTTGCACCATCTAGGACAAGGATGTCATTTTTCTCCAGTAGTTGTGCTATCTGATCAATGGTTTTATTCATGCAGAAGCTATCTCGATGCCATCCATTGTGGCAATATGTGAATTTTTTTTTCTCTTTCCCTTTCTTATCCTTCTCCTTAGGAGGATTCGAACCCCCATCACTGGATTTGGGTTTCTCAAGTTTCCTCTTGTCTGACTGCTTTGAATGATTTTCCTTCTTCTTTCCCTTGGAGGAATTCAAAACACCAATGGGCAAATATTGATATTTAGCTTTGATGGTTCCCATTTTAACTAGAGTGTCTTGCTCTTGTGTGAGGGATTCCATGAAGCTGGATAGTGTTGGAATTTTCCAATTTTGAAGTGCCAATTTGCTGGAATGAAAGGTTCTTACAAACACTAAAAATTCTGGGCCTAACTTCGAAAAAATGGATAGTATCAACCGATATTATTTTTTCTCAATTCCACATTGCTTCAACTGAAGCACTAGAGACTTGAACTTCATGAAGAACTCCTGGATAGTTTCAAAATGTGATGGGCTTAGGCAAATGGGCTTGTTTTCAAGCTAATGTCCTCTCAATTCATCAGTTTTCCCAAAGAGTGATTCTAGTTTAATCCAAACTTCATTTGGGTTTGTCAAACTATCTATCTGAAATAATATCTCTCTTGAAATAATCAGGCATAACAATCCATAGGCTTCCTCAAGTCTATTGAAGTACTTGACTTTCTCTACAACAGAGTTTGGTTCCACTTTTGTGCCCATTGTAACTTTGTAGAGACCCTTAGGTCTCAATTGAATAACCATTTCTACCTTCCATTTGATTAAATTGAAGGGGTTAATAAATATGTGGTTTCCTTCCATTTATGCTTGCGCTAATGCTGAGAAAAATTCTAAAAGTCATGCAAAAACACTCAATTTTATCTTGAATTTCTCTAAAAATTGCGGCTCAAACACTTAAGATTGATATTAAACTCACTAAACTCCACTCATCTTTGATACCATGTGATAATTTTGATCTACAACAATATTGTAATGCCCCTGACCCTCCGACCGGTGAAGAGGATGCTACTAAACACCAAACAACAAGGCATCTAGCCCCATGAACATGTGCATATGTATAGTATCTGAAGTAAATGCTTAAAAACATAACGCATACTAAAATGCATAATCATACATATATTCAGCTGAAGCAAAACAACATTCATTCATCTATAAGTTCATCATAAATCATTAATAGCAACATAACTGCAGAAGTAAAATAGACAAGAATACTTATCTTATGAGAACTGTCCTGCAACTAGCTACGTCTCTGCAACGTTCCACCCAACCATAGGCCCGCATGCTCTTTAATATCTCAGAAACGTTGCCACCCTCGAGCCGGGCATGATTCCCCAAGGAATAAGGAACTAGCAAACTTACACATAGCCAAGGATAACAACACCACAAGGATACACAATTCAGACAAGCCAACACAGTTGGGTTTATCAGGCGAACAACGGATCAACCAAGCAAAAGGTTTATCAGGACATCCAGGAGCTAGGAAAGGCTAAATTCTAAGCTGGTGATCTCATTGAAGAGCTAAGGACACCTACACCAAAACTATCATGACTTCTAGGACACCCACACACACCCAACACAAGAAAATCAGTCCTTTCTCTACTACGCAATCTCTTCGGCCCTGACCTCCCTTCTAGTGCTATTTAGGGGTTGTGGAGAAGAAATACATCCCTCTAGCTCTGTTTGTGTGGTTTCCAAACCCAACAAGTTTATCAAGCAGATCAGGCCATCATTCAACACTCCAATGTAGTCCGAGGACAAACCACTGCATGCATGCAACAAACCAACTATTAAAGCTTTAACAGGGGAAAAAAAATTCCTTGAATCATTCTTGGCCCTATCATGGCCAAAACGATTCCACAGCAACCTACAGTAGCTAAAATCACAAGGGAAAACCACAGCCAATCAAAATGTGGATGAAACCACAGCCCACACAACGTAGGGACTCACAGCAACCCAATCGATCAGAGGAGAACAACAACCACGGTTCAACGATGAAGTAACCAAACATCACATAGTCTAACAATGGGGAAAGGGAAAATCATCTCCTACGTGAACGAGAGAAAGAACATCTCACAGACTAGCAATCAAAGAGAAAAAAATGGAGAACAAACTCCCATACAAGAAATCGCTCTTTCTTAACTCAGCTCTGCATGAGAAAGACCATCTGAACCCCCTACACATGAGAAGGTGAACAAAACAAAACATCTCTCTGTGAGAGTGAACCCAACAGCTGAGAGAGTGGTGTAGTCATGGTTCTTTTACCCACATGAAGGTGGAGAAATGACTAGTGGAGTGAGTGTGTGGTAAAGACTGACAGTCCTGCCACCCACCACTTCCCAGCAATAACTGCCCTAGCTAATTAGCGGGACATTAAATTGGTGGTTGGATGAGACAAGGGAAGGTGAGCAATCAAACAGGGTGGTGACACATGGCTTTCCCCCATGAGTTTAAGGTTTAACATCCCCCCCTTAACCTTAGGAAATCATGCCCTTTTCAATATGGTTTTAGTGAACATAGCTGGTTAGGGTTACTTAATTAAATTCCATAGTTACATGATGTCATAACTTAATATGTATGCTGCATATCCTGATATACCGTCAGTAACAGTTCCAATCACTGAAACATAACCAATTCGATGGTGGGGCCTTTATATTTAGCTCTGCACCATGATTATTTACAATATATATATATATATATATATATATATATGTGGCATGTATGTTTAATACATCGGAGTCAAAACCCGGGTGTTACATTCCCCTCCCCCTTCAATAGCACTGTCCTTAGTGCTTTACAAAATTTGAACAAAATGCTACACTGGTACCACCTCAGTGTTCCGCAAAATTGAACAAAAATGGATGTGCCAATCGCATGGCATCCTCTAGCTCCCACCTAGCCTCTTCAGGTCCATAGTGCTCCCATTGAACCTTTACCTGCCCTATGGCTCGATTTCGGAGCATTGTGACTTTCCTGTTGAGGATACGCATTTAGCTCGATTTGGAACTCTCCCTTGGGTTCCACCTGAATCAAATCCCAAATTATCACATGGTTAGGATCATGTACATATTTCTTAAGCAAAGAAACATGAAAAACATTATGATCTCTAGTACTAGCAGGCAATGCAAGTCTATATGCAATAGGCCCTATTCTTTCAAGCACTTCAAACAACCCACAGTATCTAGGTGATAGCTTGGCACAACTTCCAAGCTTCAAGGAACTTTTCTTTGCCCTCACTCTGAGGTAGACATGATTCCCAACATTGAACTCTCTGTTCATCCTATGCTTATCTACATAGCTTTTCTATCTGTCATGTGCTGCTTTTAGATTCTGTCTAATCTTTACAACCTATTGCTCCATTTCCTTAAGCAAATCTGGTCCAAGCACAACCCTGTTCACTGGATTATCCCAAGCTAGTAGTGTCCTACACCTTCTTCCATACAAAGCTTCATACAGACTCATCCCCAAGGATGCTTGATGTCCATTGTTATAAGAAAAATCTACCAAGTGTTAGTAATCTTCCCACTTGGTTGGTTTTTCCATCACATGCATGCAAAGCATATCTTCAAGCACCTGATTAACTCTTTCTATCTACCCATCTATCTGAGGATGGTAGGTAGTGCTGAAGTTTAGCTTTGTACCCACATCTGCAAACAACCCCTTCCAAAAATTGGAAGTGAACTTGACATCTCTGTCAGAAACTATTGCCTTCGACAATCCATGCAATTTGAAAATCTCCTTCATGAAGATCTTTGCAATGTCATCAAACTTGTGCGTAGACTTCACCAGTATAAAATGTGCTGCCTTTGTCAACTTTTCTACTACAACCATGATGGAATCATGTTGTCTCCAAGTCATCGGCAATCCTGTAATAAATTCCATGGAAATAACTTCCCATTCCCATTTTGGAACTGAAAAAGACTGCAACAAGCCTGCTGGATGTTCATCCTCAACCTTTACCTGTTGACATTTCATGCACCTTGAAATGTATTCAGCCATGTTCTTTTTCATTCCTGGCCAAAAGTATTGCTTTCTAGCTGTAGCAATTACCTTCTGATATCCTGGGTGACCAGAATACGGAGCTTGATGGATTTCATCCATAACAACTCTCCTCAAATATGCCACATTTGGAATATAAGTTCTACCTTTATAAGTGATAAGTCTATATTCTCCCAATTTATCCCTCATACCTCTTCCCAAGACCTTGCTGCTGCAATTTGTCTTTTACCTTTTCATACAATCCATCTCTGGCAACATGATTAACAATCTACTACCTCAAATATGATTGTCAAATACTAAGAGATGCCACATGCATTTCCTGTAACTTCCTGCTGAGTGCATCAGCTACCTTATTTTTTTTCCCTTTATGTGCTTGATTTCAAAATCAAACTCACATAAAAATTCCAGCCATTTTGCTTGCCTAGCATTCAGAGTAGGTTGATCAAACAAATACTTCAGACCACAATGGTCTATTTTGAGTTCAAATATTCTACCCATCAAGTAATGTCTCCACATCTTGAGAGCATGTACTATGGCTGCAAGCTCAAGATCATGAGTGGCATAGTTCTTCTCATGCTCCTTCAGCTTTCTTGACTCATAACATATCACGTGGTTGTCCTGCATAAGGACTCCTCCAAGCCCTTATCTGCATGCATTAGTGCATACCACAAAATCTTTCTCCGGATTTGCAACATTCAATACTGGTGCACTGGTGAGAAGATTCTTCAACCACTCAAATCTTTCTTCACACTTTGAAGTCCATTTGAACTTTGTCCCCTTCTTTTGTAAAGAAGTGATGGCATGTGAAACCTTGGAAAATCCCTCAATGAATCTCCTGTAGTATCCTGCAAGTCCCATAAAAGACCTTACATCTGTCACATTTCTTGGAGTAGGCCAATTCATAATGGCTTCAATATTCTCAAGGTCCACAGATATACCCTCTTCTGAGATAATGTGACCCAAATACTGAATTCTATCTCTGTAGAAGTCACACTTGCTCAGTTTTGCATACGGCTGATGCTCCCTGAGCAATTGCAATGTCAATTACAAATGCTCTTCATTCTCTTCCTCATTCTTAGAATAAACAAGAATGTCATCAAGGAATACAAGAACCAACTTGTCCAAATATCTGCTGAAGACACTATTCATAAGGCACATGAATGTAGCTGGTGCATTTGTGAGACCAAATGGTACCACTAAAAAAATCATAATGTCCATACCTTGTTCTGAAGGTTGTCTTATGAATGTCTTCATCCTTGATTCTCACCTGATGGTAACCAGACCTCAAGTCAATCTTGGAAAATACCTTTGCTCCCCTCATTTGATCAAAGAGGTCATCAATCCTAGGAAAAGGATATTTATTCTTCACAGTAACCTTGTTCAACTGTCTATAATCAATACATAACCTGAGTGTACCATCTTTATTCTTTACGAACAGAACCAGTGCTCCCCAATGAGACACACTCGGCTAGATATACTTGTTTTCCAACAACTCTTGTAGTTGCATTTTCAACTCTAGCATCTTTGGTGTACTCATCCTGTAGGGTGTCTTAGACACTGGTGCTGCTCCTGGCACAAGTTCAATTGTGAAATCAATGTCCCTCTTGGGAGGAATCCCTAGAATCTCATCAGGAAACACGTCCTTGAATTCCTATAACACCTTATAGTCTTCCAACCTAGGAGTTTCATCTCCTGTTGGTTCCAAAATATAAGCTGCATACAACTAGAAACCCTTTCTACAGAACTTCTTCAACTACATTGCTGAAACCTGCCTTAATGAAATTACCCTTGGAATACCTTTCACAAATATTGGGTTTCCTTCTTCATTTGTGCATTAAAAAGTCTTGTTGTAACACTCAAGCTTCACTCTGTGAGGTTCTAACCAATCCATTCCAATGAGAACATCATAGGAACCAAGCGGTAGAACATTCAGATTTACACAAGTGATCAATCCATTCATGACCAATGGACATTTCTCTACCACTTCACTGGCCTTTATTTTAGTCCTAGTGGCTAGCTGAACTAACCAATATTTTCTATGCTTTACCTTCTTAAAAGCACAAATCTCTACTACTCTAGGGGTGATGTAACTGTGGGTAGAACTAGGGTCAATCAAAATAGAAACAGATTGTTCAACAATCTTACTTGCAACTTCAACCACAGTTGACTTGTGATCTTCCTGGCAGTCCTCTAGTGCTGCATATATTCTAGGGATTTCCCTTGCTACTTGACCCACTGTTTTTGTTTCCTAAATGTTATAAGCAGGTCTTGCACTTTCATTCTCGAGTGGACAATATCTGCACAAGTGGGGTCCTTCACATTTCCAACATTTGCATGGACCTTTATTCTATGGTGGATCTCTAAGCTTTCCACCCGTCACTCCAACTGGATTACTCGTAGCTTGGGATGGCTACTTTTGTTGAATCCTGAATCTAGAAGGTTTGAAATCTTTCCTTCTTTGGTCAAATTTCTCATTCTTCTTGTCCTTCCATGCCTTATGGTAATCAGGTTTACCTTTGCTTTTCTCATAGAAATACTTAGCCTTCCTTATTGCTTCTTCAAGGGTTCTAGGTTCATAAAACTCAATTCTATCTCTATAATACTGAGGAAGTCCACTCAAAAAATGTTGGACCTTCACTTTTTCATCTCTGATGTACCAGACACACCTTAACAATTCCAAGAACTTATTTGCATATTCATCCATGGTCTGTTGTCCCAATATCAGCTCATGGAACTCCTTAATCTTGTTATCATAATACCTGTCAGAGAGGTATTTCTGCTTGAAATACTTCTTGAACTGTTTCAACTTCGGTCTCCTTTTATTGATCCTCTTTACTTGCTTGAAGTGTTCCCACCAAATGGATGATCTTCCATTCAGATTGAATATGGAAAATCTTGCCTTCATATTTCTTGAATAATTCTGCACTTGAAAGTACTTCTTTATCCCAAGAAGCCAAGCTTCAGCCTCTTGTCCAATCTTTATCTCACCATCAAAAGTAGGAGGTTTAGCTTTCTTAAATTCATCTTGAGAGAGATCTCTAGGGTGTCTTCTTCTTTTCCTTTTATGAGAAGATGAACTTGTATCTCTAATGGATTCTTTAGAGTCAGACGATCCACCAGAAGTCCTTCTCCTTCTCCTAGCACTGCTCTTACTACCTTCCAGTCTTGCTGTACCTCGTCCAGAATCTATCTTTCTCTGCAAATTTGTCAAACTCTGCAACATGGTAGCATTCAACTGATGCTGCTCTTCCTCGGATTTAATCAAGATTCTCATGGTGGCTGTAACATCTAACGGTGTCTCTTGGAATCTCCTTCCATTAGACTCTATGTCATCATTTCCATTCCGGACATTTTCTCCCATGGCATCTCTCGCACACTCGTAGGAATCTCGAGTATCGTATCCATCATGTATTCTCATGACTGAATCACCTCTTGCTTTACCACACTACTCTACCTGGAATACTACTTTTGGAGGTGTCTATAATTCTACAAATGTGTTAGTAGAAAACTGTTAGATGCATATCATTAAAATAAATCAGAACTACTTACCTTCCTCTTCTGGAAATTCATAAAATAACAATTTTTCTAAAACATAAAATTTTCTCTCTTCTTGTTTATCCTTGTAACCCACTAACAGTCTGCTAAAAATTCCCTTGAAAAACAGTTTAAAAATGCTTGAAAAATCCACTTTGAAAAACCCAAATTTTATTGTATAGGATCGGGTCTCATCCCAACTAACGTTCCGACGTTTTGGCGGCCAGAACCGCTAATTTTCTCCGCGGTTCTTTGGCGATCTGTTCATCTACCTTCCTTTCGCTATATCAGGCATGTAGTGGTCTAATACTCTGAGTTTTATTGGCGATGAGGACCATTTACCGCATCAGCGAGGAAACCAACTAATCCACTGCATCAGTGGTCGGGTGCTCTTGTGCATCAGGTGGCTAGTTTTCTATGCTTCCGCAATGGAATCCAATGATCCTTTTGTGTCTTCCGTGGCCATAAGCCTATCAGCGGTCGAAATCACTAACTACTGTCACATTGGGCGGTTAGTCTTCTAGGCAGCCGCAACTACGGGTGGTATTCCCACTGAGGTCTCCGCAGACCTTATACCCCATCGACAGCTTCATATTTTATCCATCGACGATCATATCCATTATTTCATCAAATGGTTAGTCTCTTAGGTGGCTGCAACGGAAGTCCATCATCGTTTAACCTTTTCTGATCGGTGATCTAAAGCACAACTATCATGGCCTCGGTAGTCAAAACCTTTATCTGTTAGAAGATTATATCTCTAGACTTCCGCAACGACGGGTAGGCGAACCACTAACTTCTTCCGATGTTCATCAGCAACAAATACCACTAACATTTTCCGATGGCTGATGAACACTTAGAAAAATTTTGAAAATTTCTCCCTGCATCGGCTCTTCCTTCATCTAATGATCATCGATCCACTTCACTAATCCTCAACGATCCCAAAAAATATTTATCGGCAATCCCAACCACTATTCTTTTCTAATCGTCGATGATCTCGTTCCTTATAAAATTTGTGGAAACTTTTCTCCTCTGTCTTCCGTTGCATCGGCTGTCGGAACAACTATCCTTTGTGGCAACGGCGGCCGGGGACTCTATCCATTGAAAGGATAGTCCTCTAGCCATCCGTAATGGCATCGTACAATTAGCTAACCTCTTCCAATGTAGTCGCCAAAATTTTCACCGCATTGGTGACTTGATCATCTAAGCATCGGCGATGCGATCAACTAACCATCGCCAATCGCCGATGATTCCACTACTTCATAAAACTTTTGAAGTTTTCTCTCTACTGCGGGTGAGCTTCAGACTAACATTTCACTGTGTCAAAGGACCTTCTCACTTAGTCATCCAATGAGACAATGAGCAATGAACATAAATCTTTCCACAATTTTCTTCCAATTGCCATTCATCGGGTGACCTTCAGGCTATCTCTTCCGCTGCATCGAAAGAACTTCGCACTAAGTTTTTCGATGATCCAACAACTCTGGCACTTAGAAAATTTTTATGAATTTTCTTGGTTTCTTCTGGCAGTAGGCAGCCTGCCTCTGTTGACTGATCTTTCATGGCCCTCTGAAGCCCAAATGCTGCAACATAATCTCTATCACTGCATCTTCATGGCCTATTTAGGCCCATGCTGCAACCAGAGCTCTAATACCACACTGTAACGTCTTCAACCCTCCAACCGACGAAGAGGAATCTACTAAACACCAAACAACCAGTCATCTAGCCCCATGAACATGTACATACATATATTATCTGAAGTAAATGCTTAAAAACATAACACATACTAATATGCATAATCATACATATATTCAGTGGAAGCAAAACAACATTCATTCATATACATGTTCATTATAAATCATTAACATTAACATAACTACATAAGTAAAATAGACGAGAGTACTTATCTTATGAGAACTGTCCCGCAACTAGCTATGTCGCTGCAACATTCCACCCAACCATAGGTCTACATGCTCTTTAATCTCTCAGAAACTGCCACCCTCGAGCTGGGCATGATTCCCCAAGGAATAAGGAACTAGTAGACTTACACATAGCCAAGGATAACAACACCACAAGGATACACAGTTCATCCAAGCCAACATAGTTGGGTTTATCAAGCCATCCAGGAGCTGGGAAAGGCTAAATGCTAAGCTGGTGAGTTCATTGAAGAGCTAAGGAAACCTACAACAAAACTATCCTGACTTCTAGGACACCCACACACACCCAACATAAGGAAATCAGTCATTTCTCTGCTACGAAGTTCCTCAAGCCATGACCTCCCTTCCAGTGCTATTTATGGGTTGTGGAGAAGAAAGCCAGCCCTCTAGCTCTGTCTGTGTGGTTTCAAAACCCACTAGGTTTATCAAGCACATCAGGCCCTCATTCACCACTCCAATGCAGTCCAAGGACAAACCACTGCGTCCATGCAGCAAACTAGCTATTAAAGCTTTAACATGGGAAAAACAACTCCCTGAATCGTTCTTGGCCCTATCGTGGCCAAAACGATTCCACGGCAACCTACAGCAGCCAAAATCACAAGGGAAAACCACAGCCAACCAAAATTTGGATGAAACCATAGCCCACACAACATAGGGACTCATAGCAACCCAATCGATCAGAGGAGAACAACAACCATAGTTCAGCAATGAAGTAACTGAACATCACATAGTCTGACAATGGGGAAAGGGAAAAAGATCTCCTGCGTGAATGAGAGGAAGAACCTCTCAAAGACTAGCAATCAGAGAGAAAAAAAGGGAGAATGAACCCCATACAAGAAATCGCACTCTTTCTTAACTCAGCTTTGCATGAGGAAGACCATCTGAACCCCCTACACGTGAGAAGGTGAACAGAACAAAATGTCTCTGCGTGAGAGTGAACCCAATGGCTAAGAGAGTGGCGTAGTCATGGTTCTCTTACCCACGTGAAGGTGGAGAAATGACTGGTGGAGTGAGCATGTGGCAAAGACTGACAGTCCTACCACCCACCACTTCCCAGCAATAACTTCCCCAGCTAATCAACAAGACATTAAAGTGGTGGTTGGATGAGACAACGGAAGGTGAGAAATCAAACAGGGTGGGGACACATGGCTTTTCACCCATGGGTTCAAGGTTTAACATCCCCCCCC